>JAJGRX010001307.1:600000-1090790 GCA_025461125.1 Carex kokanica | reverse complement strand
ATAGCAAATCCAAAGTAATTGCAATTACAACTATCAATAATTTGCATTTCCAACCTACTAGTAATTAATATTCAAGTTATTGAGTAACAAGTGGTAGAAATCAATTTCTGCTCAGTTATTGGCTACCGAGTTCTCTTAGACAGTATATCAAACACCTAAAGTGCAAATGAAACTAGGATTATACCAAAAAACACAGCTAGCAACAAGTACTACACATTCCTTGCACAGAGCCAAACAGCACAAGTTTTCTTTGCAACAATCTAACTTAAAAGTAAAAAAAACAGAATAATTGCTAAAGACAGAGCATCCAATCACCGATTTATCAAACTAAAACAGTTTCCAAACTTGTCATACGATTTGAAGGATGATCGACAAACTTAGAGGGTTACAATTTTTCCGATGGTCTTTACAAGCACACCCATAGTCTTGACCACCATTTCTTCAGTCTCCTTTTTAACCCTTGTCTCCACAAACCTTATCTCCACTATCTCAAGGAATTCACGTGGAAATGAATTTTTTTTCCGGTAATGCTTCTTGCACAACGACTTCACTCTCTGGTGGTGGACAATAAAAGTTAAGGTAGTTGACAACAATATATCCTAATAAAAGTCTAATGATAGTTTTATAATAAGAAGTTAGTATGACAGTAAGATAGTTGTCACAACACTTGTGCATTTTGTGCAAACAAGCCATCAATCATTGGATTGCATCCTCAATATTTAAATTCTCGATATTAAAAGATGTATACATCTAAGTCCATTATTTTGAACAAATCAGCCTCTGCAATACCATACTCGCATGTATGGTGAAATATTAACTGTATGTGCATATTAATGTCCGACTCTTGAGTCTTAGTGATGATGTAACTAAAGGCATCCTCTCTCATTTTCAAAATGTTGGTGCCCAATATAATAAGTAAGCTCCGAGGACAAAATCAGAAAAAGAAAAGAAACAAACACGAGACTCGTACCGGAAAGATGCTACCTCATCAACTACACAATAGTATGAACAGTACAGAAATACCAGCATCTTGACTTCTACCCCTCCTTTCCCCAGCACAGAGAGAGAAAGAGAGGGAGAGAGAGAGAGAGAGAGATTACATGACCAAAGTTCAAGACAAGCTTCTTTAAATTGGGGGAATGCTGGAGAAAGCAAACCACTAAATCCCAATCATATCCCATCTCCAATTCTCCTAGTTCCAAGCTCTTCAAGTTAGTCAATATCAGACAGTTTGGAATATCTTTGTGGAGTAATATCTACAAATAAGAAAAGAATGTCAAACAAGATGCAATACCACTATTTCACACCTCCTCTGCGATTCACTGAAAATTAAGCATACCAGGACATAGCGAGAAGTTGCATAGAGCCTCAGACTCGTAACATTTGGAAGGCTGCCAAGAAGATTCAGTTGATCATAAGCAAAGAATTTAAGGTCTGCTGTGACTAGAGATGATGCGTTCTTCAATGTAAATAATGTTGTAGGGAGAGAACATTCCTTAATAGTCAATTTCTTCAGCACATTGGAGTTAATATCTTTAAACATCAACCGACAACATGTCAGGGTCAATTCTTCAAGGACAGGGCACCCCAATAAAAACATTTTTATCAAATCATCATGGATGGAGGTAAGACCAATCTCCAGTTTTTTAAGAGAAGGGAGGTTTATAGATTTAGGTTGGCTTTCAACTAACAATGACATCTCCTTTACTGACCCACAATTGAGAATTGAATCAGGCAACTTGATGATCAAGTTCCTATCGAAGTAAATATAGATTAACCGAGGCATGCAAGCAATTGCGTGACTAATGCATTCTTCAACAACACCATAATCGCTTGTAGTTAGATAATAATTCCACCTCAGTTTGAATTTATCCAGGGGTGAGAAACCTCTACGGTTTAGTACACCATGAATGAACCGTAGAAATCTATTCTTGCTGACATACTCAAAGGAGTCAAATTCGAGAGTATCCGTAGAAGTCCAAAGATCTGTCCATCTTTTGGACAATATGCACGTGCGCACTGCCTCTTCGGTTGTCAGCAAGGAGAGTATTTGTGTTAGAAGTGCGTCGGGCATATCACTTATTCTGTCGATGGCAAGATCTCTACCATCCATCTTTCACCCTTCAATAAGGCAGTTCGTCAAACACGATCTCTGTGTTGAAATGCAAGAAAAGAACAAACCAGCTATAAGTTATCTCAAATGTAGAACAAGAAAAATGAACAGTGATATACCTCAGCTCAAATCACCCACAGGTCAGAATGCAAAATTATAATCAGCACTGCATATGGATTTCTAAGACCTTGATTAAACTTTTTCTTCAATTTTTCTTTCAAATTCGTGAAGAAAAAAGCATCCATTCTAGAAATGCCATAGTGGCCTCAATCAGCATTTATTGGTAAAATTCTAACAAAAAAGTTGAAATCAGCTCTATTTTCTTTCTTCTCCCAACATTTAGAAAATTATCACTTTCAATTTAGTTTTTACAAAAATCAATAAGCCAAATTAACCTCAATTTTGCAATTAGTCACCTTACAAGCCACCGTAGGCATATTAAGAGCAAAAAAGAAAGCTAACTAAAATGCATGTCATGAAGTTGTTATTAATAATTTCCGATTTGCAAAGTACATATTCAGTAATTATTGCTTGAGCCCAGTTGGTGTAAATCAATCAAAATAAAATGATTACAGAACTGCACATAGTATTGAGCAATGAGAACTATGAATAATTAATTTAATTACTTGTATGAACCTGACAAATTAGGAATATAATTAATAAATTATTTTGTATGAGAAGAAAAAAAGAATAGCAAATTAATTTGAAACAACAAAAAGTAGTCTAAACTGTTTCAAGTTCCTTTACTAAATGGGGCTTAATAGACAACTAATTTAACAGAAAAAATAAAGAAAGAAAGATTGTCAAACCCTAACAACCTAACAATCGGAAGTGTACGAAGGCAAGGCCTATGAAGAAGAAAAATTAAGACCAAGTAAAGGTGCTACGTCTTAGAGCAACGCTGGAAAATGAGGGGAAGGTAAATCACCTTGAGGACACGTGGCTCACGTGGAAGGAGGTTGGTGGCAGAGATGACCGCAAATCGTCCTTCGCCGATCGATCTCAAGATCAAATTGTAAGGTGAGAGTGAGAGTGAGAGATGATCGATTTTTTTAATTTTGAATAAAAACCCTAAACCCTGATACTAAGAAAAAAGAACTTTCCAGCGGCTGCAGAATTAAATCAAACTAGTATCGTGCCCGTGCGTTTGCAACGGAATATATGATAAGATAACAGAAATAAATTCTCATACAAATTTTCATAAAAAACCAAAATTTAGAAATATATTCTACATTTATCACAGTCATATGTATAGAAATAAGGAAGTAGAAATAAGGAAGTGAACAAAAATTGATTTGCATTGTGATCCGCCGTATAGAAGATTTCAATTGGAGAGGGAGAAAATAAGGAAACAAAAAAAATAAGGAAACGGAGAATTATAGCGCTAAATTTTAGAATCTGTTTAATTTTAATTGTAACGCATCGTGTGGCAGTATGTGTGGCGAGTATGTTTGTAGCTAAATTTAAACTTCTACACATAAAACAAATACATTCAATCAAAAGAAGATAGATTATGTGATTGGAGAGCTGAGATTAAATCCAAAAATTAATCTTTCAATCGTAGCCGTTGGCGGATCGGACACCCAACGTGCTTAATAATGGAATGGAGATATGGTACCTCAAATTTTGAATTTGAATGCAGATTGTCCGATCAAATCAGCACGAATATTAAAAGTACCCTGTGCACTTAATGTACCTGATGATTCTGATTCAGATCGGATGGTCTGGATTAAAACTCAAACTGTGAGTTATCTGATTATCTCATAGGATTTAGACTCGCGTGGTGTATGGGCCGAGATTTTTATTTGTACCCAAAACAAAAATATATTGTCATATAATTATCCAAGTTTTTGAAATTTTAAATTTTACCCAAACCGAATTCAAACCGTAAGAAATTCTTACGGTTTGAATAAATACGTATGTGAACAGTAATGAACAGTGAATACGTATGTGAACAGTAATGTACAGTAATACGTATGTGAACAGTAATGTACAGTACATACGTATTCGAACAGTAAATACGTATGTGAACAGTAATGAACGTATGTGAAAGTTACCAAAAAAAAATACCTGATTCAGCAGACTTCTCATGCTTCCTCCTCTTCCTTCTCCTTCTTCTTCTTTCTCTCTTCCTCTCTTCCTCCTCTCTTCTCCTCTTTCTCTCTTCTCTCTCTTTCTAGCTTTGATGCCAACTCCCTTTTATAGCCAAAAAACCGATTTTTTTTTTTTTTTTAAAAAAAAAAAAATTCAAACCGTAAGAATTCTTACGGTTTTGAATTCTTTATTCAAAACCGTAAGAATTTTTACGGTTTGAATTCCGGAATTCAAACCGTAAGAAATTCTTACGGTTTGGGGTAAAAATTCAAATTTTTCAAAAAACTTGGATAATTACTATTAAAATATATTTTTTTTTGGGTAAAATAAACAATCTCGGGTGTATGGGTCCACGCCAGCTATGATTTTTTCCAGTGGCTTTCCGGGAGTTGTATTGCGGAAATTATTTTTTTACTAATTTAAATTCAAATTAACATATACAATTATATGCATTGTTATTAAAACTGGACCATCCGGTCCGGCCGACCGACCGGAATAAATCGGAACCGGCTCTTTTGCTAGTTTGATTTTGTTTAGTGGAACCGTGTATACTATTGAACTGAAAAAAAAAACCGGATTAATGCACCAGTTTAATAAAAACCACTAACTGGTTTGAGAAAAAAAACAACTTTTGAAATTTAAATTGATTCAGTTTTTCATGCTCTTTTCATGCATTAAATGAGAGAGAGCAAAGCTAATAGCTATACTAAGTAGATTTCCGTAAGGTCACAGGAGAGTGTTTATTTTGTCTTGTAAATTTCCACATAGAACCTCAGTTATATAGATATTTTAAAAGAATCACTTATTTATAGTATAACTAGTTAAGTGCCCGTGCGTTGCAACGGGGATTGAAATACTGTTTTGATGACTTTCTTAAGATGTAATTAATTTTTATTGATTTTTTCATCATGTATTAGTCAATAATGAGAGCAAATGATAACCTTAGAGCTTGATAATATATTATTTGTCTTCACTGTCAGCAATTCATTTAAGTGGATATAATAAATTGTAAATAACTCCAAAATAAAATATCAAAACATTTCTACTATGACATTGATCAAGTATTATATGAAATATTTTTAATAAGAGTATCAATGGCCTCCTCTCCAAAATTACTAATGGCATGAATAAAAATTATCATGTAATTAAGCACAAATTTTATGTAGCATTCATAAAATATAAATCTTGCAATTAAGATCACTTAAATGCATGAAGAATAGCTTACGAATCAAGACATTTTCAAGACATAATAACATTAAGAAACACCTATCTATTCATTAAGCAAAAATTGATTAATAGTTCAACAATAACTACAAATATATTATAGTAATTTTAAAATTAAGATGACATATTGTCATTACAAGCTCTTCACTTCCTCTTTTTTGGATACTGTATTTGTTTTTTCTTTAATTTCTTAGCTCTGAAAATTAGACTTATTTATAAGAATATGTTTTTTTTTCTGAACTCGATCATCTGACACCCTTTTCAATTATGAGCATAAGATAAATTGAAAATAGAAATAACAAATAAAGTTAAATTTGATAAACAATCGTTTAGTGGCAATACAACGCCGTTACATATTATCTTTCGAAAAAAAACACATAAGTTCCAACCTTAATCTAGAGCATCATAAGCTTGAGAGAAAAAAAAAAACGAAAATCATTTCAATTGCACTACATATTAGTTGCAAATTTACTGAATTGTTAAATGCGTGTGGTGAAAAATTTGTGGTCACATTTTAACAAGCTTTGGCTTTGCCCATGCCTATGTTTAAAAGAAAGATAAAACAAGGCAGATTTAGATATCATAACCGACTCCTTCGAATGGATTTTAGTTAATTCGAATATGTAGCTAATAGTTGGAATATGGTTTGGATAGCTCATAGATTCATTCATGTATTTTTACGTATTTATTTAGCATTTATTGAAAGTGAATAGGGTCTCTTTATACATGCAATGTCTTTTTAGTTTGATGCAATATTTGAATTTCAATTCCGGATGATATAATAAACAGAAATTTTTATACCACATGTGGATTTACAGAGGATGATGTAAACTACAATTCTGTAAAGTTTCACAATTTTTGGGGCATTATTTCAATGCTTAAAGGCCATACAAAGGCAGGGGTAAACTTGGAGCATGCTGATTCATATGCACATTTTTATCAATTTGGCCAATCTTTGACACTTAATATCTTCTGATCTACTTGGAATTTTGTAATGAAACTTTACAGCCTTATACTATGATGTCATGACTATAAGTCAGCCAAATTTCATGATTTTTCATGATGTTTAGCTATGTCAAATGAAGATGAGAATATGTGACCTGATCAGCAATTTTAGTCATTTTTATAGTTTTTCTGATTTTGTTTTTTTTATTGTGATTTATCTACTTGGCCGTTTTGGGAGTTCTTTATATGAATTTAAAGCTTGACATATAATCTATCAGATGGCAAAATATCATATTTTTTATGAGATGTGTGGCTGCGATGAACTATGATGCAAAGTGGTGACAGCATGCATATTTTTGGCCGATTTTGACAGCTTTTCACATTTTTGAAACATGAACTTTGATCATCTGCCATTTCCAATTGGTTTGCTCAAATTGAATGATTATTTCACCATTCTTTCTATTTCGGAGTCCTTTATTTGTGGTAGGGTTGGTTTGACCAGACTTGACTTGGTTTGACCAGCAAGAATCATTTACTGCTAAAGGGTATTTGCTGGTATTTTCTGAATTAGCTGTTGGTTATCATTCTGACAGCCAACCTTTAAATTCATTCTAGACAATCTACAAGACCAAATTTTTGGTTCTTTTTATGAGAATATGAGGAAAGTCTAATCTACATGCATGCCAGTTTTTATGATTTTTGTAATTTTTTAGCTATTTTTAATAGATGCTTGAATGGAGGGGCACATTAGTAAGAGATGCAGAAAACAGCAGTTTTTTTGTATTTCAGAAAGTGAGCTTTAAAAATAGCTAGTAAATCATAGAAAAATGCTATAAATGTAACATTTGGGTCTAAAGTGTGTTTTCGAGTCCTTTATTTACCAATGTGATTTGTTTTGCATTTTGGTCCCTGTACCAATCTGCACTGACTGGTTTACGAGAACAAGTCATTTTGTTGTTCTGAGGGCTTTCTTTGTACCAGCAACACTTGCACAGTACTTTGTTGCTGAATTTAGACTTGGTACCGTACCATAAATGAAAAAAAGAAGACCAAGGCTCCAAAAGTTCATTTAATTAGCAAATTTAAGTATCAAAAGCAGTCAGAACTTAAGATATGCAAGGAAGCCCCTGAATTTCCAATTATGAAGTCAGTTTTGAGTCTTAGCTAAGGTTTTTCTAATTTATCTTAAAAGATAGTAGAGATTTGTAATGACATCAAATTCTCCTCAAATGCAGCAAACCTTGGGAGTTCGAGTTTACTCCAAGTATTAATATTTCCCTACTAAGGCTTAAAACATGTGATTTATAATGAACTCCACATACAACCAAGTTACTATATGAAATTATGTTTATGCATGCTTTAATTTGGAGAGAGCCTTCTTTCTTTGCCCAAGCATATACGTGTACATGTGCGGGAACCTATAGAAACATAAAAGAATGCAATAATCACAATACAAAATAGAACATGCTAAAGCTGGAAACTCTATCTATCAAATATAAATACAATAGAAACGAACATGGGAGATAGATTCCAAGTACGCCAATAGATGCAAAGTAATAATCAAAGGAGAAGTTCCACTTGTTTGGCATCCTTAAGCAGTATTTTTGTAATGCCTGCGGTGAAAACAGGAGTTATTGAAATGTTTTTTTAAGTACCTAGGGTTTATTTGCAAAATAAACACTCTTTCTTAAATGAAGGAAATATTGATAGATATGGTTGTTTTCCTTATCGCACAAATTTGTCCCCTTCTATATTATTTGCAGAAAACCATGGATTATATAGCTAAAATAAGTTCTCAACACTGGGGCTTAAGAGTAACGACGCAAAAATATGCATCAAAGAAGCCAATCACCTAGAAGAATGAGATAATCTCCAGGAGATATGAGGTCCATAGTGGATAAAAGATATGTTTCTGAGCACTTTTTGTTAGACTCAGAAAAAGTTCATGTATGGGCCAAGCACAATGCAAATCAGCTATAGCAATTAGGAAACAGATTTCTTCTTTTGATTTGGCTAAAAGGGTTACTTTATTCATTAGCTCTCTTGGGGTATATATAGACTTTACAATCTTACTCTTTAGTCCCTATACAATCCCTAATAACCCTTTTACCAGTATACCCTTGATAAAACCAATATTCTCAACATCTTCATTATTGTTTTTTCAGTTACCTTGATATATGGTAGAGCAATATAAATTAGGCCAACCTCGCTTGTGATACCAGTTGGCTATAAAAGTAAGAATGTGCTATATCTGTATGAAAGATTGAAAATCAATAATTAGATTATCCCTTCTCTTTGAGCTGGGAATTTGAATCTTGTATGTAAGGAAATGAGAGTCTAGCATGGCAATAATCTAAGCCATAGGAGCCACAAAGGTGTAAAGCCAAGAGCCTCTTTCATGTCAAAAAATGAGTATCTGATTATCTGCAGAGGAAGTTATTATCAATTAACATAAAACTATACTGGTCCTTTATTTTTTCCCCCTATTTTTTTATATTTTGAGAAAATTTAACTCAGCAAGTGATCAACTAATAACAAGAGAGCTAACCAAAACATGAGTCCTTGTCTATACAACCAAAAGGTACAGAAGCCAATCAGAAAAGAGAATTTCATCATTGAGTTTGTATTTTTTTTTTCTTGGCTTGATTTTATCAGGAAATCATACCTCAGGAAAGTTGTATAAAATGCCCCAAGTAACAAATAGCCTAGAGACCCAATTTGTGGCTAGAGTAGCTGACATAGGTGATCTAACCAATCCTACAATGATCAACTTAGTAAATCAGCACTAACCATAGAAAAAGACAATAATTATTATCTAAAGATGAAAAATAATTACTTCCCAATCAGCCCGTGGATAATCTGCCCATCAAGCAAAGATATACAACAGAAGGGAAAACAAAAAGGTGAGATGACAACTCAAATTAAGCAACAAAATGACGCTTTTAGTTTTTTACAGTCATTGAACTTTGGTTTTCAGGGGTATAAACATAATTATCAAAAAATTGAAGGCCATAATTTAATTCCAGCTAATTGCACAGCACACAACAAAGAAAAATGAAAGAATAGAAAATAAAAAACTTTGAAAAACAATATTGTACCAAATGCTTCTGATTGTTGATACCTCCAGGATTTCTGCTGTTTGTGCAAGTTGCAAGGGCTTCTCCACATCACAGTCAAATCGAGAAACAATTGGATTACAGGAATAGCTAATTAAAACTAAAAAATACAGAGATACATAAACTTTGTACCTCGCTGTAACCACAAAAGTAGATAGATATTCACTTTTTTGAGGCCTCACTGCTCAGTGACAAATTGGGGATTGGATATCCAACTTTGAATATAAAGGTACTAATGAGAGCATCACTTTTATACTTCTAAATATGAGTACCTCACTTCTCATTTGCTATTCACCCCCTTTACAAGTTGCTGAGATTCTTTTCCCATTGGAACACCACCAACTGCAAGTCCAAGTGTTTGTGTGTGGTGCTTCAAAAGACTCTTTGCAACGCATGTGTCTATAGAAGAGAAAAGTTCATTATGTCGAGCAATTTCGTCTTGCTAAAAATTAAAATTTTGCTTACTGGAAAGAACATTAATTATCACCACTATGCTTCACAGACAATTTCAATACCAATATAACAGTACTGTAATTGTAAACTGGTGGTGCCTGCATAGCAAGCTCCCGTGTGGGACTAATAACAATGATTTTTGTTCCATTCCTGGAAAGGCACCGGACAAAATACATCATCTCTATTGCTCGGACCAAAAAAGCAAGAGTCTTGCCAGAATCAGTATGTACTGCACCAATTACATCTCTCCCCTCCAACAAAAGGGGTATGGCCCTTGCTTGGATCTGAAAGAAACCCAACCAATTTAACTGAGGCTGAGGCTCTAATTTCGGAAAATAAAATTCACGAAGCACTTTTAATATTTGTGCAAATTCTGATCGGATAGTCCAGATTCAAACTCAAACTTTGAGTTACTTGCAGAGATCCGAATTCATACTTAGGCATGGTAATGATGCATTACCAGTACTCTGATCTTTGGTACACCATAGACCTGGTATGGTATGCCGTGGTTAATATCAAAATACCAAATACGCTCTTTATTCCATCTATTTAAAGGAAAATGAATTTACTTTTGAGAATACTAAAGAAAGAACTTGTTCTTCTTCTGTCAAAAAAGTCCTCTAAAAATATTGAAACCTAACCTTTGCAAAAAAAGTAAGTACTGTACATCAGTCATTATGTACCATAACTGAATGAGATCATTACAAAAGAAAGCAATATGAAAAAGTTGAAGTACCTATTTTCTCTTTGGATTTTCCTCATCTCATTTTCTTGGATTCTCGTCTGCCTTGATGACCATGCAACATTTTCTCTCTCATGGTTCTTCCCAGAGCAGCAAACCAGGGATCATCTCTCCTAATTCAGTTTTATTATTATAATTATACATTAAGAGCTAGATCTAACAAAAGGTAAATTTTCATACTAAACTATATGAAATAAATATAATACCTCAAAAGAAATTCATGGGTTAGTCAATCAACCCTCTCAACCCTCTCCTTCGCCTTTTTCATTTCTCTTTGTTTTTCCCACGAACAGTGCCTGAGCAAAGGAGTCACCCCATGGGAACTCCTTGTTCCTGATGTGGAGATAGGGATACGCCTGAACTAAAAAAGTAAACAAAATCACTGATTCATTCAAGATAACAAAAAATAATCACAACAAATCAAGAAATTATTTAGGGTGGTGATGAACTCACAATCTACCAAGAACCCCGAAGGAAAAAAAATTCTTGTCGTTACAAAGCCAGCCTCTAACCCTAGAAGAGGCTCCTTTGCATATATAGTGGCTTCTGAATCGTTGTGCCCATCAAATAGCTACAGAAGAAAATTTCACTGATTACTGACCTTAAAAATTATGTTCTAGTAAAATTTGTATCAACTAAAAGAGTAATGCTTTGCTAAAGCAAATTTGGCATATTCTATAAATTGTCTAACTCTAAAACACTAAATTTAGTAATGTGGCTCAAAAATTTAAAAGATAAATAATAACCAGTTCACAGGCTTAGCTGCGATTTAAACAGTTATGTTTCATTTCAACCGTTAGTTTAATTTGCAAAAAAGTAGGCATAATTGATCATCTGATTCATTCCTCGCAATCTACTCGGGGCACTAAAGGACTTCAACGATCATGTCAGCTGCTCATTACAGATTCGATCTCAGAGAAACAGCTAGAGAAACAAATTGAACACAAAAAGATCCATGAATGAAGAATTTCGGCAGAGAGGAAGAAAGTGTACCGTAAAAACTGAGAATGTGGTCGATCCACCGCTAGGTACTCTTTGACACTCGGTCTTGAAAAGCGTGAAATCTTCCCCTTTCTTGCTCTGACTCACTTCTTCTTCTCCTAATCGTTAGAGGCGGAGAGGCCGCGGTAAGAGTGAGGTGGCGTGAACCCTAGGCAACCATCTCCACCAGAGTCAGGGAGAGAAAAGAGAGACGTATGATGGACGCTCTACGGTCGATCACGAATTCAAACCCTAGGCGCTGATCAGCTTCACTCTCGCTCGCTCTCTCCTTCTCTCCTTCTTTCTCTCTCTCTTTCTCACGGGGAAGGTAAAAATAAAAGAGACACTCTCGCTCTCTCCCTCTTTCTGACAGGGAAGGGAAAAAAAAAAGAAATGCGCCTAGCCTAGGTCGGTGAGAAGAGCCGGTGCCATTGGGAAGGAGAGAGAGGAGAAGGAGACCGCGTGGGTCAGGAGAAGAAAAGAAAAAACACACCCTTTGCATCGGGAAGAAGCAAGGCGCGTTCTGCGCATAGCAGCAGAGAAAAAAACTTGGAAAAATATGTGGCACTCAGATTATGTTTTGTATTGAAATGGGTACATTTTTATTTGAATTTAGACTCCTATACAGTTGACAACATGATACAGATGCATAAAATCAAAATTAGTGATTAATGGCAGAGATTGAAATATGATTTTGATCAGGGGCTCAAATTTATTCAATGGATGGCTCAGATCGGCTCTTGACAGATAGATGCTTGGATCTCAAAAAATCCAGCGTCGTTCGCTATAAGTTTAGAACCAATACAGTGATGTTTGCTAGTAAACTGCAGTTTTGCTATTCTGAAAGTCTGATTTGTTATTTTCATCATGGGCTAACCACTACACCAAATTTCGATTTCTTTACATGAAAATGTTCATTATGAGCTAATCTATATGCATGATTTATTTGGTAGTCTTTGGGATTTTCTTTGTCTTTCTAGTATGGGGTTTTATATTATGAACCATATGCAGCAGAAATGAAGAAACAGAAGAAAAAAAAGAATATCAGAAAAATTGAAAGGCTGAGATTAAAAAATCCATAGAAAATAGCAGAAAAATCCAATTGATACAAAATGTGAGTCTAAACTGCTTGGAAGAGAGTCCTCTACGTGTCTGTGTTATTGGATTTGACAGAATCAGTGTCTATGTCTCCTGATTTGCCAGTTTTCTGCTGGTTGCTAATGCTTGTCATATTTGTTTTGTGTTCAATCATTGTCTGAGCAAGGCTCTAGACATAGTTTAGCATTAGAATCAGCATAAAACCCTTTTGATCACTGATTTTCTTGCCTCAACATAGCAGATATGCATGACTGACCTTGTATAATTGCATAATGCCATCTCACATGTCCTTTATCAGAACAGTGGTATATGAGGGATCGTAGAGCATTATTTAAACATCAATCCTCAGCAAATCGTCCTTTTTACTTTTATTATTAGCATACTGTTAAGAGATCAATAGATACTTAGTAAAAATGCAAAATTGCAAAAATTTCAGCAATAGCACTCATAATTACAGAAGATGCAACTAAAGGTTAAAATGATTTTAGAAAGTTTCTCCTAAGATTCTAGAGCTCAATAGCTCATAAACTTAACTTTGAACTGAGTAATAGTTGAAGTAAACAAGCTTACAACTTTCATCACTATGATTTTAGCAAGGTTTGTTTTTTAAACATCTCTATGATTTTAACTGTACAACTCTTTTGAAAGGACGTACACATGCTTTTTAAAAACTTTTTGTTCACATGGAAGGGATAACAAATCATAGTGATGTTTTTTACAACGTCTAATTTTTACAACTTTTTGATTTCAACTCTTTTTAACCTTAAGACTAAACTGCTTGGACCACATGCATACCAGAAGACATCCAGAAGCAAACAAGAGTTGTTTTTTACATAAAGTTTGTCATACTGGTATCTTGCATGGAGAATATTACAACATACTATATTTTCACAAGATCAACAGAAGCTTTAAGAACAAGAAAAAGCTCTTAATGCTACCAGACCAGCATCAGGTACCATACTATACTGGCACAGGCTTAACCAGCACTTTGTGCGATGAGATGAAAAAAAAATGCATGATAAATGACTTACATCTAAAGCAAGTTGTGCTTCTCTCTGGATGGAAATTATGGCATGATCTTTTGTGGCATTACAAGACATAACTATGTGCTCAAATCTACCATCTACCGGTACGGCTGTTTTGACTACTGGTGGGTACTTCCCACATCTACACCACAAAATAGAGGTGAAAGTGAGCTCTCAGGTGTTTGTGATAAAAATTCAATATCAGAGATAATAATATAATATAAAAGAGAAATAAAATTCGACTAAATCATGGAATAAGATAATTTTAAATAGTAGGAAGAAGCAGTTGCTTGTGCTAGGAAGTCTAAAGAACAAAAGCACCCCTTCTACCAGCTCAAGCTTTTGCAACTCGGTTAGTATGATATCACAGGAAGAATTTTTCAGTTCAAATCTAAACATACCATAGGTAAATATAATGATACCTAAATAGTTCTCTCTACTATGTGATAAACGTGGCCAGGAGCATAGAGCCGCCTTGGGTCCCTCAACAAGACGTCTTCTGGTATGCATGTCTCTTAAACATCTCAAGCATAACAAACATGGTAAACTAAACCAAAAAGGAAGTGCATTAGATATAATATAACATTTTTTTTTTTGGAAGAAAAGAGAAAAGTAGATACTAAGGCAAGGTCAAAGGAAAGATGCTTACCAAAGTATGGACTTGAATATGTCTTCTAGTGGAGTAGCTGTACGTGGTAAAAAGTCGTCCTAACAAAACAAGACAAGAGAAAAAAAATTAAATAGTAAAAACAAATTGACAATGGGTATCACGAGCATCACACAGAACAAACAACACTTGTACTCCTGATGGCATCACCAGCAATAAAAATTCCATTTCAGTGAGGCACGACAGAGTTGCCGACAGCAACACACAAAATATCCTAATTAGTAGAATATATCAAACAGTACATACAGGCTGTGTATTTGGTCTGACCCATACATGTTCATTAAAACATACTGGTACAAACCACTACTTTGATAGCAGTGCTCATAATTTCTTCACTTGTCAATTAATACTAATCTAGAGCATCATAAGCTTTAGAGAGAAAAAAACGAAAATCATTACAATTGCACTACATAATAGTTACAAATTTACCGAATTGTTAGATCTGTGTGGTGAAAAATTGGTGGAATTGTGGTCACTTTTTAACAAGCTTTGGCTTTAACATGTGCAGTGATTAAAAAATAAGATTACATCAGCAGCCGATGCATAGGTACGATGGTCCTCATGGATAACTTTAAAAGATGATGTGTACCCACATCACTTTGTTAGACTAATTTTATATTTCTTAAGCTTTTGTAGATTAGTTACACTAATCTGACAGTGTTAACACAAACAGGTTTATACTAAACAAAAAATATTATATGAGTTTGGCTTACCTCTAGAGCCTTCTCTGCCTCTCTTTCAATCATATGATCTGATATGCTCCAATCTCCCTTCCACTGGGATTGCAGTCCTTACTTCAGGAGTGAATCTTCCACATCTACCCAAGTCAGTCCATTAAATGGTCATTTTATTGAAAATTTGAAACAAAGATATAAAAAAAGAGCAAACACGTTGTACTTATGTAACACAAAGATTGCAACCTTTGGTCCTTGAATATATAGGGAACCATAATATGTTCACTTTGGTTAATTTTAAAAGATAAAAAAAAAATTTCGTGGGAATACATGTTTTCGTCCGAAACTTCAATCATCCCAACTTGTGTGACAAAACAATTTTCTTTTAAAATAATTCTAGAAATATTCCAATGAGATATGACCATCATACGGGTCAACTGCTTGGACTTTGAAAATGGAGGTTGATCTAAAATTACTGATCAGGTCATTATTTCATACCAGTACCTTACCAGTATGAATTGGTTGGCTCTGCTATTATTTCTAAATAATAGAACTGACCCAAAGTAGCTAAAACCAGAATATTCTAAAAGTTCACGAGAAAGTAGCATTTGTTAATCACAAGCAATTTTAAAATATAATTTTAGGAATAAGGCAAGATGTGTTACCAGTCTTCTCCATTACTCGATTTATGTCAGTAAATTCTTCCACCATATCACCTTCCAATTATACGAATTCCATCAATATCCAAACTTTTTAGAATGATATAATCCAGACCCCCTTGCATCCAAGTTGGCAGGGATCGCTTTTCTACTACTGCACAGTCTAATTAATTAAAAAAAATGGTTAATAATTATCATTCAAACTTCCAAATTACCTGTAAAATCTAATAGTTGTCATCTATCGATTTTATTTGATGAAAATAAGGAACTGAACCAAAACAACTGCCATGCTTTTAGTTGGCCTTAATTTTACAAATAAACAGCTTTAAAAAGTCATTTTCACAAACACCTCACGTGCCCTAGTCTAAAATTGGGCATTTGGAGAGTAATTTACCGTCAACTGTAGACCAACTAACTAATGTTTTTCCAAAAACCTAATAGACTTGTAGTATAACTTGTAGACAGCAAAACCCTGGACTTGGATCAACCAAAAACAACCATTTACTTATTTAAATCCTGAGTTGAAGACACCAACAGACTCATTTCTGGTGTAGGGGAAGGGGTGTTTTTTCTTTTCTGGTGGTTTTTTTTTTCTTTTTTTGTTGGGGGGGGGGGGGACCCAGCCAAAGGTGGTTCTGCCCTGGGGCATTTCTTAAAAAAAAAAAGGAAATGAATTTACTCCTGTTGGAAGAAATTAGTAAAAGCAATAAGAGGAAAAGATTGAGAATATGAATTTACTCATGCTCAAGAGCTTGTGCTGCAGTTATTCTCTTCTTTGGGTCATATCTGTCATACCAGAAAGGATTTTTTTTAAGACAAAAAGCTTCCAAATAAATATACACAGAGAGGAACAGAAAATCAACATGTCTATTGGTTTACTTTAGAATAGGGGGTTAGGATTTCTTGGCAATGGCCTAATTTGACATCTCAACAGTGCATCTGAACCATTGACCAAATCAGGATAAGCCACTAAGATTGAATAGCCTAAAACGATGTGTCTCATTTCAACTCCTTTTCTCTTCAGTGTGCTTTACACCATTCTTTGCCTATCTCTCTCTCTGCCCAAGCTATCCCCTAAATCTTTTTACCCAAGACAAAGCTTTCACCTTGAACTGCACCAGCCTTCTATTTTAATTTTTTTCAATTCCTTGTTACTAAAGCTATTCCTTCCTAATTCACATTAGCACCACAAAGGCAGCTCCGACTAAAGCTATTCCTTCCTAATTCACATTACTATATTTAAAACATGGTCTTGAAATTTATTTCAGTAGTTTCAATTAACATGCCAATACTATATTTAATTAGTCTCATCCTACAATTCAGCTCCTCTAAATAAGGGAAATTATCACAAGTAAAGATTTTTACAACTACACCCTGAATCTTAATAATATTTCTATTTGGTCCTTGTTATTAGAAAATCAGCACCACTATTCACAAGCACACTGGTACTGATTTGGTACCCGTACCAGTTCCATATTACTACAAAAATTCAGTAACCATCGACAGCGGTCAATAAGCAAGGAAACCCACTGGTACCGATTATTAGAAAATCAACACAACAATGACCATAATTCCACAAGTAAACAGGTCAATCAAGCATGGGGAAAACAACAACCCGCGCACAATAATCATCAATACAACTGATATGAACAAGTACAGGCTTCAATCAAAACCGACAAGGCTCAAACAAGCATACATCAAGCAACAGTTAAAGGGTGTGCTCAAGTAATTACCCGAGGGAGACGCAATCGCAAAGTGGAGCGATGATTGGCCGGTAATAATAAAGAGCAAATGAACTTAGTAATAAAATGCTACACCTAATGCCAAAAACAGTGACGGGCTTCGCACCAAAAAGAAGGGTTCCCACAAGAACCCTAAAATCCTACACGATAAATTTGAAACATAATCATAAATTCTAAATTCTAAAATTGGCCATCTCTGTACAAAAGACAATGCCACTAAACCGCAAATCCTAAGCCATTAAACAAAATCATAAAAACCGAAACCCTAAAATTGGCCATCTCTGTACAAAAGACAGTGGAACCAAAAGAGAGAGATGGCGCGATTTCACATAGAAAAGAGAGAGAGAATCGAAAGGAGCAAACCGAGAGAGATATAGAAAGCACCTCCCCTTACCTAGGCGTGCCTGTGGTGGTCGGCTTCGTGGCCGTGGTTCGGTTGCATGAGCGAAGTCGCACGTTAGGTGAACCATCGCTTCTTCCCCATGGCGATGCCTAGGGTTTTCGTCATTCCTCTCGCTCTCTCTCTCGCGACATTTAACATTGAAAAGGAGACGCCTATGTCGGTTCTAGTGGGAACGCGCAGGAACAGAGAAAGAGAAAAGGAAAAGCGGAGAAAAGTAGTGGGAAGTGGGAACGCTATAGCTGAAATAATTTCCATAACTTGTTATGTGGCGAGTACGTTTCGAACTAAATTTAGACCTCTACACGCTTGACAATATAAAACAGATGCATAAAATCACAATTACAATAAATGGCTGAGATTTTGATCTACTTTTGATGAGTGGCTGAGATCTATTGGATGAACGGCTCAGATTCTCTCTGGACAAATAGAGGGTTGGGTTCCAAAAAAAAATGCGTGATATTAGTAGTGGGGATAATTATATCTATTGTGCATATTTATTTCTTTTAAAAAACCAATCATTATTAATTTATTATTGATTTTAATTTTAGTAACCATTTTATCAAAATTGTCAATGTCTGGTCAGGTTTTAATAACATTGATCTGTAGCTAATCACCGTCCAGTTGCTGGAGGTGTCCAGCCCCTCTCTTCTCTCAGCGAAAACCCCTCCTCTCTCCCCGTAACCCCCTCTCTCACCGAAAAAAAATTAAATCCCCTTCAGCCGCTCTCCTCCCCTCGGCAGCCTAGAGCACTCTCATCTGTGCGACTCCTCTGCCCGATGCTCTCTCCTCTCTCTCTCAGTGATTAACAAAGACGATGAGTGTCAAAAAATAAAAAATCAATTATGCAAACACACAAAATCAATTGATCACATTAACAAAGATGATGAGTGTCAAATGGAAATTAAAACGTAATTCAAATATATATATATATATATATATGAGGAGGGATCCAATTACACCTTTTTTGGTGACACATCATGACACCGTTTTTTATATAGGTCAATTTTGCGATTTCAAAATCCAAACAGTCGATCCGAACCATTCAACATGATCACCATATTAAAATGTGCTTGGAGATCAAATTTTACATTTTTTTGAATTTTTTTACTATTTATTAAGATGGTTACAAAATCGCTGTTTTTCAATGGTCTGAAAACAACGATTTTGTAACCACCTTAATAAATAGTAAAAAAATTCAAAAAAATGTAAAATTTGATCTCCAAGCACATTTTAATATATCCATCATGTTGAACGGTTTGGATCGACTATTTGGACTTTGAAAATGGTAGGTGTCAAAATGTGTTAAAAAAATGGTGTAATCCGATCCCTCCTCTATATATATATATAGAGAGAGAGAGAGAGAGAGAGAGTATTTAATATCAAAACGTTTGCACCAAGGCCCTCGTTCAACCAAGTCGTTTTCGGATTTTCAAAGTCCAAATAGTCGATCCAAACCGTTAGATGTGATCGCTATATTAAAATCTGCTTGGAGACCAAATTTTACATTTATAGGAATTTTCTTACTATTTATTAAGCCACTTTGAAAATTGCTGATCACATGGTCCAGAATTTGGTTGCACAGTTTTTACTTAATAAAACATGGTAGGATGGATGTAATTTTGGGTGTTGCAATGACTTAGAGTCGCATGCCATGTTGTATCATGACTTAGTTAAGTGTTCAAATGTTATGTCGTGTTGTGATTAAAATCAATAAAAAAAAGTCACAACACGCAAATGGTCACGACATGATAGTTTAATTAAAAAAATAAGGAAAAAATAAAAAATAAGGAAAAATGGTAAATAATTGTAATATAAAGAAATATAGTAAAAAAAAATCTTTGTTTAATAAAATATTAAATTTATTGTTTGAAATTTGAATTGTTAAATAAAATCGACAAAGTTGCGCTTTTTATATATTTCTTTTTATTATTTTTAATTCTTACTTGATGCATTTACTAATTAATTATGGGGAAAAAGGCACCACCCGTTTAATCAAATCATGCATAACTTTCCTTAACTAAGGGATATAACTGTAAAGATTAATTATCTTTGCAAGTTTTAATCAAATCATAGAACTTAATTAATTATTTAGAATAATGTAAACCTCCATCGGATCCTTGATTAAATCTATCATGCATAACTTAATTTCCTTATCTGATATCTTGGCTTACTTCAAAAATTAGTTAAATTAAAGGATTCTTTTACATTAATTTGCAAATATAGCTGTCTCCCTTTGTGTCCTTTCCGTTAATTAACAAATTACATAAACTTAAACTTGTTTATTTTTACATTATGCGTGTATCTAAATATAAATATAGTACAAAAAAGGTAAATTAAGCCTTAAGACACATGGACGTTACACTTCAAATTTTTAAAATTGAAATGCAAAATTAAGTCAGTTGGTTGATTCTATTTTCTCCTCATTTCCGAACCCATAGTGGTAGCTATAAATATACCACGTTACGTACTTCTCTCTGATTCTCTACTCCATCAAAAAAAGCCAAGAAAGAATACAAGAATCCATGGAATCTGTTTTGCGCTCTTGCACTTACACCCGCACACCGCCGGTTGAGGTGCGGTCTGTCTGGGCATCCAACCTCGACCGGGAATTCCGCATGATTAGCGAGGCAATTAAAGGGAAGTATCATCGGGTGGCATTCGACACAGAATTTAAGCTAGCTACTGACAAGAAACATGTGGTCAACGTGCACCCACGTTTCGCATCTCCTGACGAGAGATATCGTGCAATAAAAGCAAGCACAGATCACGGCAGTATCAGGCAGCTAGGTTTGACACTATCGGCTGACGATGATTCAGTTCTTATCTGGGAGTTTAATTTTGGGAAGTTCCATTTCCCAGCAGAGATAGAAGAGGGGCGAAACGACTGCATTAACTCATACTTCTTCTCACATCTTCTTCTCTCATCTGGCCTACTGAACAACCCGACGATGACATGGATTCTGTTTCATGGTGCGTATGACGTCGCCTATTTCGTCAAATTGGCCACCTTTTGGAGCCCTTTGCCTGATACGCTGGTTGAGTTTGAACTCCTTGTCAAGAATTTATTGGGTGCTAATATATTTGACATCAAGCACATGACGAAATTCACGAATAACCTCTATGGTGGCTTGAAGGAAGTATCGACGGCACTGTGTGTCAAGAGAGCTGTGGGGCTGGCCCACCAGGCTGGGTCTGACAGCCTTCTCACATGGCATACCTATAAGAAATTAAAAAAGGTTTGTTTCCCGCACAACAGCGGCATTAGACATGCCGGTGTCCTTTATGGGATTCATAGCATTTGACTAACCTTTGGTTGATATGGTGGGAGCATAGGGGCAGTTTGCAAGGGGAAATGAGAAGTTTATGGGATACTGTTTGGGTCGCAGGAGCATGGAGCCTGTGGCAGGAGAGAAATAACAGGCACTTTGCAAATCTCATGAGAACAGTGAATATTTTGATCAATTACTGTGCACGTGATGTGCACCTCTGGATTAAATCTTGCTAGCTACTCGTTAGGGATTTTCATTTGTGAGTTTGAGAGATTGGAGCTGCTGGTACCTGATCCTGGTACCATTCCGAGTTGTTGGTGCCTCATACTGGTTCATGATCCTGGTACAACTTTAGAGTTTCTGGTACCAGTCCAAGATTGGAGCTGCTAACGCTGCTAGTACCAGTCAGAATTGGACCTGCTCACACTACTACTACCAATTCGAGCTTGGACCTGTTAAGCTGCTGGTACACCCAGCGTGAGGAACCGAGAAGTGAGATGTGGCAACATAGTTCTAATTGATGGATTAGTTTAATTATGCATCTGTTTTTTGTGGCTCAAACCTGATGGCAAAATTCATATATGAATCTGTTTTTTTAGACTATTTACTGCTTTTTAAGCAATTTGAACAATGTCAGCAACTGTTGAGGGCGTAGTGGTCTTTTTTAACAATTCGGATATCTTTGTTGTTGCTGATTACAAGCATGAGTTTTTGGCATTTTTGGACTGGTACAATAGAGATGATATTGCAATTCTGTGAATTTCAGAAACAGTAGGGTTTATTGTGTACATTTCACAATACCCTTCTGTCAGAACTTAACATACATCATACATCATGGAACTCAAAATTATTGATGAATGTTGATGATTCTAGCAATTTGACTTGAATTGGCAAACTGTTTTGTTTTAGTGCTCCAAGCTGGCAAGGTCTTCGGTTAGAATAAATCTTCGCATAATCTAATTTGCAATCATACAAGACTATAGATTCGTCATGACTCTATGTGATTATGAGCATAAACGTAGCCCTAGAAGAAAGAAAAGATAATACAAGCTTTTTCTTTTTCTGGAGCTTAAGCATAGTTGAGCCATAATTTTCAGCTAATAATTTTTTGAATCCAAAAGGGCAAAATGGGTAATTTACAAATTCAAAATGAGTTCTAATAGAAAAGTCAATAAATTGGATAAATTTGAGAGTTTTTTAAATTTAGAAGAGTAAATATTATATTATGAATTTTAGAGGGGAAAATACGTAATTTCAAGGTCTTTGAAGGGTATACATGAAATTGCCCTTAAAAATACACATAACATGTAATACATTTTACCAGTATATGATTGCACAAGAAGTTCATATTGAATCATGTTCTTTTTATTAATTAGTGGGGCTTCTTTTAAAATCAGGTTAAAATAGATAATACAAATCTAATTCTACACAGTAATGACTGTTTTGGAAGGAACAGGCATCAAAGGCAGTGGTGCTCTTTGGATAAATAGAGCAATAACACGTACTGCCGCTCATGCCAAGATAGGGAAATATATATTTTTTTAATTAAAACACCAGAGTGAGAAAACAACAGGGTCTCTAAAACGAATGAATGATGCGCCAAGAATAGAAGAAATGAATGGGAAAGGCTAGCTAGCTATGTTGTATGAATACGGGTATGGGTATCGTATCGGATACGATACGAATACATAGATACGATAATTTTTAAAAATTAAGAATACGATACATCTATTATAGATATTATTTTTTGTTATTTAAATTATATTATTAATTTAACACTTGTATTATATAAATTAAATATCAAAAATTCTGGGTATGATACAATACAATTACCCAAGTATATATATTAAATATCATAGCTACTAGCTTCTAACAACAAATGTGAACTAACTAGTATAGTGGTAAAGAAGTATGTTGCTACTATAGCTTCTTACAACAAACTATGGTACTATGCATAGCGCAAATCCGTCCGTACTATGGCTTCATTTTCAAAGCTCAAATTGTCAATCGGAACATCTCAACATGATTTCTACATGAAAATATACTTGGTGACTAAATTTTATAATTTTTATAATTTTTACTATTTTTTTAGATAGGTAGAAAATCACTAATTTCGAATGGTTTAGAATCCTAAGATCGAGTGATTTTCTACTCATCTAAAAAATAGTAATAAAATTTGATTTTCTCTTACATTTTCATATAGAGTGTAGGTTTGAATGAACTTTTTGGAATTTGAAAATGAAAATATATTTATCCATAGTATGGACCAGTGTGTGTAATGCAGTCTTATATATTTATTTATATTATTTTTTTCAGCACCTCTTTTGAATGAATAATGAAACAAACTATTCTCAAATAATCCATGATACTTGAATCATTCACAAATTTACAAATAATACATGCTTTATACTAAGTATTAATCATAAAATTTACGAAAATTTTTGTTTGCTTTCAAAAAATATCAGTATATAATTTGCAAGAAAATGAATCATGTTACATTGCATTGTAATAGACTAGTAGCTAGTAGATATGTAAAGTCTGGTTATTTCCTCAAGTACTATAATAATATGATTTTGTTCCTTGAGCAAAAGCAGAGCAATGCAGAACATTATTATTTGCAGCCTTTTTGCTCTCTTCCTCACAAATCTCTGCTTACATGCACTATCATCTGAATTCGACGAAATCTACCGAATTTGTGACAACAAAATCAAAATCAATAGCGATTACCTTTCGAACCGCGAGCAACTGTCTTCGTCCTTTTCCACAGAACAGTTGCAAGACAAGGTTTCTCTGAAAATACAATTGGCGCCACGACACAGAACCAGATCTCTGGTCTTGTTCTCTGTCGTGGCGACGTCAATTCTTCTATTTGCAACAGCTGCATTAACCAATCCTTCCACTCATTTGTCAGTTCTATGCCCATACTCACATGAAGCAACTGTATATTTTGACTTTTGTCTCCTCAGTTACTCTAACCAGAGAGTATTTCCTCAACTCAACGGTCAATAGGAACAAAATCCCGAACGTGCCATGGACTAGATTTAGTGGATGGATTCATGAATACATTACTTAGTGATGTCTCGGATCAGGCAACTTATAACTACAGCATCCTTGCCGGTGATTTATGGCTGATCCAAGACATCACTAAGTAATGTATTCACCATCCTTACAGTCTCATCATAACTAAGTAATGGTGAAAACATTTTGGAACCAGAGTGATAAACATAACTACGGCATCCTTGCCGGTGATCAATGGCTTGTCGCAGTGCATTTTTCAAATAATGCATGCCGTGCTTGTTTAGAAGACCTTATTTACCAGATGCTAATCTTTGCCAGAAATCCAGACCTACAAATAGGTTCAATCCAAGGTGAACATGGCTTCTTTTATCTTTCATCTTTAAATCTTATATATATATTGATATGTGTTTATTATTTCAACCAAAAAATTCTTCAGGAGGAAAGAGCAGGCGCCTCATTATAATCATCAGTACTGTATCTGTGGCATTACTTATTTTTGGCTGCTTCCTTGGCCTTTTGTTGATCAGAAAACTTAGATATGCAGGTTTAGCTCTTTTTATAATTGAACAGTACTTAATTGTCAACATGTTCATTTGCCAACACTTCATACCTAATTCATTAATGATTTAGAAACCGAGGTTTCTCAAGAAGAAATAATGCTCGCAACTAACAAGGAAGCATCTCTTGAAAGAGAGGCCATGGCCATGCCTTTCTTCCGCTGAACCATATGCATGGTTCTCTTAACTAAAATTTAAAATTCAAAGCATGCCAACTATTTTACCTCAAAATATGGATCATATATAAGAATGATAACATTGAATTACCAAACGTATAGCTAGCATTGTAGCAAATTTAATCAAAGCTAGCGTTGTAGCAAAGGAATATATTTTATCTTCAGAAAAATCAGTTCCCTATTGATCAATAATTAATTCTGCTAATTCAACAGCTTCAACAGCAAATGCACACTTATGGTTGGTTCTCTTAACTGAAAACATTATCTCAATTTCATTGAAGCAAACTTTGTAGCAATATCCATGGCCTCCTCTACACCTGAAGCATTGCTTCCCTGAAACCAAACAATTAAAAAAATTCAATTACCCTATCTAAATTTGCATATTATTTATATATTTCAGCTTAGTTTTATAGGTCACATAAGCATGTTAAGATATACCTGTCCTTGTGCAATTCCATTCTTACCCCCACCACCTTTTCCATTAAGTGGGGCCAAGGCAGCAGTGAGCCATTCTAGCACCTTGATTCCTTCCTTTGATGGGGGCACGGCAGCATATACGACAGCCTTATTTGATGCCTCGTCAGAGCTAAATACCATAATTGGCAGACTCTGTACAAGATTAGTACGAAGAGTTAAAATAAATTGGAAACACCAAATATGACCAAGCATTCTTAAAGTATTAACATATAGGTAACTCCTATTTGAATAATTCCATCATCTGACGCTTTACTCAGCAAAAAGCATCAAATCAGCTTCAAAATGCAAACTTAATTCAAACCCAACATTGGAGATACGCACCAATTTATCGATGACCTTAATAACAGCTTCACGAGCAGCAGTGGTGTCAACACCGACATCAAGCCGAGCAACGCAAAAAGGCTTCCCCTCAGCAACTGCAGCCTCTGCAATGTCAGTTGCTGCCTTGATGGCCTTCTGGATATTTTCCTCCCCTTGCTTCTTTTTCGCCTTCCTGAGTTGCTCCTGACATAGTCACATGGATATATCAGAACAAATAGCAAATTGTGTGAACATAGGGGTTATACCAATTATAATAGCATAGAAGATACCTCAAGTTTGGAGATCTTCCCTCTTAGATCAGCTTTTGTTGCTGAAGGAATAGCAGCCGCATCTATCCGACTCTTCAGAGAAGCAACTTTCTGCAACGATTCAATGCACATAATACATATTCCCTTAATACCACATCTAAACAACATAACTCCAAAAACACCGATGTTTCTGTTTTTATCAACTTATGATGGTGGGCCACTATTTTTGCCACAATTCCATGGTTGACACTTGACAAGAGGTTTGCCTAGCCTTTACATTATTCACATTAACAATTATAAAAGAATGTCAATTTATGGGGGTTAACTGCTTGGATTTTTTAAGACAGTTTTTTTTTTCAATTGAAAATCTTTTTTTTTAAATCTTTTTTATTATTTTTATAATAATACTTACATTAATATTTTTCAAAAACTTCTTTTTTTTATTAAAAGATTGAAAAACTTATATAACAAATGGTGGAATATACCTTCTCTTGTGTGCTGCCCTCTGATTTGACAACATCCTCAAATTCAGTATAAAACGATGAAGCAAGCTCCATAGCCTTGAAAGCACATTCAGTTGTGACAGCTGTGATCCTTCGAACACCCTTTGCAATGCCCTCCTCTTGTAAAAGTGCAAATGCCTTTGCCTCTCTTGTGTTGGAGATATGAGTCCCTGGTGCAAGTATATTGTTATATAGATGGAAATAACTCAAAAATATGAGAATAAGAAAAATCACCAAATAAATAAGCCTGCTTAGGAACAAACAATATTTATCATATATACCTCCACACAACTCTGTTGATATGGAGAGCCATTCTTTGTTCTCTGGGTTGCTGAGTAGATAATCAACTTTTTGGCCAATGGAAACAACTCTAACTGGATCAGGGTATATCTGTTCAAATTTGGAGAAGAACAAAAAAAAATTAGAATCACTGAAATAATATTTTTCTAAAGCAATTTTTTTTCTTCCAAGCAAAGATCTGAGAATTTGTATCTTTTTCTTTAACCTTTGTGTTTGTGTGCCTTTCTTTTTTCCTACAATTTGATACCTTTACCAATAGGACAATGGTATATACCGGGAATATGATTCTGTTTACAACTATGAACTTGTATAAAATGCAGTCAAACAATGCAGTTATCCTACTTCAAGGATTATGAGTGGAAATAATGAAAAATGAAAGAGGAAAGCTTACTTCTCCGAATACAGCCCTCAGTCCATTTATACGCTTTGCAGAATCAAGGCTTACTTCTTGTGCATACACATCCAGCTCATCCTTTATCTGCTTGTTTACAATCAACTCAATCTTTTTCAGGTCCTCAGGAGAGACCGGCTTTCCTGTTATTTTATCATATGAATACTTATATTATTTGGAATGACAGTTTATATTTATCTTCAAGACAAGCGGAATATACTACTGGATTCAGTCTTTCAAGGTGATTGCATCAACATCAACACATGAATGTTGATGGAGAGGTGGTCCTTTTTTTTGCACTCAATAAAAACACTGAAATATGCCATTATATCAATTACATAGCAGGTTTAAACCAAGCATCGTACATAGGCACTAGTTTCGACACATAAAGTTGGGTACAGTAATAGTTAAATAGATAAAAGTATGACTTATAAATCTCTACCATGAGAGAAATCATATCTCAGTTTCTCAGGAAGAACAATGGAACCCTTCTGGTCAATATGATCACCAAGCACCTCCTGCATTAAGTCAAATTATTAAAAACACTTACTCGGTCAGCTTTCAATTGTCAGCACAATAATCAATCCACATCTACCACAATAATCAATAGGAACCCTAGTATAATTACTGATCTGGAAGTAATACCAACTAATGCATGCAACTAACGTGGTTAGATTGAGTTAAAAGGAATATGCAATGTTATTCCAACATCAAGATGTTAAATCTGAAGGAAAACATACCCTTAGCGCAAAATTGAGCATATGCGTGCATGTGTGGTTTGGAGCAATTAGTGTACGTCTTCCATAGTCAACCTAATATTATCATTAAATCTCAATTTAGATACAACAGCCAAAATATCTACAAATGAGAACCTATAAATTTTACAAATTATAAACCTTGCATGTGACTTTATCCCCAACCGACAAAGGCTTGCCAACCTGGCTAAGGGAACCAATGTGAAGAACATACCCAGCATAGACCTGAACATTAGTCACTGTAAATGACCCAAAAGGTCCTTCAATGGATCCGGTATCAAAAATCTGTCAAAGATCAAAAGAAAAAATCATGCCAATTCTCTTACTCATAGTTCTTCCCTGCAAAATGTTTTGAAATAAAAGGGGCAAACAATACCTGACCACCTTGCTCAGCATAAAAACTTGTGCTTTCCAAAACAATACCTACGTCATGTTCAGAGGAGGAAACTTCTATAAATTCAGAGCCAGTGTATATGGCCTTGACCACGCTCTCATGATCCTAACATTAGGAAAATAATGACAGCATTCAATTAAAAATAAATTCATTTTAGAGAAAATGCCAAACGAGGAAAAACTGTGAAATATAAAGTCCTAACACACAAATAAATCTGTGTAAATATTCTTCAATAAAATTAGCATCTCAGTTATTAATAATATGACAAAATAAGATGTTCTTGTCAGACCTTGTGCCAAATAAACTTGTGACTATCATCTGTTGTATTTACACCACTCTTGCGCAGTTGTGCTGTGGCTTCAGCTTCCATTGTAATTGATTCACCTACCACCTGCAATTATTTATACAAGAAAATACTATAATGATATAAAATAATTCCTTTATTCATCTCTCTATCTCTCTGTCTCTTTACACCTTTTTTAAACTTTGTATGTGTGTGTGGGTGCACGTGTGCGTCTCCATAAACCTTTTCTGAACTGGTTTATGCAGGGGTTTCAGGAGGCAAATTTGATAGAAGAGGACCTTATTTCGGGCATTTCTAGCCTTTTGCCTGGCTTCTTCCATTGCAACATTGAATCCATTCACATCAACAGACAGTTTCCTCTCCTCAGCCATTAGCTATGGACCAAAAGACAACAATAAATTAGAATTAAAAACTGTAGAAATGTAACCCAACACATGAACAAGCTATAAATTACATAATAACAAAATTATAGAATGCAGACCTGGGTCAAATCTAATGGAAAGCCATAAGTGTCCCATAGAATAAATGCTTCCTGCTCAACAGAAAATGACGCAAGTGCAACTATTAAATTAATAAAAGTAAGAAGTGTAGCATTAAAAAGGAATGTCAAACACAGTGGAATAAGTAGTTGTTTGCACACAGGTAGCAGCAAAACAATACAAAAAAAGAGGTTAAACAAGCTAGGCCATTATCCCAATGAAAGAAAATGGTCAATTGACTGTTTGCAAAGGAAATTCGCATGGAAAGCTATTCTGGACTAGTTTGAACTTTCAAAGCCTCAAGAATCCCATTTCCGGTAGCACTGAAATTAAAACTTGCCTGCCCGCTAAGCATATTCCCCTGAACATCTTGAACTGCCTTTTCAAACTTTTCCTTTCCCTGAAATTGCAGAATCAATTCTGCCAATTATCAGAAAGAATACAGAAGAAACTATTTAATATTTTTATGCCCCAGTCAAAGTTAAACTAAAATGCCGGGTTAACCTTTGCCAAAGTCCTTCCAAAGCTTTCTTCCTCCTCCTTGATGATTTCTTCAATTTTGGCTTTGTGTTGCCGAAGCTCAGGAAAGACATCTCCCATCAGTCGCACAACAACATCAACGAGCCTAAGCACCAAATAAGTGAATAACAGATATTATTAGGACTAGTTATAAAAAACATTAACTACATATGCACGAGATAAAGATGACACCTTATGCTGTTATGTATTGGTATGAAACAATCATTAACCAAACGAAAACTACTATATGATCAGCGAATATTCTACCAACTAGTGACTGCTTTGCAGATGTATAATCAACCCTACATGAATTTTGAATCAAAGCACATACCAGCAGGCATCAGATCCTAACATACATTAGTTTTGATTTGATCTCTGCTTCTACATTATTTTTTTTCCCCTCCTTTCTTATTTTGACTTGTGCACAGATCAACACTAAATTGAAGCTTAAACACACACAAAAAAAAAAAAAATAGTTGGCAATCAATACAATATCAGCCAGTAACGAACAATACCTGCTAAAGAAACCATTAGGTGCTTTAAGAACATCCCAGCCATAACGAACTGCTCGTCTAAGTATACGTCTGAGGACATATTCCCGACCCTCATTTCCTGATAACATCATTTATAATTCATACCTCCGTAATAATATGATAATATTAAAAACATGGAGCGAACGATCAAGATCTCAAAATGAAAAAAAATGCAGTAAGATCACATAGCCACAAAGAAAACTAGCAACAGGGCAAGTTATCTTAGATAGCCTTATAAAGGTGTAAAAACAATTCAACCATGCTATACTGACCAAGATGATAACAAATTTTGTGATAAATAGCAATACTGGACCAGACCTGAGAGTTCTGGTGCTAAGCCAATGATGCACCATTGGGTAATGTTTTCCTTCATTTTTTTTATTCTTGTTAAAAGCCACGAAAATCTTAAACAACACCTCAACGATTCAAATGATATCATACAGGTCCAAAGTCCAAGTAAAAAGTTGGGCATTTTTTTTTCTTTATAAAATACCAGGACGAGAGCCATCAGAAATAGCAAAAGAAAGAGTCCTTATATGATCAGCCAGCACCCTGTAAGCCATGTCCTTTCTGTCAACATCATCAGCACCAACTAATCCCGAGTATGGCTCAGCTCCAGTTACCTTCATTTAAAATTGTAAAAAGGAAACTTTACTAATAAGAGAATGGTAAACAGAAATGTGTCCAGCCAACAATGAGGCAATAAATAAAACAAATGTGTACTAGATTAAAGAATAAATAATGTCCAGCCACTAATTAGGCAGCAGTTCTGTAATATATAATGGGTACATTGTGTAATTGTAAACCAGCTTCTACTGAAGTCTCCAAAATGGATATCAGATACAAGTAACACTTTGAAAGTAAAATGTACCTTTTGGATCTCTTCAAAGATGGGCATGAAAATGTCGGTGTCATAATTGCTCATTTTATTTTGAAGCACAGATGTTAATCTCTCGAAACCCATTCCTGTGTCAACATGCTTCGCTGGCAATGGCCTCAAGCTGCCATCCGCTTCGCGGTTAAACTATTAACCACAGTAAAAAGATAATACACTTACTAAGATCCTTAACAAAAGTAGTTTAAAAATCTTTAGGCAAGGATTGTGAACTAACTTAACACCTTCAAGACTATAGTTTCACCCAATATCATGCAAGAAATTTATGCTTGATAAATTTGATGATAAATCACAATGCACATATGTTTCATAATACCAAATTTTTGCATTTATATAATGCAAATTGTTAATATTTCTTAAGCAATATAACACAACAATATATCAATTCTAACATTGTTAATAACCTCCAACATGCTAAATAAGATATAACAGTTTCTTACTTCATACACTAAGAGTAACATAAACAACATAATTAACAGTAAAATTTTATCGGCACTAAACATGCTTCTTCATGAATCAAAATCAGCAAAAATATTTTTTTTTTTTTGCTTTAGAGACTCAAAACCGACTAAAATGGTTATATCACAAACATTCAGAAGCTGGCTGGTAATTGTAAACAATTGTAGGGTCGACCTGGATTTTCACCCAAGTTAGCCCACCTAAGTTCTCCAATGTAGAATGCCAAGATTTAAGAAAGTGCATGCCTGTACCAGACTAGCCAACCTACCCAAAAAATTAAAAATTTACAGGAAATCTTTTGTTGCTCATTTTGTCCTCAGTTGTGTTCAGTTGGTTTGCATAGTTGAAATCATGTTGAAACACCATCTGATATTGGATGTACATAACCAATCGCCAAAGGTTTCATGTAACAAAGAAAGGCAAAAGGCAAACCTGAATGAACACTAGATTCCATATTTCTATACAAGTAGGATCGTCATTGTTTACTAAGGAAGCAGCATCCCTGTTCCCGATTCGGTCAAAGTGGATTTCAGTGCATGGACCGCATGGGCCCGTATCGCCCATCTCCCAAAAGTTATCCTGCCCGTACATAAAATATTAATCACTGTGCAAAATTGATAATGAATTCTTTAAACAAGAGCTGCTGAGTTACAGAAATAACATAAAAAACAGAAGCCCTGGTGTACTGTTAGGGTAAGCCCTATGTCTGCATTATTTTGGGCAAGTCTTTTCAAAGAAGTTTCTTTTTTGGTTGTCACCTTACAAAACCTCAAAAAAAATTGTATACAACAATGCATGAGAAACTATCCTCCACCATTTTGCATCTCTCCTGATTGCTCAGAAATGTTGTTTTGCACGTTTACACGGAGAAACAGTAATTGAAGTCAATTTTTGGGTTTCTTTTAAGATGTGGAATAAAACTTGATTACCTTGCAGCCGAAAGGGAGTACTCTCTCCTTTGGTAAGAACCTCTCCCAGATGGTCTTAGATTCTTCGTCAGCCGTAAGGCCTGCCTTTTCATCACCACCAAAGTAGGTGGCATAGATCCTATGTGTCGGCAATTTGTATACCTAAATAAATAAAATAAACTCTCTAAATAGTTAAAACCATGCATTTCTGAAAAAAGAGAAAAAAAAAAAAGGCACCAAAAACCTTGGTGAGTAATTCCCAAGCCCAGGAAATGGCCTCCTCCTTGAAATAATTCCCAAAGGACCAATTCCCCAACATCTCAAAGAAGGTGTGGTGGTAGGTATCCTTCCCCACGTCATCCAAATCGTTGTGCTTTCCTCCAGCTCGGATGCACTTCTGAGTGTTGCAGGCGCGTGTCAGTTTACCAAGTGGATTTGATGGGTCGACCGTTCCGAGAAAGATCGGCTTGAACTGGTTCATGCCTGCGTTGGCGAAAAGCAAGGTCGGGTCATCTACAGGCACCACCGGGCTCGACTTCCAGTTCACATGAGACTTCCCCTCGAAGTAGGAGACGAAGGTATCGCGCACGCGATCAGCGCTCCAGGTCGCCTCAGCCATGGGAAGTGAGGCGAGAGGTGGGGGGGCACCAATTGCAGCAGTAAGGGTTCTAGTACAAGTTGAGAGGGAGCGGGACATGTGAGGGAGGGAGAAGACGTCGATCAACGAGACTCGCTGCTCCAAAAGGAGGGGATTAGATCTAAGATTCCAGTAATACCAGTACAAAATTGGTCAGAAATTATCATACCAGACTAAGCAAATAAATTTAATGCCTCGACACTTTTTATTGCTGATTTGAAACACAATTTATGCTCAATTAATGCAAGCACGCATTCAAGTTTTAAGTCAGCCATTAATGGCTATTTTACTCAAAATCAAACAAAACTTAGAAAGAGATAAAAGGACTAACTAGTACTATAACAGTATCAAGAGAATCGAGCAAAGGAGGGTCTCGATCTAGCGCCAATCCCTCAGTCCTTCCTCAGTCGGGCGACTGCACCATTCACCATTCAACAAACAAAAAGTTTTGCTGTTGCGACAAAAAGTTTCAGAAAAATGGAGAGAGAGAGAGAGAGACGGCGCTACAGAGGAGAGGCGGTGAAGAGGAAGAGAGAGACAGGAGCGACGGGGTAAGCAAATGGGCTGAGAGTTGAACGACTTTTGAAAGGCCCATTAGGAAAATGGGCTGAGAGTTCAAAAATCGTTCAACTCTCAGCCCATTTGCATTTGAGATAATTTGTCTGTTTAAAACTGTTAAATAATAATATTTTAAGACGAAGTAAGAAAAATTTTAAGCGAAATAATAAGTGCAAAAATAGCCTACCTTTTTTATAATATTTTTTTATTTTAGAGTTCTCAGTTAAAAAATTGTAAGCCGTATTTTTTATTCCGTTCCACTTATTTTTTAGACATTGGTACAAGTCGAAATGAAAAGAAATCTAAAATGGACATGAAACATAATTTGCACGACATTTTTATTAATATCCAAAGTTAATTAAAAATTAATAAATATACCCACTAATGTTGAAAATTTATAAAAATAACCATACCGGCCATTTTCTGGCCGGTTTTAATTTTTTCGGTACCAGCCAGAAAATGGCCGATACTAAATTTTTTTTTTTTTAGAGACATGAATAGCAAGATCTGAAATCTAACACAAAAAATTCGAATCTTTTTTTTAATATTTGTTAGATTACTTTTTTTGATATATAATTAGCATATTTATACTAAATACGCTGAATTACACTAAATTACGCTAAATTCGCTAAATTATGTTAAATTATGCTATTATACGGTAAATTACGCTAAATCAAAATAGTCGGTTTGGACATTTTTAACAAAACCCATCTAGCTATATTTATTAATTTGTATTTAACTTTTATATTAATAAAAATATCGGTAATTTGCATCCACGTTTCCCTCTTTTCTGATCGGAATAAAAAACAATAAAAATAGAATTCAATTCAATGAAAAGGAGATGAAAAGAATGAATTTAGAATTGAATTTTGTTGATCGGATACTTAAATTAAATGAAAGAATTCAATAATTGACGCTAAATCAAAATGAAACAATGCTATTAGTAAAACAAAATGAAAAACCAGATGCGAAATAAAATCCCAACAGTTGAAGCGAAGAAATTGAAGAAGAATCTGAAGCATAGGTGAAATTGATCCAAGTGAAGGCAAAGATGACTCGATTAGATTCGCACTTCATTCTTCTCTTTGGAATTTGGACCAAGCTACGCTAATGGTTACAAACCAACGAAATTGCAAATGAGAGAATGACAACTGACGAGGACAGAATCATTTCAATTTCCAGGGATTTCGTTAGAGGAAATATCCCTCTCAAATCCTGCCAAATCAGAGACGTATAGACATAGTAAGAATTCCGATTCCATTTCTTCATTTCAGCGAAAAACTTCTCATTTCGATCAGAGAGTGAGAGTCGGACTCCGTTCAGAGACGCGCCGGCGCCGCCGCACCGCACTCCGTTCCTCTCATTCCCGTCTCCAGATTTGCATCCACTGCTCCGTTCCTCTCTCCCTCCCTTGCTCCGTTGCTCCCTCTTCACCAAACCTAATTGGAGATCTACATCCACGGTAAATTTTACAAATCCTCTTCTCCACTTTTTTCTTTGATTTTGAAATTTTGAAATTCCATGCAATACTACTTGGTTACAGCTTCGATGGCATTGAGACACGGAATGAAGCAGCAGCATCTCTTTGAAAGTTTCTTAAACTTCTCCTTCTCCTTCTCCTTCATGCAAAAGCAAGAGAGATATTATGCATCCAAAATAAATTGGAAGGAGCTAAGACCAATGATTCTAAAGCGGGTTAGAAACAGCACAAATGACTACCCGATAAGGCGCATGGTACCAGTAGCAGAGGAGGTAATTAGAGCAAGACATGCATTAATACAAGGTGTTTCAGCTCTACTCCAAGTTATTCCTGTGAAATCATGCGAGTTTTGCCCTGAAATTTACGTAGGTGAGACAGGTCACTTGATGAAAACATGCCCCGGTTTCAAGCAGCTGTTGAAGAACCAACCTCACAAGTGGATCGACGGTCAATTAAAAGACATACTGGTACCAGTTCAGACCTATCACCTTACCGATAACCGTTTTGATTTCACTCGCATACCTGCTGTTCTAGAGCTCTGTTACCAGGCTGGAGCTGACCTCCCACAAAATCCAAATGCCTTGGAAGGAATGCATAATTTTTCTCTCCCAGAGATCATCGAAAATCGAAAACGGATAGCAAACTTGACTTTGGAAGCGTGGGAGAGGCTTAGATTCGGTGTTCGAAAACTGTTATTAGTGTACAATGCAAAGGTATGTCAGCATTGCAGTGAAGTTCATGTAAGAGCCACAGGACATGAGGTGAGAACATGTGGGATGTATGAGCACGACGCATGGAGGGGCGACCACATGTGGAGACGCGTGGAGGTGGATGACATTGTGCCACAAAATATCGTGTGGCACAGGCGACCACAGGATCCTGTTGTGCTTGAGGATAGAGGAAGGGGCTTTTATGGCCATGCACCGGCTGTGATCGAAATTTGTGCACAAGCTGGTGCAAGAGTGCGTGAAAAGTACTTTTGCATGATGAAAGTGCATGGTTTAGCACCGAAAATGTAGTTAGTTGTACCAGAAATTCATTTGTTTAGTGTTATAGAGCAGTTTTGTTTAGAAATTGGGCAATTTTTTTTTACTTTAAGCTCTCTTTCATTTATTATCATGATTGCATCTATGTATAAAATGAAATTGGTACCTGCACTTGGCTTATTGAGTAGAACTGAGAATATGGTGTTGCTTAATACACTATTACTAATTTACTGAATGTTTACTAACATTAATTATGTGGCTTAAATCTCTAGTAACTGGTACGGGACCAGATGCCATTGTACCAGTGACAGATTCTCTGTGCTGTACCAGTTTGCTTTGTTTTTTAATGAGACCCTCCCTGCCACTGGTAATAATTCTCTTTTGGTAAGAATAAATAAATAAATATACAACTAGAAAATAATATTTAGATACCTCCTTAATTTAATATCACATTGAAAACCTACAATCGTACGCTGTTCAAGTTACTTGTCTCCATGCATGTTTTACCTGAATTGGACTCCGCTGCTTTTCTGAGAGAAAAGGAGGACCCTCTTTTCCGAATCCAATGATTCAAAATTTGTTGAGATTTGTGCATGAAAATGTTTCTTTATCGAGATACGTAAATGAAAATTTTGAATCGTTGAATTCGGAAAAAGAGAGTCCTCCTTTTCTCTCATAAAAGCAGCGGAGTCGGATCCGTTTTACCTTGAAATCAACTGAGATCCCAATATACAATTATTTTTTTAATTACCACAAAATTGAAACCATGGTGCATAATGAACTTTTTTTTTCAAGTTTTTAGGTGGCAAGTAACTTGAATGATTGATACACGACTTAAATCACTCTTGAATCTTGATTTATTCAAACATTGTGGTAACTCTTTTAGAGGAGAGCCTCTATTTTTTTTTTTTAACATACCTCTATTTCTTAATTTTCTAAATAACAAAAAATTTAAAATTTATATGTCAAAATAAAACCATTAAATGCAATCTATATTATTTTCTCTACATACACATAAAAAATTATCACTCTTTGATTTTAATTTATATGAATCAATAAGTTTGAAAAATCAACATTTAGAATTTATCCACATCAATGTTAAATTGTTGATGGCTATTGATACTAGTTAAAATAAAATCAAAATTTCACGAACTTTTACATGTGCATAGAAGAAAATGATATAAATCATAACTAATTATCTCATTTTGACATTTGTGTTTTAAATTTTAAGTTAATGCAGTTCTAAAAATGTAGGCATTTGACCCTTCTTTTAGATATCTAAATATAAATATTGGTCTTTATAGGTTTTATACGAATTCAAATGAAGGCACAAAATCATTTATTCGGATCGAAAGAATGAGATTTGATAATAATTGTTTAAGAGCAACGTAGATGAATAAATACAATTCCTTTAAACTATAGAGAACAATGATAAAAAAAAAATGAAGTGTTGCTAAGCCAATACAAGGCCTTCAAATTTAATACACTCAACATTGAGAAAAAAAAAACTATATTAATTGATAGAAAATTGGTACATAAGATTAAAAACATAGATAATTTATGAAGTTGCTATCAGCCTCTATAGAAAGCTATCATACGCCTCTGTATTTTATTTGCGGTTGCACCCTTCAAGAACTCACTTTAAAATGGCACTGATAAATCAGATACACAATTCCAATAAGTTAAAAGAGAGGGGGGGTTGCGAAAATGTGGTAGAGAGAGAGAGAACATTGCACCTTATGAACAGAAGGATGCATTTGCAAATAGAACCTCATTTACGTGCAAATGGAAAAAACTGAAGCAACCCAATTGTGGTTTAATGATTCACAAATGAGTTTCAAAACACAAAATCTTCTTGCCCCAATTCTTCATTGTCCCAATTAAAAACTGCATCCAAATCATCATCATTTGGCACAGAGTTGTGTTTGCCAGAATTATCCAAATCATTAGGGGAAGTTTCGATATTTTCCTCTATTTCTTCTTCATTCTTCCATTGCTCAGCCTTATTTTAATAAGAAACAATGCACACTGATCAGAAATCAATATTATATTATTGAAAAGTAGGTATTATAGAGTTAGAGAGGAACCTGATATGACGGTTCCGATTCTTCCGGTGCAACTTTATCTGCTTGAATCTCCAAAATCTCTATAACCTTCTCAAATTGTGAATTATCTGCACCCAAAAGAAATTTGAAAAATAAAATACAGTAAACACTTAATAAACAAATTAAAAATGAAAAGAAGAAGAGCTAACCAGTGAGTCTATGTGTGATGGCATCACGTACACGTGTCGGGTGCTTCTTATCTTCACTCTTGAATTTTAATTTTATTTGGTGTCTTGTTCGATTTGGGAACAGCTGTTGTATCATCGCAAAATCCGTACCAAACTGACGTATCCCCTATAACATAAACAACCAAATAAATGGAAACGATAGATTTAGACAAAAGAAATGACAATCAAAAAGGGGGAGGAGCTGGATCCTCTGAGATTCTTTGAGTGGTTATTTTATTTTATAATACTCCATAGATATATTTTAGCAAGTAACCTTGTAGAATTTTCGTTATGTTGGATATACTTTCCCACTTTTTAGAGATGTGTAATGTTTCTGGTATACTGTTTTCTGTTTTTAGGGTTTCTGGTAAGCTGTTTTCAGTTTTTCAGATTGTGATTTTTCAGAAACTGGTCTCAGTTTTTCAGTTTCATACTTTCTGGTAAAATGTTTTCAGTTTTACAGTTTTTTCAGATTGTGCTCTGATGTATAGATGTATAAATTTGTACCGTCACCTCTATGTGCACAATCTTGCTTGATCTCAAAAATAAAATAAAAAAGTAACCTTGTAGAACAACTCAGTTTCAGATTGGGTCCACCGGCTGGAGGAGGTTCTGTTCATATAGGTGTGATAGTTCAATTTTTTAATGGTTGCTTGAAATGTCTCCTGTGGGGCCGAGTCTTGCCGGCTGTGTTCTTCTTCATCCCCTTCAAAATCAAAAAACTCGAATTCCTCCTGCTGTCTCCTTCTCGGCATCGAACTGTTTCACATGACATAATTGAAAGTGATATGCCAATTTTGTTAGACACTCACGAAAATACAATGCAAAAAATTAATTAGATTATAAAGAAAAATGAAAAAATTGATTACAAATACCTTGCATCACCATTCCCTGAGGCCGCCTCTTTGTTCTGTGTTAGTTAAAATGCAAAAAAAAAAAAATTATATATATATATATTACCAAGGGCCCACACAGATTTCTCAAAAGCCAATACAAATCAAGTAAAATCGATCGAGAGAGAGAGAGAGAAGAAAAAGCCATACCCATTTCTTCTCCTTGGCCTCGGCCAAGAGAATGAGGTTCCTTATGCTGATTTGTTTTGGGTTTATTTCATTCTCTGGCGTCTGTAGTAAAACAGGATCCACTGTTCCAACAAAATAAAAAGATAAATACCAACTCTTGGTACGCATGCATAGGATATCAAAAACATCTAAATACTAGTGTCTATTTCAAGATAAATACCAACTATAGGTAAGCATGCAAGAAACAATTTAACTTGGCAACTTTTGGCATTATATTTCACTACTGTATCAGGGTATCATAACTGACATGCTACTGGTACCAGTTCATATATAATGAATGTATACCTGTCCTTCTCTTACGCCGGATTCGATGAGATAGCTTCCCCTTTTTCTTAGGTGATCCCTCTTCTTCAACATTTGCATCGGCATCCGTGCTGCCTCTGGTTTTCCTTTTAGAACGCTTTTCAGCAGCAATTGGCATTTCCTTCTCTGGCCTACCCGTATCCTCTTTTTCTCCGGTATAACCTCCATTAATGGGGTCTTCATTAGCTTCATCCGTTTCAATTATTGGATCGGTGTCATCCGAAAAATTGAAAATGTCGTCAAGGTTTGGTGCATCTTCGTTTTCCTCATTTCCCGTGCTTTTGTAATTCGTGCCTTGTTCATCATTTTGTGTATGCTCTTCAAAATTGAATTCTGATGCATCATTTGCTTGAATCTAATTAAAGAAAGAGCAAATGAAATGAGAATGCAGCGAGATATGTACAATATGTACAATCAATAAATGGCGTAAAGATTATTAATAATGTAGAGCAACATACAAATTCCATTGCATAAACACCACCACAAGCTAAATACAAAAACACTGGAATGCATTTACTCACTAACGTAATTCAATTAAGGGGCGCTACCAACCCCTAACGTAATTCAGAAGTAGGGTTAAAATGTAAATTACACAGCCAGCCTAAGAAAAAATGAATTGAACTCACCTCCTCAGAAGTAACAAAATCTTGATTAATTAGTCTGTCCGGTGACTCAGCACTATATTCCTCGGGAACAGAGAAACGGACCTTTTTGCCCTTGACATTTTTTTCATCTTCTTTAGGTTGCAAATTAATGGTCGGCTCAGCTGTAAAAGGAAAAATAGTTCATTAGTCGCCTTGATAAATGACATAGATCAAGAATGCTTATTTGGAATATTGAAATGAGCAATATGATTTCATAATGTGGGAAACCCATCATATTTGGTACCAGCATTATGTATAAACTAGTAATTACTGTAATAATAAGCATCTAAAGAAATTGTAAAAGGAATACCACTGGAAAAAAGTGGGTCCAGAGAAACATTATCAAGAAAATCAATCTCTGAAAATGAGGTCGGTGCCTGAAATAGATAACAATCAGTCGTGAAAAAGGAAATTATTCAAGAAAGAAAAAAGTTTTAAAAAAAAAAAATCTAGAAGTAGAAATTACCTTGAAATCTGACTTACTGAGATCAACCCCAGAACCGAAATTCCCCTCAGTTTCATGATCCGGCATTTCAGTCCTATTGATCTCAGATGGTCCATCAGAACCAGGTGCAGCTGGTTGTTTCCTCCTTTGTGGTTGCAACTTAGTTTTTGGATTAGATGCACCTTCAAACTTATCTGCTTTTACAATCAAATTGCTAATGAAAAAGGAAATAAATAGAGAAATCATAAACACTACACACGGTGCACCGGTGATCTTGGTATAACAAAGAAATGACCAGGAAATGTATTTCTAAAGTAGGGCATGGAGTTTTGGGGCTTCAATGTTTTTTTTTCAAATCACACCCTATAGTTGTATATATTCCCGAAAAGACCTAAATCTATAGCAAATAATACATTTGTTAGGGGAGAAAAATCATGTATGTACCAGTTGCCGAGTTGGGAAAAGGAGAGTTGTCCAAGTGGGGATCTACATGCTGCAAATTGTTCAAGTAAAAAAAAAACTAACAATGAACAAATGCTAGTTGGAATGATAGTATTATACAGGCCATTTAGCAAAACTATAATATTTTGTTAAACAGTTAAACAACCATATAATATACCATTTTCCTATATCGCATGATAATTGTTACTATTCATCATAGTGCTACTGGTAGCAGTCAAATTGAAAGGAAAAAAGGAGAAGTGGGACCCACCTTAGACTGACGAAGAGAAGGTTTCGGCAGGTTCTTCACATTCTTTGGTTTAAACTTAACCGCTTCTTTCTCTGTGAGTAAGTAAAACCAAGAGAATTACCATAGGCAGAGAGAGCATGATGTGAATACTATACAATTGTCAGTGATACTGATACAGCATGCATAAGGGTTTAAGTAAACAAATAAGTAGATAGATAGAATGGAAAGACAGTACCTTTGTTTTGCAGCGGCTCGAAATCATCAAAGAGATCATCGAGTAAAGCCATGTCCTCGGCCATACATACAATCAATCAATCAATCAATGACTCTGCAATGGAACAAGAGAGAGAGAGAGAGCGATGAGGCAAATAGGTTAGGTCGGGTGGGGCCAGGCGGAGAGCAAGAGAGAGAAAGGAGGGAACTTTACCGTCGGCGACGGAGAGGGAGGGAGCGAGAAACGAATAAAGGTTTTCTTATTATGAGTCTGAGTCGGAGAGAGAAGGGAAGGGGTGTCAGGGTAGAGAGGATAAGGTGATTCAACGGTGGGAAATTGATTAAGATAGAAATGAAGGGTTGAGATTGAATGTTTGTTTTTATAAAAAGATATATTGGGCCAAGTTCAAAATGGGCCTAGAAAGGGAACAGAGGAAAAGGGAAGTTACAATTGATACTAGGCAAATTCTTCTATGGACATAAGGACCTCTTTGTAAAATGAACATATTTTCATTTTCAAAGTTCAAACAGTCGATCCGACCGTTCAACATTATCTCCATATTAAAATGTACTTGGAGGTCAAATTTTACATTTTTTTTGAATTTTTTTACTATTTATTAAGTATTTTACAAAATTCAATGGTCTGAATTTGACTAGTTTTGTAAAATACTTAATAAATAGTAAAAAAATTCAAAAAAATGTAAAATTTGACCTCCAAGTACATTTTAATATGGAGATAATGTTGAACGGTCGGATCGACTGTTTGAACTTTGAAAATGAAAATATGTTCATTTTACAAATAGGTCCTTATGTCCATAGAAGAATTTGCCTAAATTTAAAGCTGCATTCTTCTGCATGTGAATATATTTATCTAATATCAATCATTTTGGAGGACTGCAGCAGAAAAATATTGCGAAAGAGCGAGCACACGCAGACACAAACACAGACACAGCACAGAGGTGTATCATCACTGTAGCAGCCAGCAGGCAACAGCCCAACTCTTGAGGGTTATGTTATGTTATAGAGCATCATTAGGAGTAGAACTAGGGTGCTCCTAAGCTCACCAAGTCCTTCGTGAGCGCGACTCTAAAACCTATCGAATTGACTTCAAACGACATTTTCAAACCGTTAGATGTTCAATCTATATTAAAATGTGCTTGGAGACCAAATTTTATATTTTTTGAAATTTTTTTACTATTTATTAAGATGATTTGAAAATCGCTGTTTTCCAATGGTGCAGAATTTTAATAAAAACAGCGATTTTCAAACCATCTTAATAAATAGTAAAAAAATTTCAAAAAATGTAAAATTTGGTCTCCAAGCACATTTTAATATAGATTGAACATCTAACGGTTTGAAAATGTCGTTTGAAGTCAATTGATAGGTTTTAGAGTCGCGCTCACGGAAGGGCTTGGTAAGCTTAGGAGCACCCTAGTTCTACTCCATCATTAGTTCATTATGTCAAATTTTAACGGGATAATTATTAATGTCAGATAACGATAGCCAATATCAACGGTCAAAATACATAAAACAAACTGACAAGAGAGAGAGAAAATACTACCAAAAATTATTTATTAGGCCAATAGCTACTCCGTACAATACATACTTAAGAGCCATACAGGTAACCCGTGCATTGATTTATTGGGCTTCTTATCTTTTCAACTTTCAATGAATTACAAAAGAAAAAAAAAAACTTATATTTAAACAAACAAATAAAGAAAGGAGAAAAAACGATATGTAATATGTTTACCAGAAAATACAAGTCTTTTAATAAATGGGTCACTTTTTTACTTTCAATGCATACACGGTGACATTAAGTATATGCTTGTATATGCGTCAGAAGTAGAGAATGATGCATTTGTCCTCAAAAACCAACCAAGTAGAAGACTCACATTTTTATTACTTTTTTAATAAAGGATAAAATATGTACTTTATAAATTTAAAATGTGACAATAAAATAAGTAAATTTGTGAGTTTTTAAAATTTAAAAGACTAAACATGATATTATGAACTTTAGAAGGAGAAATATGTATTTTTTTTTTTAAGTATACATAAAATAACCCCCCTTTTTCTTGAGTGAGACTATAGTGCGTATAGCACGAATTGATTCGTACTATGGATCAACATCTCCGTTTTCAAAGTATTAACAGTCAATCTGAACCATTCAACGTGATCTCCATATGAAAATGTACTTGTAAATCAAATTTTACAAAAAAAAATATTATTTTTTAGATAGGTAGAAAATAACTTAATCTAAAAATCTAGACCATTAAAAAATAATGATTTTCTACCTATTTAAAAAAGAGGAGGGATCCAATTACACCCTTTTTTTTGACATATCTTGACATTATTTTTTTTATAGGCCAATTTTGCGATTTCAAAATCTAAATAGTCGATCCAAACCGTTCAACATGATCACCATATTAAAATATGCTTGGAGATCAAATTTTACATTTTTTTGAATTTTTTTACTATTTATTAAGATGGGTACAAAAATGCTATTTTTCAATGGTCTGAAAACAACGATTTTGTAACCATCTTAATAAATAGTAAAAAAATTCAAAAAAATATAAAATTTGATCTCCAAGCACATTTTAATATATCCATCATGTTGAACGGTTTAAATCGACTATTTGCACTTTGAAAACGGTAGGTGTCAAAGTGTGTAAAAAAAAAGAGTGTAATCCGATCCCTCCTCTTTAAAAAAATAGTAAAAACAAATTCTAAAAAATGTAAAATTTATTTTGCCAGTACATTTTCATATGGACCAATCCACGCTATACACAGTACCATAGCCTTACTCTTATTATAGATGGAATCTAGAGACGTAACCTCCATCTCTCTCTCAAACAAAAACAAAAAACAATAATTTGTGCAAGCAAAAATTAACTTAATTATAAAAGTTTGATGCATAAATCAGTGAAACAAAGCATTAACTTTCTACAAATCAGTTCCCCCATCAACAAAGAGTACAAGTCTACAGCACAAAAGGAGAAAACAAAACATAAAAAGAGTCTTTAACTCATAAATATTACGCTATCATTAAATTAGGATCCTAAACAGTCGACATCAACTATACATCTGCTACGGTCAAGCTGCAAGCGCTGCCATATAAGAGAATCAAAGGCAAGATTTAAATAACAGAACCAACTAAAAAATAACAAGAGTTATGCATTTACTAAGTCTAGTTTAGTAATTATGTTAACAAGTAAGAACACTGTATTGTATACCCTGCTATATTGCCTTTTTTTTTTCACTAAATCGGAATTGCTAATTTGACAATTGACATAGAGAAATGACTCAAATAATATTATACACTGCTTATATCAAAGCCAAAAGTTTTTATCTATTATATTATTTGAGGATGGTTCAAATGCCTCTATTTTTAGAACTATAATAACTTCAAATTTAAAACTTAAAATGTTAAAATAAAACCGTTAGATATGATTTATATTATTTTCTCCAAGCATGTGTAAAAATCAAGACATTTTGATTTTGTTTTTATTAGAATCAAGAGCTTGGACAAAATACAGCCATGTTAACAAATTCTGGATGTTGATTTTTCATCTTATTGATTCATATAAAATCAAAATTGAAAAGTAATAATTTTTTTTATGTGCATGTAGAGAAAATAATATAGATCTCATCTAACGGTTTTATTTTGACATATAAATTTTAGAATTTTTGTTATTAGAAAATTGAAAAGTGGAGGCATTTGAACCCTCATATCATTTATCCCTCAATTGTGCTTTGTATGCCACGATCTAAACCCTAAAATGAACCGTACAAGTAACCACAAGAGACTCCTATAGGAAAAAAAACTACATGCCCCTAAAAAGTAACACATAAAAGACAATAAAAATAAGTAAATAACAGCAGTCCATACCAGTACAAAAAGGTGATATGCTGACATAATTCGCAATGTTCTCAGGAACTACCCGGACTTTTTTAAGCATACCAGTGCCTGGTTTTTTGAGCAGCGCTCTTTTCTGTGCCCGATTTCTCTGCACAGGCTACAACGATATTCTGACGGTCCCACCTTTTCCTTTTTCATCTTTGCCTTTTTAGACTTTGCCGGAGCACTAGGGTTAACAAGCTTCCTCCTCCCTTTTTTTACACTATTGCAATCTGGTGAGTAAGCAACCCCAGTATATTCCGGCCACTCCTCTGGACTGCCAGGCAAATTGAACTGTGGGGCCCACGTTGACAAAAGCTGACGCACGTCATAAGCGGCATCTACCAAATGATTAGCATTTAATGAGCGGAATGCACAAACAGCAAGCACGTGGGAACAAGGGATGCCGGTGAGTTGTGGTTTCTGACAGCTACAACTCCTCCTGTCATGGCCGAATCTGACAGTGTGTTTAACCTTAGTTGATGTTTCGACCTCAACCTCATCATATAAAATAACATTTTGAGGCCCAAAGCCCACAATTTGGTGTTGGCCCGCTTTGACTCTTCTCGCTTCCAGAGTGGCTGTGACTTTATTCGACCAAAGCTGCTTCTCCACTTCAATTTTACTAGCAGCTTCTTTTCTACCGGCGAAAATTTCAGCTGATTTGGTACATGTCAGTTCTACAAGAGCGGTGATAGGTAACTCTTGAATGCGTGGAAATATGTTGAAAGCGCATTCGTTCCAGTTTACTGTCATGATACCATACCGGTACCCACCATCCTCACATAGCGCCCATAAATGGTACGCACTCTCCTCTTCAGGTTTTGTACCAACTTTGACTAACCAATTATATGCCTCCCGATTGATTTCCATAATTCGCAACATGCCGAGGCGGAATTTGTTTGGCTGGTTTTGTCTTGAAACCCACCTAACCAATTTGACCAGGTCATCCTTCTTAAACGCCGATTTAACACACTCACAGAGATAGCGGGAACAGTACCGATGGAAAGCCTGGCCCGTACCAGTGCACCAGCCGCTGTCTGGCTGATCAAAAAGTCTCAATATGGAGTCTTTCCGGTCAGAAATAACACAAAGCGGGCGTGGGCCCACCACCTCTGTTCTCAACCAGCGCATGAACCAACTCCATGATTCATCATCTTCAACCTTTATAACAGCAAAGGCTAAAGGAAGTACCTGACCATCTGCATCATAAGAGACCGCAAGAAACATGCTGCCGCCATATTTGCCACATAAGATCGTGCTGTCAATGCCGATCACCGGCCGGCAGTGCTTGAAACCCTCAAGGGCTGGGGCAAATGCCCAGGCCAACCCTTTGAAAGTTCTCACATTTGGATCAGCTGTGCTTTCTGACCACCATTCCACCTTAGTTCCCGGGTTTGTAACTTGTATAGCATTGAGAAATGGTGCCAGCTTGGCATATGACTCTTTCCACTCACCGAACAGTTGAGCTTTTGCTAACTCTTTTGCTTTCCATGCCTTTGAGTAAGATGGTGTGCACGGGTACCGCTCGTGTACAAATGCCTGTATTTCCTTTGGGGAGGCATCGCCTTTCTTTTTAATCAGGTCTAGTATTAATCGGGATATGAACTCACATGACATGTTTCTATGATCCTTCATGTCTTTGTTAGAACACACATGCTTACCATTAAATGTCTTTATCTGGAAGAAGTTCCCGCCTTTGCCCTTTGTAGCATACAGCCTCCATCCACATGTTTCAGTAGCGCATTTCACGACATAGATTGAGTTGTTCGAGTTCTGTGTCACCACTCTCCTGTTTTCTCTGATATGATATTCTCTGACGACTTGCTTCAAATCCTCTAGGCTGTCAAAACATTTACCAGTATACAGCGCTGACCCATCACGCGGTTTTACATCGATCGATTCCTCATCTGTCAGCTCCTGAGATTCTCCCTCCTCCCCTTCACTCTGCACTGGTGTTGTTTCTCCAAACTCCACAATTGATTGAGACTTCTCTCTAGGTTCAATCAACGTACCAGGAATCGGTACGGTTTCGATAAATAACTCAACGATGCTCCATCCTGTGTCCCCCGAAAGCGTCTTCTCAACTAACATACGCCACATGCTGTTTTCACTTATAGGTAATAGCACAAAACAGTGGGACCCACCTGTGCCGGCATTCCACCGAGCATTCACATTTATGCTAAATTTCTCCTCATTTATCCCAGTTAGTTCAAATACTGTCCTTTTCAGCTCATCAAAAGTGATGTCGTCTTGTGCTGGGTATGAAGCTGATGCTGGTTTGTTGTAGGTTGCACCCATTGCTCCATTTTCAACAGCACCCCCAGTGTATATACTGATTGGGAACATTTTTCTGGTGTCACGGTGTCACCTACAAAAGATATTTTAAAAAACAATTTTGTTAGTATAAAAAAAAGGATGTTACAAAATTACCAAAAAAAGTTAAACTAGTAACTTGATAATCTTTCCAGTTTAGATTTTGAAAATTTTAAGGCCAAGCAAACAGATAGGCCGAGTGGGAGTATCAGGTAAGAGTTATTCTCACAATTCAATTTTAAATTGAGTAAGCAAAGATCACTAAACCAGTATTCAATTTACATTTAAAATAATTATAGACCACTGAACTATTATCCATTCTAAATTTAACAATAATAATCAAAGATCAGTAAACAAGTACCTGCTCATACATAATAACATATATGTCTAAGAAAGAATATGAAATTCAATAATGCAGGAAAAGTTGATTCTACATTTTTCTTATACAATGGCCGCTGAACTAAAACCTAGTTCATGTTAAATGGACTATTGTACCAAACACCACAAATCATTATGCTGACAAACAAAACTAGTAAATAAATGATTTAAAAACCTAATATGGAATTAGAAATTAAGCTCAATCAATTGTGCCTTTGTGCCTGGACTGACATAACCTAAAATTACCACACAATCTGTTCAATTGAAGTAAACACAGAACAATACAAATAGGGAAAACTTGCATTCAGGTTGTACTTTGCAAGGGAAAGAAAAAAAACCCAGAAAGCGTCGGCGTCACTGTCGCTGTCGCTGTCCGGAGCAGCGCAGCATCGGGTTGTGTGTTTCAAAATGAGGCCTCGGCGTAGATCGCCGGTGACAGTGATCGGAGAAGGTTCATAGATGATCGGAGTGTAAATTTGGAGAAGAGATTGATTTGATTTTGGGGTAAGAAAGGGAAAGGGCTTCCAATTTTTACTAATTTGTTCGATCGGAGGGGAACTGAGCGGATCGAGGGAACTAGGTAAGGGTTTTAGATCAGAGCCAATTCTCTTAGGTAACAGAATAATCCTGGTTAGATACAGTCCGTCTGATCAGAGGAGGAATGCATGGGACGCTTTAATTTTCGTGTGGATTCTAATCTGACGGTCCCGATCTAAACATAAATATTTTGTTACCTCAGATGATATGAATTCTTTAGTTTCAGAGCCAATGTTCTGAGGTAACAGAAAAATTCTGGTTAGATATAGTCCGTCTGATTAGAGGTGGAATGCATGCAACGCTTTAATTTTCGTGCGGATTCTAATCTGATAGTCTCGATCTAAACATAAATTATGTAAATTCTTTAGATGTGAATTCTTTAGTTTCGGAAACAAGATTGCAGCATTTTATTTTATTTTTTTAATTTAATTATGTAAGAGCACGAACCGTCTGATTAAATTCAACGGTTTTGATTGTGTTGTATCTTTAAAAAAGCTTTTTGATGTCTGATCCAAGCCGTTAGATTTTAATTTTGTGGAATGTCAATAGTTAATACCAAGATGTAAAATATACAGATTTTAATTTTGTGGTACTGTGTATGGTGTATATTAGAGTACGGCTAACGCGCTTCCTCTAGTATATCAACAATATGCTTCTGGCTTTCAAAATCTATCGAATCGGCTTCAAATGACAAATCCAAACCGTTCAAACCAATGTCCTTAACGAGAGCTTCGTTTCCATATAAAAAAAATTAATTTTCGAATTTATTTACTATCAAGTCAAGCGGTCAAAATATGAAGGATTTTGTGCGCATTTTAATGCACTATTTTGTTTATTTTTTGACATCTTGACTTGATAGTAAATAAATTCGAAAATTAAAAAAATTATATGGAAATGAAGCTCTCGTTAAGGAGATTGGTTTGAACAGTTTGGATTTGTCATTTGAAGCCGATTCGATAGATTTTAGAGGCCTGAAGCATATTGTTGATATACTAGAGGAAGCGCGTTAGCCGTACTCGTGTATATTAATCAGTACTATAAATTAATCTCTATTTTAAAATTAAAACACGTTTTGTTATAGTCTGAAAGTTTAAACTAATTAATTATACTAACAATTAAAATTTACTACTAATTAAAAATTTATATTAATTAATTAAGGAAATTAAAAGTTAGTTAATTAAAAGGATGAATTAAATCTGCTCGCATGTCAAATTTCAATTTTTTCTAGAATTATTTCTCTATTTTTTTAGATGAGTAGATAATCACTTGATCTAAAGCCCTTTAAAAATAGTAATATTTTTACACTGGTAGAAACTCTCGTACATCTCGTAAATTGAATTAAAAAAATTTAGTAAAGATTGAAGATCAAATTACTCAACTATTTGATATCTATAAAAAAAATTTCATTCGGGTTTCAAACATGTCACCTTCTACACAAAGAACATTGTCTTTGCTACTATATCAAAGACTGATTCTCAAATTGAATTAAAAATTACCAACTAGGATTAGAAATCGGGAAGAAACTCTCATTGTAGATGCTCTAATACCGGTAGTTAGTATGTGAAAAATATGGATCGTTCAATTTTTTTATGTACAAATTTCAAAGCACAATAATACTGAGTCTTGTATTCTGAATAGGCATTGGAAAAAAAAAATTAAACTGATTTTAGATAAATTGAAAATTTGAGAAACATGACTAGTATGACATCAGTGTCATTTCAGTCTATATAACATCAACTCTAAAACCTATCAAATCAACTTCAAACGACGAATTCAAACCGATCTACTTCATTAGTTGTGCGTTTAGATACGAAATTTATAATTTTTCAAATTTATTCAACATGCAGTGAGTTTTGGAGTTAACATGACATGACACATATATCTATCCCTGCTTTTAGGGGCGTAACTACATGATAAGCAAAGTCCTATCCTTTGAAAATTTTACACTATTTATCTTCAAACACAAATCCAAACCGTTCAAACCAATGTCCTTAACGAGAGCTCCGTTTTCATATAAAAAAATTTAATTTTTGAATTTATTTACTATCAAGTAAAGCAGTCAAAATATGAAGGATTTTGTGCGCATTTTAATGCACTATTTTGTTCATTTTTTGACATCTTGACTTGATAGTAAATAAATTAGAAAATTAAAAAAATTATATGGAAATGAAGCTCTCGTTAAGGAGATTGGTTTGAACGGTTTGGATTTGTCATTTGAAGCCGATTTGATAGATTTTAGAGGCCTGAAGCATATTGTTGATATACTAGAGGAAGCGCGTTAGCCGTACTCGTGTATATTAATCAGTACTATAAATTAATCTCTATTTTAAAATTAAAACACGTTTTGTTATAGTCTGAAAGTTTAAACTAATTAATTATACTAACAATTAAAATTTACTACTAATTAAAAATTTATATTAATTAATTAAGGAAATTAAAAGGATGAATTAAATCTGCTCGCATGTCAAATTTCAATTTTTTTATAATTATTTCTCTATTTTTTTAGATGAGTAGATAATCACTTGATCTAAAGCCCTTTAAAAATAGTAATATTTTTACACTGGTAGAAAATCTCGTACATCTCGTAAATTGAATTAAAAATTTTTAGTAAAGATTGAAAGTCAAGTTGCTCAACTATTTAATATCTATAAAAAATTATTCCATTCGGGTTTCAAACTTGCCACCTCTCACACAAAGAACATTGTCTTTGCTACTATATCAAAGGACTGATTCTCAAATTGAATTAAAAATTACCAACTAGGATTAGAAATAGGGAAGAAACTCTCATTGTAGATGCTCTAATACCGGTAGTTAGTCTGTGAAAAATATGGATCGTTCAAATTTTTTATGTACAAATTTCAAAGCACAATAATACTGAGTCTTGTATTCTGAATAGGCATTGGAAAAAAAATTAAACCGATTTTAGATAGATTGAAAATTTGAGAAACCTGACTAGTATGATATCGTCCATTTTCAAAGTCCAAACAGTCGATCCAAACTGCTCAATATGATGGATATATTAAAATGTGCAAATTTTACATTTGTTTGAATTTTTATTAAGATGGTTACAAAAATTCAATGGTCTGAAAACAACGATTTTGTAAAGTACTTAATAAATAGTAAAAAAATTCAAAAAAATGTAAAATTTGATCTGCAAGCACATTTAATATTTCAATCATATTGAACGGTTTAAATCGACTGTTTAGACTTTAAAAACTTTAAAAATAAACGATATAATTCGATGTCACAAAAAACAGTGTAATCCCAACCCTCCTCTCTAAATATTGTTGACACGTGACGACGAACTGTTACCACTTGCGTCTAGTGTGCATGGCAGCTGTGATAAGAAAAATACGACCTCTTTTTGCTCACCCACACAATTCATTCATTTGTGAGTCACGTGGGAACTATTTGGAGCATGGATATTTGAGTGGCTCTAAAAGGTTGTAAACTAGAGTTAAAATGTACTGTTTATTTTGTACTTTACATCTTTATTTTTATTTTCATTCTTTAAATTCAAATAGCTCCAATCATGTTCAATATGATTTTCGTATTAAAATGTATTTTGAGATTAAATTTTATATTTTTTAAAAAATTTTGTATTATTTGTTTAGATAGGTACAAAATCATTTTTCCAGATGATTCTGGACCATTAAAAACGGTGATTTTCTACCTATCTAAATAAATAGTAAAAAAATTCAAAAAATATAAAATTTGATCTCCGAACACATTTTAATATGGAAATCATGTTGAACAGTTCAGATCAACTGTTTGGATTTTGAAAACAAAGATAATCATGTTAGAATTTCCGACCAATCTATCAAAATAAAGGAACTTTTATTTAAATTGAAACTTTTTTTGTCAAATTTTGGTTTGGTACTTGCCAATATTTGATGAACTATTTTTATTTAAATTGAAGGGTTTTTTAGGATTTTTGATAATTTGTGGATAATTTGATACAAAAGAAAGTAGAGAGGAGGAATATAAAAGTATAGCTCATTGCTCCCATTTAACATTCTAATTTTCCTAAATACCACCCATTAACTACTTCCTATTTTATCTCCAATTTATTCTAATTATTATTAATTTCTAAAACATTACAAATTTGAAATTCCCATAATAATAGACATGAAAAGTGGAAATGGAGAAAATAAAATACTTCACATAAAACAGTACCAAGAAACAGTTATTTAACAGTTAAACACCTCAAAAACAGAAGAAAAAAAATAATAAATCCTGTAAATGTTCAAAAAAAAAAAAAACATGTCGGTTCTACTGCCATACAACAGCAGCACTAACAGATTTCTAACCCTTTTTTTTTTACAATTTACACCACAAAAGTGGAGATTTTATTGTCCAATCCACAATTCTTGTCAACTTCTCCACCTAATTTTTCTTCTTTCTATGCCCCAGCTTTGTTTTCATTTTTTTTTTACACATTGCTCAAACTATTGGAGTTGTAGGTTTGAGATAATTCATGTTCAAATCCATAAATGCAGCTGTTGTGCCGGATCTAAATTCGGGAGGTAAAACCAATCAATAATTATTACCGACCTTTGCAGCCTTCTCTGTGGGGTCACCTGACGTGGATCGGTGCAGCTGGTGCTGCATAGTGTACTGCCGCAAAATATCCCTGAGTTTGTCTACCAGTTCATGGAAACTTGGTCTACTCTGTGGCTCACTAGAGAAAAGAAAAGAAAAACAATATTCTGTTATCTGATACCATTTTTTTTTTTTTACCCCTTGGTTAGGAGGGTTATCTTTAAATGTAAAAAATTCTAACCTTCCCCAACAACTCTGTACAATAGAGGCCCATTGTGGGTCCACATCAGTTGGGAGTTCCAATCTCTGGTTCATAAAACCTACTGCTCCTATCACCTGTATGGAAAATATCAATTTGGATGCTTTAGAAATCTAGTTTATTTCTTCAGAAAACATAATGTTTAGAATTACAGTAGATGGTACCTGTATGGAATTGAGATTTTCCCAAGGAATTTTCTGAGTCACAAGCTCCCACAGTATAACACCGAAACTATACACATCCGACCTTCAATTTCCCAAACAAATTAAAATTATATTAGAGCAACAATTTTTAAGTTTTATCTTTAACTATTAATACAGCAGAGATATTAGACATACTTTTCATCTGCGGGTTCATTGCGAAGTACTTCTGGAGCCATCCATTGAGGCTATATATTTTAAAAATAAAATAAGAAATTATATACAGAAAGATAAACAACCAAAAACAAAATTTATGTTAGTAACAAATAAATTTGATGGAATTTTGGAAGGAAGTACTCACAGTTCCTTTCCCTGTTTTGGTTGTCAGAAAGGTGTCCCGCTTTAGCCGTGACAGCCCAAAATCTGCAACCTGTGCATAAAGAATTAAAAATAAACAATGTATAGGGGAAACTTGGTAAATTTTTATCACTGAAAAATATTGAACTTGTTTTTTTGGCAACAATTGAAAAACAGTCAGTTGTGGTCTTTTTTTTTCTTTTTTTTTTGTTGTTGTTGATGTAGGTCAGACGTGGTTGTTAACATGAAGATATCAAATGATTATTGCAAACACAGTAAAAAAAAAAATTAAGCTTAATTTGCCCAAAAAAAAAGGAGGAAAAGAAGCACCTTGACTGTCCAATTCTTGTCAACTAAAAGATTTGACGACTTCAAATCACGGTGAATAATAGGGGGGTTGAAATGGTGCAAATAATTCATGCCCCGTGCCTGAAAAAGAATTGGAATATACAAAAGTTTTAGTTATCCCTTTTGAAATGGTGTAGGCCCTTTAGTATAATAAATAAATAAAAAATATAGAAAAAAAGAAAGTGATGCTGACTATGTCTAAAGCCATATGTACGCGTCTTCTCCAATCCAACCGAGCACTGTTCTTTTGGAGCAAATTAAATAAGCTCCCTCTGTATTTCACAAGTGCACATTTCATTATACTCATGTGATTACTCTAGCAATTAATCTGTGGTATCATACATAACCTTATCAAATTTGCAAAATAATTATACTCATGTGATTACTTCACTGACAGTCCAAATTATAGAAGTTAAAACGATAAAAACGTAAGAGAGAAGAAGGTAATGAACCTGGGGAGGTACTCGGTGACAATACAAAGGCGTTGCGTAGATGTAACAGCACCCATGAAGAGAAGTATGTTTGGATGCCGTAATCTTTTCATCAAGGATACCTTTCACATTTTTTAAATCCCAAATTTCAAACAATTAGTAAATTACTAGTGCAAAATTACCTGTACATTCAGGTAAATTTTAGAAATTGTACTGTACCTCTTGCTTAAAAGAGAGGATGACATCGTCAGAATATTCCTGCCTTGAAAACACCTTTACTGCCACATCCTGGCATAAACAATATTATCAATATATAATATTTTTTATCAGATCGAAATAAATGTATAAGACTTCACATTCCCAGTTCAAAAAACACATACCGAGCTGTACCATAGAGCATGATACACCGTACCACAAGAACCTGCACAATCACAAAGAGTTCAATGAACAACTGGTACCTGAGTCTGTCAATTGATTTAATGAACAACACCTGATAAATAGAATAATAGTAAACTAAAATAAATTACCTTGCCCAATGTGTTCGCCTATAGTAAGATCCTCCCACAAAATCTCACAATCCAAACAATCGGTCTCCAAATCAACCTTATTTACAGCACTACCACTGGTACTTCCACTACTGCTAACACTACTTGTGCTATTCGCATTACATGATGACCACGACCCTGTATGCGTTTGTGTGTGCAGATTTTGCACTTTCATGATATTATCACCACCTCGGGTTGGGCTAGGATCCGAACTGGAGACTAGACCCGCTGATTGAACTTGGTTGTTCTCCTGCTCATTTTGCAACCAAGGCCAGACAAACTTGCTTTTTGCATCATGTGCTGTACTGACGACAGTTTCATTTCCTTTCCAAGGCCAATTAAGTCCTTTTTTTGCAAACAAAGCCTCAGCTTTTGAGCTAATAATTTTATGAATACCCATTTTTGCATCAACCTCTTCTGTATTATTGATATAATTGTTGTTGCGATTAGTATTGACAGTGCTCGCACTATTAACTTTGCTGCATGTAGAATGGTCATCTTTTGCATCACGAGAAGCTACCTCGAGATCCGTGCAATTACATGTGCCTAAAGAACATGGATCGTGATCCACGCCGTTCATGCGGGATCGCACCTTCTTTGTCACCTTGGTAGCCTGTATTGATGATTTCTTATGAGAGATCAATAACATTGCATGCTCTTTATTTTATTTGAAGAAAGTGAATTTGGGTCCCTTCTTTCAAACAATGATAACATGAAAGAAAATGCTGATAGAATACTTACTGGTAAACTTTCATCATAAAATGGCCTTTCTATTAACATCTTAAAGGAAGGTGCAATATGTAGTACCCCCTTTTTTAATTAATTAAATATAACATCTGAAACACTGGAATTTGATACTGTGAAAGTTGGGAATGGGTATGCATACCAGTCACTAACTTTTTTTACTTAACTCTTGACTTGTTAGATACCCAATTGCAAGTTTAGATGAAAGAAGCCAATTAGGATTCAATTCAAATTAAATTGATTCTGGTTGCAAAACCTTAGTTAATTTTTGCAAAAACTAGTTTAAACCTGCTTCAATTACATACACTGATGGCTATTAATATCATGGGATGGATAGCATTGATTGCCTGTACTAGTCTCGTAATGTTCGATTCATCTGTGGTTGAATATGTACACTAACCAGATTACTCAGTTTGGAGGCAATAGCAGCCTGAAGAGGAGTTGAACCTGCCGTTGACCAACGCCCGATTCCAATTCCCTTATTTTCTTGGGCCTTTGAGCAATTTTCCCCTCCGGCTGCCACTTCATCAAACAACCTCAGATCGCTTGAAACACAAACCACCCCGATCAGCGAACCATCATCGTCATAGAAAGGGGTATTTGTGGAAATAGCCAAAAAATTGTCACCTGATTTATTTTTTACAGGTAACTTGCCAGCCCAGCTGTCACCAGCTGTTATTACTCGGCGAAAAATTCTAGTGGCTATTTCGTAATTCTGTGAGTTTATGAGGAGGTTTATGGCATCATTTCCCAGAGCTTCTGAGGAAGTGTACCCATACAAGATCTCAGCAGAATGGTTCCTGTATAAAATAAGACGGGTGTCAAGCCAGGATTGGTAGATGTAGGTACATTTCTGGCACCTCTTCTACATGTTTTCCTATCCGAAATTATACATCGATCTCAATTTTTGCTTTGTTTTAATTCATGGTTGCTCTTATTTCATTGTACTACACATAATTTTATCACAATTCATGTATAATTATATTTTGTCGATAGCTTGATGCAGGCTTCTAAGAATAGAAAATATCAATGAATGAAGCCACTATCCACCGTGTGAAATTTCGACCTTGGTTTGAAGGATTTAAAAAAAACTGGACCAGTTCAGTACAATTGCAACAACAGAGGTTTTCCTTTAGTTGGACCAGTTCAGTACCAGTGATACCAGTTACCAGTTAAATTAAACAAAAAATACCAGTAAATGATTCTCCCTTGGAGATCAAGGATATGCACAGACTGCCCCATGGATTGTAAAACTCTCAAACAATGCTTCTCTGACAAATGGGGCAATTTCCTTGCTAGATCCCTCTTGTTGTCAGTCTCAGGTGCCGATGCGGGTCCGGGTCCAAACGAAGTAGATCCCTTACTCCAACCCACTCCAAACCCACCAGTCCTTCCTCTAGGAGGCCTACGAGGCGACAAAGACTGCGACCGGGCCCTGCCTGAGCCCGACCAGTGGGGCCCCCGGAAAGTCTCTTCCTTTGGCACTAATCTCGACATCTCTTGCTTCAACATGGCGTGTCCTGCTTCCAGCTTTTCAATTTTCTTCAGTAGTTCTCCCGCTGGAGGCTCCATTACTCGGAGGGTTTGGCTTAGATCAGGTTGAGAGAGAAGAAGAAGCAAAAGGATGGTTGCATAGTGAGAGGCAAGGATTGGCTGGATTGGACTCGGTTACTGTTTTTTTTATTTTATTGTTTCTTTAACTATCCTAGCCAACTAGCCAAGTATATATATTATTATTTTAATTAATTCAAAGTTGAAAGTTGAAAAGGATAAAAAGCTAAATAAATCGAGATTGGATACTTTTAGGTTCAACGGGCATGATGACCGTCCGATCTAACTTAAGATTTGTGCGCATGAAAATTAAAGCGTTCTGCACGAATCTTAAAGTAAATCGACGGTGATTAAACCCATCGAACCAAAGTAGGTCCGATGCCCATCGGACCTACTCTCAAGTGAAATAAATCAATGCACGGATTGGTAGTATTTTTTTCTCTCTCTTGTCAGTTTGTTTGTTATATGTATTTTGACCGTTGATATTGGCCATCGCTATCTCATATCTTTCTAGTACAGAAATGGGATTGGTGATTGCTCTTTGCCAAAGTATAGTACAAATATTAACACATTAATTAATTAATGAATATCCCGTTCAAATATACCATAACCCTAGTTATATGGAAATTTTTTATGTGTCATATTTCTAACAAATATAGAAAAATCGGTTTCATTAAGTGCGATCCAAATATTTTTTATCTTTTGAGTTTGGTTCAGACCGTTTGATTAAAGAAGAATCAAGCTCTAGTTCACAGAAATCAGAAAAACATAATATTTGAATTTGAATTATTAAGTCTAATTCGTAATATTTGAATCAGACTCAATAAGCTTGATTTTTCTATTGAAAACGGTATACTCTTTCTATTTTTGTACGTCTAAAAATGTGTCCATTTCTAACAAATATAAAAAAATTGGTTTCATTAAGTTCGATCCAAATTTTTTTATCTTTTGAGTTTGGATTCGGACCGTTTGATTAGAGAAGAATTAAACCCTGATTCACAGATAATTCCAAAAAAACATAATATTTTAATCTGAATTATTGAATCTAATCTATAATATTTGGATCAGACTCAATAAACTTGATTTTTCTATTGAAAACGATATACTCTTTCTATTTTTGTACGTCTAAAAATATGTCTCATTTCTAAAAAATATAGAAAAATCGGTTTCATTAAGTTCGATCCCAATTTTTTTATCTTTTGAGTTTGGATTCGGACCGTTTGATTAGAGAAGAATTAAACTCTGATTCACAGATGATTCCAGAAAAACATAATATTTGAATCTGAATTATTGAGTCTAATCCGTAATATTTGAATCAGACTCAATAAGCTTGATTTTTCTATTGAAAACAATATACTATTTCTATTTTTGTACGTCTAAAAATGTGTCCCATTTCTAACAAATATAGAAAAATCAGTTTCATTAAGTTCAATCCAAATTTTTCATTTTTTGAGTTTGGTTCAGACCGTTCGATTAGAGAAAAATCAAGGCCTGATTCACAGATAATTTCAGAAAAACATAATATTTGAATCTGAATTATTGAGTCTAATCCATAATATTTGAATCAGACTCAATAAACTTAATTTTTCTATTCAAATAATAAACTCTTTTATTTTTTTAAGTCTGAAATTAGTAATTTTTATTGATAAAAAATTACCTAGTTATATAGTTTGATTTATTTATAGTGAATGAAGGGAGAGAGAAGAGAGAGAGAGGGAGTCGTTGTTATGGGCTTATCCTGATCCACTGATCCTGCAGTCCTGCTGCTTGCTGGCCGCTGCAGTGATGATACACCTGTATATGTCTGCTCGCTTTTTTACAACTTTTTGCGCTGGAGTCCTTCGAAATGATTGATATTTGATTGGAGCAGGAGAACTCCTCTAGGAGTAGGTCCGATGAACACCGTACGATTAGTATTAAATCTGTGCGCACGGAAATTGATACAGACTCACACGGCTTTCGATGCGGAGTGCACGAATCTTGATGCTGATTGGATGGTCGTCACACCCATCGAACCAAAGTAGGTCCGATGGGCATCGGAGCTACTCTGAATTCCCTCACTTCACAATTTCACATGCAGAATGCAGCTTTAAATATAAAAAATTAAGATGCCCAGTGCCAATGAGCAGAGCAGGTGGCTGGCGTCACGTGTGTGTGTGGGATTCCGTTTAAGATTAATTAGAAAAAAAAAGTGTATATATATACACGCGCGCGCGCGCGCGAGGAGGGATCGGATTACACTCTTTTTTTTGGATATATTTTGACACCTATTATTTTCAAAGTTCAAATAGTCGATCCAAACCGTTCAACATGATGGATATATTAAAATGTGCTTGGAGATCAAATTTTACATTTTTTTGAATTTTTTTACTATTTATTAAGATGGTTACAAAATCGTTATTTTCAGACCATTGAAAAATAGCGATTTTGTAACCATCTTAATAAATAGTAAAAAAATTCAAAAAAAATGTAAAATTTGATCTCCAAGCACATTTTAATATGGTGATCATGTTGAACGGTTCAGATCGACTGTTTGAATTTTGAAATCGGAAAATTGACATATAAAAAAACAGTGTCAAGATGTGTCAAAAAAAAGGGTGTAATTGGATCTCCTGTGTGTGTGTCTATATATATATATATTTGTTTGGTTTTCTTGACCTCTCGAACATAATAGAGCCAATATATATATATATATATATATATTTGTTTGGTTTTCTTGACCTCTCGAACGTAATAGAGCCAGCCATCAAGGCATCAATGTATAATAAAAATGTATAAATAATGAGTAACACCTCATTGCTTACGAGATAAGAATAGGTCTGATGGACATCGGACCAATTTTTAGGTTAATTAACTCTAGCATCGTACGATTAGCATTAAATCTGTGTACACGAAAATTGATACAGATTCGCACGGATTTTGATGCGAAGTGCACGAATCTTGATGCTGATCGGATGGTCATCACACCCATCGAACCAAAGCTCAGAATTCATTTCTTACCAATCCCTCGCACCCTTTACGTCACATCAGCTGCTCTGCTTACTACCTACTGCTTTCCATTTTTTATGCCAAAGGCTAAGGCCTTTCTCCTAAAAAAAATACGCTTCCCATTTTGGAAACAAATCTGCGTTGAGATTCGTGCTTAAAAAAGTTTCTTTATTAAAATGCGCGAATGGAAAACTTTAAACCCTGTTGTTTCCATTTCCATTTCTTATGATTGGAACGGACGAAGAGGATTTAATCCAGTGCTACGTGGCACGAGAAGAGTGGATGGAGCAGCGACAGTGCCCCCAACCGTGTGGTTCAATGGAACGGTCTTAATCAGTTTCTCATGTCATTCAATGCAACCGTCGTAATCCATCGTGCCAACTTAATTGGCAATTATGTTCCAAAGGCACACTTGTAAATTTCTGATACATAACCTCAAAGAGGGGGAAGCATTTATTAATTCTCGCTGCACAGCGATTGGGACCTTACAACTAGAGTGGAAAAAACGTGCCATGCCGTGCCGTGATGTGACTAACACGCTGTGATTTTGATCACGTGCCGTGTCGTACCATGACTAAGTTAATTTTTCACGTGCCGTGCCGTGCCGTAATCAAAATGTCAAGAAGTGATCACGACACGCAAATGGTCACGCCGTACCTAAACGTGCCGTAACCATACGTGACTCGTTTGACCATTTAATTATAATTTAGGTTACTTTATTCAAGATTCACCATTAAATCAATATCCAATGGTCCTAATTACACGTGACTCGCATGACTACGTGCCATGCCAAAGTTTCGAAAGATAGACACGGCACGCGAATGGTCATGGTACGTAAGTAATACGCGTGCCGTGCTGTTCCGTGCCGTAACCGTGCTGTTCCGTGACGGAGCCGGCTCCGCCGTACCATTTTTCCCACTCTACTTACAACCGTCTGATTTCAATGCTGCTTCTCCGTCAAACAGTCACCAAGAGGACCCACACACAGCCAGGATTTCATCTGCAATTTTTTATTCATAATAAATAGGGGAAAAAAAGAGAAAAAAAATGGACAAATTTTAAAAATGAGAAGGCATGTTTCTCCTATGACGTCTTACTGGAATACCATATTTTTTTTAAGAAAATGAGATACCATACGGTACGGCGTTCCACTTTTTTTTTTTTCATATTTATGGTTTGAACTTATGTGATATTGTGTGATGTTTATGTACTTTGGAATAGTTATGTTAGATTTATGTATTTAGGGCCACAATGTTTTTTTCATAGTAAATAGAAAAAAAAAATGAGAAAAGATATGGACAAATTTTAAAAATGAGAAGATATGTTTCTCGCACGGTGTTTCACCGGGACATCATACGAGACGGAGGCCCTGCAAGCTGCTAAAAAAAAGTAAAAAGTGGAATATAAGCTTTTAGAATTATATGCTTGTAGTTCCCATTTATCTTTTCATTTATTCTTCTTGAATATAATTAACTAGATAGCTGCAAACATAACATAAAAAGTCTGAATTATATAAAAATAACATAACAAGTTTAAAATACATGACCACAGTACAACATAACATAACTAATTCGAAATACATAAACATCACATCGCATAATATAACATCACACAACATCACATAATTCCAAACCATAAATCTAAAAAAAAATGGGACAATGGCATCCCACCAGAACGCCATACGAAAAACATACCTTCTCATTTTTAAAATTTGCCTATATATTTTCTCATATTTAATAAAACTTTTTTTTTCTATTTACTGTAAATAAAAAAATTCAGAGATATGACAGCTGTCATATACTGAATTTTGAAAATTAATTTTCAGATACAGTGTACTGGGCCCTTGAGCCCAATTTTCCAGAGCACAGCCCAGTTTCCTTCATTAGCACCAGATAGGATTTTAATGGTTATTTTATTGAGCATTTAAATGGGTTTGAATTAATAAGGAAGTGCTCTACCCAAGGCCCAGCATCATCAAGTTACATGTTTATTTATAATTGTTCTTATCAATTTCATCCTTACATAAAACATCTCTTTTCATGGGCATTTATGAGTTTTCTGACAAATTCAATAAGGACTTTTATGCAAAAATTTTCTGAGTTTGGAATGTTTATTTTGTAATATGTGACATTCATTCTTGTAAGGACTTATACGTAAAAGTAGACATTCAATTGGGCTTTGAGGTTATAAGTTGTAATTGTTGTAAAAAAAATCAGCAGTTGAACTGATTGATTTATCGGTCCGATCAGTAAATTATTGACCCAAAGCTTTATCGGGTCGATATTAAATCAAAGAAATCTGTTGATTAAATTTTTCAGAATCCTGGAGATTAAATTACTTCCAATCAATTAATGGGGTTAATTTTGCATTAACCCACCACACGAATGGCCGCATGGGATTTAGAATACTTTGTGTGTGCCATTTTGTTTTCACATAATAATTTGGTATCATTTGTTTTCAATTGGAAATATGTTGGTTATTTAAAGTATTATTGGTGTGTAATTTTAATTTAAGAAATGGAAAATGTAATTAAAAACAAAAACAAAGAAAAAATTGATTTTTTTTTCTTTCAAATTATAGTTACAATTAATAAATTAGCCAGCTCTGCAGTAACCCGCCACACAGATGGTTGCACATAAATCAGGAAACTCTGGTCGGTGTTTATTGAGCGCTGTAGAAAATAAAAGAGACTATATTTAGCACCACTATCAATCTCTTGGGAATATATCGGGTAAAGATATTGACAGAGCTATTTTGACTTTACGCAGCGTATGACCACTATAAACAAAATGAAAAGGTATATAACAAGTGTGCTGCGTAAATCCAAAATAATTCTGTTAATATATACCCAATATATCTCTTCTCTTAACAATCGATCTCTCCCTTTGTCGTTCAGATCTGACGGATCCCTTTAATATTCGTGCGTAAACATATCTGACGGTCCTGATCTAAAATCAAAATTTGAGGTACCTTTAGGTTATATGATTTCCAATCCTCGGCGCGTATATATATATATATATAGGAATTGTATATATCTTCTCTTCTCTTAACAATCGAATCCTTTTTTTGTTTGTTATTATTTGTAATACTTACTCTCCATTGTCGCTGTGACGTTCGAATTTCACTTGAGCTTGCTCGCTTCCTCTTCTCCTCTTCTTCAATTTCAGGTCAAATTTCTACCCCCTTTTCCGATCCCCATCTTTGATTTCAATTATTGGCTTATTGAATTGTTTCCCCTTCTTTGTTTTCATGATTAAAGGTTCAACAAGGTTAAGATTTTTATTCAAAGTTGTACTAGGTGTAGTTTGATTAAAGAAAAATGGAGGTTTGTTCTTAATTTATCATCTGATTAGGTCGTTGTTCATATCTCATCTGGCAATTGGAAATTCAAAGCTAAATTGTCACAATTCACTGCCATTTGTAATTGGGAATTGAGAAGAATTATGTGGAAACTAAAAAAAATTTCAACTAATTGGTATTTTACTATTTACTCAGGAGTTGATATCTAGTTCAAATCAAAGAGAATTTAATGGATGAGTTAACGGTTCCGGGTTTACAAAACCCAAATCCCAAGAAAAGGAGAAGTGCCACTACAATAAGAAGGCCAAGACAAGAGCCGAATTCTCCCGAACAGAGTGGGTTTAGGAAAAGGGAATTTTTCCTAAATGCTCCTCCAGTAAGTACACACACTGTAGATACGGATGAGGGAAGATCGAAGCGATCGACTGGAGGTTCCCAGTTGACACCTTACAGGAGAGGTTATATCAAAAGCAAAGAGAACCCTTCTATCAGTATCAGGGATAGCTATTCTAAAGGTGAGAGTAATAGTGCTATGCATGAGAATAAGGTGACGAAATTGAAGGTTAAAGTTCGTGGGGTCTCGCATACGATTCATCAGCAAAAGGTTAGTTAATCAATTATTTAAAATTCAGGGTTAACTTGATATAAATTTGATAAAAATGAACTTCTTCATTGCACTACTTAATTAAAATTTTGTGTTAGTTGAGGCTTATATGGCCTTGTTATATTTATGGAACTGGTGCCAGATCGACCTGGTAACATGTTTCTTTCTAGATAATCAAATATTAGTATATAATTGATGAATTTTTGATAAATAAGTTTGTCCCTTTCAGGAAGAAAATTTGCATATACCTGAGCCTACTCGCAAGAGTATTCGGATGAACAAGAGGCGGATTTTCGATGAAGAAGACCCGACCCATTACGAGAAACCAGTAGTTGATTCAGATAATAACAAGGCAAAAAAGAAGCGAGTATCAAAGAATCGACCTTCTGACGACAGTACGGATTACGAGGCCGGAGAAGAGGAAGAGGCTGTGGTAAGTGCTGATATTGGGCCCCACGTGGGAGGGGAAAAGATGAAGAATTTGACAAGCCGTCAGAGGGCAATGCTCAAGGGAGGAAAAGATAGCGCAAGAGTTGAATTCCCCGAGGGGTTGCCTCCGGCACCTTCTAGAAGTAAGAACAGAAATGTTAAATTATTTCTTGGTTAAGTTGCACAAAACAGTGCAAATTAAAACTATTCCCATTATTCAATTCTCAGCTATAGATGACTGGGAGTTACTAAATTGGTTAAAAACTTGAGCCTGTACTGAGCTTGTTCACATAATTCAAAATATCTCGAGCTAGTTAAACTGGGTTATATTTTGTAGATAAGTTGAATTTACCTTTGGTTGAAACTAGTATTTAATTGAGATCAATGTATAATTGCAAAGCCAAGAAAGCGAAGTCGAGATTAGTCGAGCTTAGTTGTTGTGTTATAGAAATTTGTTTCTTTCTCTATTATTGTGTTTATGTATTGAATTTAACCAGATAGCGGATATCTTGTAATGTGGTGTACCTTATATTTATTAACATTTTTTCAATAATGTACAAATAGAGTCAAAGAATAAAGTGTCAGAGGAAGAGCAACAAGCAAAGAAGGCTGAGGCAGCACAGAGGCGAAGACTGCAAGTCGAAAAAGCAAATAGAGAGTCTCAGGTTCTGTTCCTTTTTTTTTTCTTTTGTTTCTAAAATTAGTCCAAATTGTTGACTTTGAAATTATGTTTTCATTTATTAGGATGATGCAATAAGGAAGATTTTAGGCCTTGATTCTGACAAGAAGAAAGAAGAGAAGAGGCTCAAAGAAAAAGAACAGAAGGTATAACAAATCTACTAATATATATTTTTTTGTATTAGTTGTACTGCTTTCTAATTGTTTGGATGTACTAGTCACCTATGAGTAGCGGTGTTAATTGGATCCGATTTATTTGGTTTTCAACCGAACCATCAAATTTTGGATTAAATAGTTTGATTTTTCGGTTTAAATGGGTCGGTTTGGTTGAATTTTTGAAGGACTTTGGATTTTTATATTTGGTTCGGTTTAACCTCTCTTAGTTGGGGTCAACCAAACAAACCGAATTTTACTTGATATTTACTTGAATTAGTTCGGTCTTTTATATTTGGTTCGGTTTAATCTCTCTTATTTCGGTTCGACCAATATATATCTTGATACTTATTTCGCCGATTATTAAATGTATTTGTGTATGCATTGAGTTCTTCCCTTTTCAAATTTAATTATCTCTTATTTCGGTTCCACCAAACAAACCGAAATTTATTTTGGTTTTTATGGTTCGGTTGTCATTCGGTTGACAAATTTAATTTGGTTGGTTCAGTCATATTTTTTAAAACCGAATACAATTTTGCTTTGACTATTTTAATTTGGTTACTAATTCTCTGTATGGGTCTTTAATTTGTCTAAATTGAAAGGAACGAAGAGCAGAATCACAGAAACTTAACGAATCTACAGTTAAATGGGTAATGGGTCCAACTGGAACAGTCGTATCATTCCCTGACGATGTGGGCCTACCCAGTATTTTCAACTCCAAGCCATGCCGGTACGTAATAATAGAAATTTCAATTTATTCTAGAAAAGAACAGTTCTGGATTACTGTCAGGTGTAGCTTTAGCTGACTTGTGCAATAGGTTGTTCGGTCAATCTGGTACAGGTGAACTGCAAAACTGTTTTCTTACCAGAAAGAATTTTTCCATCATGCACTAAATTATGTGAGTCTACAGTACTATGCATAGCGCGGATTGGTCCATACTAGATCAATAGCTATGTTTTCAAAGTTCAAACAATCAATCTCAAGACTAAATTTTACACTTTTTTATATTTTTTTACTATTTTTTAGATAGGTAGAAAATCACTACTTTTGAATGGTCTAGAATCTTTAGATCAAGTGATTTTCTAACTATCTCAAAAAATAGTAAAAAAATTCTAAAAAATATAAAATTTGATCTACAAGTACATTTTCATATGGAGATCATGTTGAACAGTTTAGATCTACTGTTTGAACTTTGAAAACAAAGATATTGGTCTATAGTACGGACTAATATGCGCTATGCATAGTACTGTAGCCTCACTCTTCTCTTTGACATGCAATTCAGATTAATGTTCTAATCTGAATTTCTATTGTCTATCAGGTACCCTCCACCAAGAGAGAAATGTGCGGGACCCGCATGCAATAACGCGTATAGATACCGAGATTCAAAGTCGAAGCTCCCACTTTGTAGTTTAGAGTGCTATAGAGCTGTCCAAGAAATTACATAGAATTTTTTGATGTGTCTTTGCATATAAGCTTTATATTTTCTAGTATTTAGTTCAGATACTTTTATAACTGACCCTGTATATGCATGGATCATATAAAATTGATATGTAATGAACAAGTAATGGCAATAAAAACGAATTTTTTTTATAAACCATAATTAAAATTTTGTTTTTTACGAAACCAACATGATTACTTTTTCTTTTTTTTACAAAAACCATAAGAACCGAAATGCCATTTGGGTCCGATTTTTTTTATTTTTTATTCCGGACCAAAATGACATTTCGGTCCGGTCCCCTTTTTAGATTTTATGTAGTGATTTCACAACTTTTCATATGAGCCGCCGCAGAAAATTCAAAAAGGGGACCAGACCGAAATGCCTGAATAAAAAAAAAATTTCGGACCAAAATGACATTTCGGTTTTTATGATTTTTGTTAAAAAAAAAAGTAATCATGTTGGTTTCGTAAAAATATTTTTTTTAATTATGGTTTATAAAAAAAATTCAATAAAAACAGACTACTTTATTCTAATTTCTTTTTGCCTAGTGATTACCATTTAAAAAATTCATGCTTAATGGAGTATGATTTTAAAAATATTGCTTTTTTTTTTTATTATTGTCATTGCAATATTCTTGCTTCTTTCATCACTATTTACAAAATTGTTGGTTTCTCCATTACAATTTACAAATCCTATGCTATTTATACAAATGGAGGCCAGATAGCTGTTGGAATTAAATATGGAAAAGATTAGGGATCCTTTTGGAAAATGACAAATATACGAAAAAGGAGAATTAGAAAACGTGTGGGGGAGTAATTCGGAAATTTCCCTCACACTATGCTATATTGCTTCGTGTCTCCAAGAATTGCATCTCTAGCATGTGTATTTTGAACAAATTAATTCTGATGAAAGCATTAATGATAATGCCTTTCCAAATGAATTTGGATAGTTTGCACTAAAACTAAAAATGGTACAATAATTCTTTTTCTAACAATAATATATTCAAATAACCAAGGTTTTCATTATGTCTAAGGTCTGAGTTTACTAATCAATTTGAGGAGCTTCTGTAAGCCACTACAAAAAACTCCCAAATACCTAATTATAAAATCAAGGGTTACTTATGTCTTAATCAAGTATATTCAACAATAAGTCAATAATATATTATTTGAATATATTATTGTTGGAAAAATAATTATTGTACCATTTTTAGTGCTACCGAATTCATTTCCACAAGAGATGCAACTCTTGGGCACGAGAAGCAATATAACATAGTGTGAGGAAAATTTCCGAATTACACCCCCACACGTTTGAATATATTTGAATATATTATTGTTGTTGGAAAAATAATTATTGTACCATTTTATGGCCTGCGTACTGAGAGGAATGGGCATGGGCACAAGAATTGAACTGAATTTTACTGTGCGCGTGGAGAAAAAAAAATTCAATCAGAGTGAATTTTTTTTTTCCCACGCACACAGTAAACGGCTGAACAGGCCCTTAATGTTGGACAACCTCGGGAAATTTCCAAATGTCTTAGTCAAATACTAATCATTTTATTGTTGAATGACTTAGCTGAAATTTTTTGTATGCTTCACAAAAAAATAAAATAAAAAGGAGAGTTGGTGTTGTCTAGGGGTGATTCATGACCGAGTTTGAGCGAGTTGGGTATGCTCATATTCGGCTCATTAACTTAATGAGCGAGTCGACTCGAGTTGAGAAGACAATACTGAGTTGACAACTGTGTTCATACTTGGCTCGTTAAATGCTCGAGTTGACTCGTGCTTATTAAACGGCTCGTTAAGAAATCAAGCTTATAGGCAATTTGAATTTTGTTTTGAGTTTTTTGTTTAAGATACATCATTCAAAAACTAATTTTCATTTATAGAATTTAACAAATTATCATAATCCAACCTAATGAAACATTACATAATTTAACAAAAAATTGTCCATAAGCAAATTTAACAAAATCAAACAGCTATCTTTTTGTCGGTTTTCACGGTTCTACATGTCACATACTCACAGCTATCTCCTTGTCACATACCTACAAATTTGCATTATCAAAACAATAATAAAAATGCATCTTCAACAATAATAGAAATTTACTATTAAACAAAATAAATAAATTGGCCAAAAATTTAGTCAGTCTTAAATTAACAAAACAAATAAATTTTAGTACTGTTAAACTATGCCAACCAACCAGAAAGCAAAATCAGAAATTTACTGTTAAACAATGTTGTATCTTTTTGTCATTTGCTAGCTTACAAATGCTAGCAAAATTAGAAAGCAATTTCGTGATTTATTTGGGCGACAAAACCGACTTTCGTGATTTATTTGGATTTTAAGGGTATTGAATGTGACATGATTTCATGTAACTCAGTTCTTAATGAGCGAGTTATGAACGAGTTGGGGTATGCTCATGTTCAGCTCAATTAAGTTAACGAGTGAGTTGATAAGGAGCGAATTGTAAGCGAGTTGATAATGAGCGAGTGATTAGTGAGCTTTTAGCAAGCGAGTCACGAGTTATGAGCAGTTTACTCACCCTAGTGTTGTCTGATTGTATTAAGAATTTGCTGGTTTTCTGTAGTAATCTTTGAGCAAACTTGTATCCATCTTAATTAACAGATAAAATAAAAATAAATATGCATTGATCAAAACATTCACAAAGATAAGTAAACAAGAATAATGAAACAACAAATCCAACAAAAAAAAACAATTTATTGGGATCAAAACATACCACAAGATCATTAAAAAAAATTATTATGATTTATTATTCATGTTGTCAGGCCCAAATACACTAAATTTCATCCCAATATTTTCTTTACAAATCAAGCATTAGGGTTTGATTGCTATCAAGACCAGTGTTGTAAAAAACGGCCGTTTAGACCGATTAGTTATTGGCAGCAATCAAACCGTCAAGGATTTTTTTAATAAATCAGCTGATTATTCCCGATTATTTTTTATCAATCGCTATAGTAGTACTCTGAGCGTCTGACAAACACATACCAAATTCTTAAATCATTTCTACATGATGCAAAAGATATACAATCAATTTCTTATGAGAAAGCTGAAGGCTACATGTCAATATTCCATAGATACATACATAATTGAAGCCATAAATTGCGTGCAAATTCAGAAAAAAGAGAGAGAAAAAAAGAAGAGAGACATCAATTAAAGAGTGATGCTTCTTTTAGATGAGATATCAATGCGCAACCACCTAAACATACAAGCAACCCCCTAAAAAATAGATATTTATTTATATATCTAGAACGCTAATATGTGATCAGAGTTGCATTTTTCCAGCAAGATACCAAGAGTGCATGGCAAGGCAACCAAAGGACATGACATTTGCAAGAGAAGAGAAGCCGTGTATCATCCCGAATTTCTTGTTCATCGATGCAAGATTAGGGTTTTTCTTGGCCACCTCCACATTCTTTGACCACCCCACCTCTTCGCCAATGCTCAGCTCCCTTTCGATCTTGTGCCTCTTCTTCATCATCTACATTGAGAAAATAAAAATCTCAACCACATTAACTGAGGTTTAATTTGGCCCCAAATTTGTTTCAAATGTGCCTAGATTGAGATATTTTTAAGAGGCTATTTTGAGGCTAAATTGGATCAGTTGATGTGGTATTTGGTTCAATTGCACATGCCAGTTTCAATTTGACGTCAAATATTTAAGCTTATTATCCAACCAAGAGTTAACTAAGACAAAAATTGGGTTAATCTAACAAACTTCTTTTTATAACTAACGGAGACTAGAATGGCTCAGTGCAAGGGCTTAAGAATTCGCATCCCCTGAGGTATCTCAAACTTTGAGTTAATCTGTGGAAAATCTGGACCGTTCAAATCCTTTCTGCACGAATCTCAAAGCACAATAATACACAATAATACTGGCCCCCCTGCATATTCTAAATAGGCACCAGAAATAATTTGGCCCGGCTTTAGATCAACTGAGAATTTGAGATATCTCAGAGGATACCGACTCAAGGCTTAATCCCCCAAAATGGTATCAGTTTGAATTTTCACAATTCTTATGCCGTTATTGTCAGAACCAATAACCCTAAAAAAGTGAGCTGAGAGTCGAAATGTTAATTGAGTTTATTAAAAAGATGCAAAATTACCTCAATGGTCATAGGCGTGAAGACGAGCAGGTTGGAGAGGTCGAAACCAAGGGAGGAGAGAAGAAAACCTAGTTGGTACCGTTCAAGAGAGGAGGCCGATTTCCACGGGTGGAGGTAAGCAAAAGAAGCCACGCAAATGGCCGCACAGGCGGAGACCAGACTGAAGTAGGCTGGGAACATCTTCCCTTGGAGATTCCCAAATTGGTGTCTTGGCAAATGCCTTAAAAAATTCAAGTTTTCATATAGTAAGAAAACCAAAATTAACCAACTAAATTTATTAATCATAAAAGACTGAACATTATATAACGTAATGTTGAAATTTATTGGTTTTCCCAATTAATTCACACCAAACTAAAATTTCACCAATCAATGCCTTGAAAAGTTTTTTAGTTTTACATATAATAAGAATAAAAAGTTAATGAAATAAATATATATATCATAAAATAATACAAAATATATATAGCACAATGTTGAAATTTCTTGATTTTCCCAATCAATTCACACTGAATTAAAATTTTACCAATCAATGCCTTGAAAGTTTTAAGTTTTACATATAATGAGAAAACCAAATTAACCAACTAAATATAAATAATCATAATATCGCAGTGTTGAAATTTCTTCTTTTTCCCAATCAATTCACACTGAACTACAGCTAGAGAAAGCATGTATAGAGAGAGAGAGTACTTGAACATGATGATGCCACCAATGAAGGTGACCCAGAGAGCGGCGCCGAAGGAGGTGGCAAAGCAGAGGAGATGCGCCAGCTTGGCGGTCGTGGCCAAGGCGGAGTCCGGGGAGTGGGGCCCACCGGAGGAGCCGACCAGGGAGTCCGGTGCGAAGACCACACCTACGGCGAGGAAAGCGACGGCAGCCATGAATCTGGTAGCCCAACCCATTGCAAATAGTAGATCTAGGGTTAGGGTTAGGGTTTAAAAGTAAGGGGAATTGAGAGATGGCGCTAACTGTTAACTGGTAAAAGTGTGTTTCTGGTATGATTCTGTTCTTTCGTTTCAGAAGCCTAATCGCAAATTTTGACGAATGACGACAATCGTTTCAATTTCCTTGTTCCTTCGCAAATATAAGGTTGGTGGGACAATTGCATCTACAACCCTGGTAATCATTAAATTTATTTATGCACTTCCTACACTATATATAGTTCCTACTGCCGTGACTAATAAATGTGTAGAGTGAAAAAAACGTGCCGTAACTAATATGTCATGGTTTTTTTATGCCGTGTCGTGCTGTGATTAATTTTTTTTTTATGTGTCATGCTCAAACGTGACTCGCGTGATTATTTGATCATAATTTAAATTAGTTTATTTAAAATTCACCATTTGATCAAAATCTAATGATTTTAATTACATGTGACTCCCGTAATCACGTGTCGTGCTGTGATCAGATTTTTTGCATAACGTGCCGTGCTAAATTTTCAAAAGATGATCATGACACGCGAATAGTCACGGTACGGGACACATGAGTCATGGCATGTAACAAACACTCGTACCGTGCCGAAATAAACACAGTTTATTTTTTTCTTCTTTTGCCATTTGACAAACTAAATTGTAGGAAAATAAATATTTTTTTGTAACAATTAAACAAACATAATTAGGTAGCAAGTGAGCAAAACAACTAGCGTCTAGAAGCTGGTTTCATGCTGTTTTTCTTTCTTATATTTCTTGTTTAGATTGAATTTCTAGAATAGAATAAAATAATAAATAATATTGACAACGAGGTCAAATTTTTTAATGGAATAAAAAAAAAACTTTGACAAAAACAACAAAACTGAGACTAAATGGTGCTCTCTTAAAAGTTTAAAAATTCAAAACCTAAACCAAATCTATGTTGACTGTCAAAAAAATTTCAATTAACAGCTTATATTATATTATATTATATCATCTCCTGCACTCAAGTAAACAATTCTTCCAGTACCAGAAAAAAAAAAAAGGTAAATGAATTTTTCTGGCCTGATATGAAGGAAGCACTTGTAGCAAGCTTCCCACCAGTTTTTTTTCCTCCAAAATGTCCAAATTGCCCCTCCTATCATACTGTAGTCTCTTTGTATCTCTCCAATTTCTGAGCCTCCTCGAAACGACCAGCATTTTTAAGGGCCTCTGTAACCATCTGGTAAGAAAACGGGTTCGGGTTACACCCGTTAAGCTTCATTATCCTTAAAATCTCTATTGCTTCATCAATTTTATTTTCATCACACAAAACCCTAATAAAAGCATTGTATGTGTACTTATCAGGCCCCGCGCCTAATCTCAGCATGTCACTGAACAAACTCCGAGCCTTATTTACTTCCCCAACCCTGCAAAAATTCAAAATCAGGGCATTGAAGGAGTAACAATCGGGCTTAATTCCTTCTCTTTGCATCCGATTAAATAACTTCGATGCATCTCCAAAAGCCCTGATTTCACAAAGGGACCTTATTAGTACATTGTAAGTAAGGGCATTTGGTGAAACACCCCAATTTGGCATCTCATGAAAACATTTTAGAGCATCGGTCAATTGGCGGGCCCGGCACAACCCGTCTATAATGGATGTGAAAGTGATCTTATCGGGTCTGAAACTGTGCTCCAAAAGCTTCTTTAGAATATCTCGTGCCTTGTTAACTTCCCCTAATTTGGAATACCAATTAATCAAGGTATTATATGTCACTAAGTTAGGAGAGAAGCCTCTATGTTTCATCTCACTGGACATCTCCAGTGCCATGTCCATTTCTTTAGCTTCACCCAACAAATTTATTAATTCATTGTATGAAACAACACTAGATAGTAATCCAACTGTATCCATCTGTTTTATATATTTGCATACCTCTGCGTGATTTCTCTCCTTGAGAAAACCTTGAACAATGGAAATATACGCATGAAAACCCGGTTTTCCGCCATTTTTTATAAAGTTTTCAAACAATAGATGCAAGTCATCAAAGCCTAATGTTTTCATACAACAAACCATGACAGCACCAAAAACGGTAGCATCTGGTACCAAACCTCTCAGGCTCAATTTTGCGATAAAATCTCTAGCCTCCCTAGCCATACCATTTTTACATAGACAATACAACAAGGTATTACATGCGTCACCTTGTAATACCGGTTCATTTTCAAGAACTCCGGTTGTCATTTCATATGCTCTTTTCGGTGCCAAGCAATGGAACAAGCCATGTACCAGTGACCGGTACGTTGCCTCTGTGGGTAAAACATTTCTCTGTCTCATCTTATGTAATACTTCAATTGCCTCCTCTGCCTTCTTTGATTTACAAAACCCGTCTATCAATATGGTGTAAGTGAAGACATTAGGAGAGAGACCACACCTCTCCATTTGCTTTAACAAACGAACCGCTTCCTCGAGAATGCTTTGTTTGCACGCTCCATGGATCAGTGTGTTATATGTGAAATGGTCAGGGGGGCAACCGTCAGAAAACATTTGTTGGAATTTCATATAGGCCAAATCTAAAGAATTGGCTGTGACTAATGCATTGATAACCGTGTTATACAATCGCGTACTCAGCCTAAAACCCATGAGAGGCATTTTATCGAACACGTCATGGGCATACTTGGCAAGGCCCATTTTACCCCAACTTCTGATCAAAATGCAAAGCAAATCTTCCGTTATATTACATCCACAGCTCTTTACTTCCCTGAGCAAATCATCTGAGAGAATTACTGGACCTTTTCTACATAGCAAATCCGACAAAACCCTAACAACAGAGCTATCCTTGGCCAATTTGGGGTTACAGCTAGAAACCCAGAGGTAAAATTTAAGCAGGGATACTGGGTTATCAGCATTTTGCAAGAAACTAATTACAAACCGAGGATCAATCCGTTGTAAATAAGGCTGGAACTCTTTACTGAGCAAAGAGAACCAGTTGTTGTTATTTTCTGAAAGAATTGCCAGAACGCGATGTTGGCATGTGGAAATTGACTGTAAATTCGAATCCTTGTCGATATTTTTCTCACAAGGAGAGATCGAAAGAGAAAGATACTGGTAAGAGGTGGAGGTTGATTGGGTTCGATGGAATGTGGGATTTGCTGGTACTGATACTGGTAAGAGGTGGCTGGAAACGGGATATGCTCCTCCTCCTTTTTCGAATCTTTTACTTAAACGAGATGATTTGATTCGGAATCGTCTCATCTATAGATATCTCTCTCTTTCTCGCTCGCTCTCTCTTTCTCGTTTTGTTCATAGTTTTAATTCTCCCTGCGTAACAATAAATGATGTCTAGACTGAGAAAGGAGTAGGTCCGATGCTCATTGGACCTATTTTGGGGTCCAATGGGCTCCATAACCGTCCAATTTACTTCACGATCCGTGTCCACGATAATTGATGCGAGAAACACGAATATTAAAGCTGAGGGCACATACTTAAAGAAGATCGAACGGTCTTGGAGCCCATCAAACCTAAAGTAGGTCCCATGGGCATCGGACCTAATTGGATACAGTCTGGACTGGGGAGCTGTTGAGAAAGAATTCATATCACCAGAGTTAACTAAAAAAATTTACATAGATCTGGACCGTTCAATCAGCTACAGCACGAATATTAAAGGAGATCCGTGCATTCTACCTCCGACTCCGGATTCTGATCGGACGGTATGATCTAAACTCAAAATTTGAGTTACTTCAGAGATCCTGACTAATTGAGGAAAGCGGTTAATTTTTAATAGAGCTGTTTTGACTTCATGAAGCGCAGATGCTCTAGAATCAAAACAAGGCTATATATCAGTGTTATTAAAACCGGACCGGACCGGACGGTTAGACCGAAATAAACCGAACCAGGATGCCTTTCCGATTTGGTTCGTATAGAAGACCGTTTGTGCCATTGAACCAGTGAAAACCGATTTCTTTGACCGATTTTTGAAAAAACCGACCACCCGTTCTAAAAAAAAAATCCGGATTTTTACGTAGGTTAAGATTTTCACTTTTTTGTACTTTTTCTTGTATTAAATGAGAGAAACGTAGGGAATGACTATTAACTACTAGTCTACTAGCTAGACTATAGATCCGTACCTTACAATGTGAATTTTTTATTTATTTTAAATTACAACATGTGGACTTGTTAAGTCACATAGAGCTGAAGTTCTGCTGGACTATAAAATTTACAAATAAGACCTCAAGATTTAAGATATTCTAAAAGAACATTTGTAATTTTTTTGTTTTTTGTTGTTGAAGCACTCTATTTTTTTTAAAACATAATTTATTGTTATTATAAAATAACGTCTTGGTAATTATTAGATAAAAAAAAATTGGTTGTTATATTCTTCTACGTTATTGAAAAACATTCAGTTCTTTTTAATAAATTTATTATTTTCATTTTAGTTCGATGTTAAATTTGAAATATATTTATAATTTTGATTTTATATTATATTATTTTATAACAATTCTCATATTTCATACGTATGTGAGTATTTAAATAAATCAGCAATTGAACCGGTTGAACCGTCGGTTCGACCAGTAAGCCGTTGACCCGAAACTTTACCGGTTCGATGTCCGGTCCGATTCTGATAACATTGCTATATATGGTCAGTACGCTGTATGAAGTTAAAGTGTCTCTGTTAAAATGGTGTCTGGTCTGGGGAGCTGTTGAGAGAGAATTCATATTACCTGTGTTAACTCAAATTTTGTACTTAGATCTGGACCGTTAAATCTGCTACTGCACGAATATTGAAGGAGATCCGTGCATTCTACCTCGGACTGGGGATTCTGATCGGACGGTCTGATCTAAACTCAAAATTTGAGTTACTTCAGAGGATCCGGGCTCCTTGATAAAAGCGAGAATTTTTTTTAATAGATCTGTTTTGGCTTCATGAAGTGCACGTGCTATAGAATCAAAAGAGCGCTGCATATGGTCTTTGTGCTGTATGAAGTGAAAATAGCTCTGTTAAAATATTTACCCAGAAAAGAGCCAAGGCGCACTAGGCCTTTATCCCAAATTCCCAATTCCCAACTAATTAAATTCTTTCTCAGAATGATAAATATAATTTCTTTTTAATAAATTCCTACATCGAAATCATTCAAAGACGAGAAAATATTTCAATTTGACACAGGTGAATTTAATTTAATTTTTTTTTTTTATTATATCCTTCATTTTTTTTTTTGGATAAAGAGAGATAACTATTTATTTATTTAGCCAATTACTTCTTCTTCATTAACTAGACTATCTAATCTAAATAATTCAATTCCAAAAATTATTTTGTTGAATTCTTTTCAATTGAAATCAATTGAATTCTGACAGACATAATAAATTACTGTTTCTTATTTTCCTGTCCAAACTAAAATAAATGCTAAAAAAATGGCCTTCATGCCAGAGAACACAAGAGAATCAAACCAACATTTCATTTCAGGGATGAACTTTTTCAACCCTTTAATCAAGTGCCATTTATGCCCTTCAATTTTTAGGGACACAAATCAGAACAATCATACAAATAATGATCTAATTAAGGGGGCAATTTTGCCATTCTTATGCTTGTTGCCTTTTTGTAATTGGATTAATTTGCCTAATAATAATAATTTATCATAACCTAGTTTGCTCTGCTACAACCGACACGGTGTGCGTCAATTCGCCGATCCGAAGGCTGTGCTCTCCGATCGGTATCCTTCGTACCCCATTGCTATCGGCGTAACTAAGATCTTTACACACGTCAACCGCCATTTCAACCCTGACTTGACCGCCGGCCTCCACGTGCACCTTTTCAAACCCCAAGAGTTGCTTCACGGGTGCAGAGTGGACGGTTGGCGGGTTCGAGAAGATCATCACAATGTGGGTCCCATCTTGGTTCCCGTCATTTTTGACATCGACATGGACCGGGATGTGTAGGCCATCGCATTTAGCATGTGTCACGCGTACTGCCCGTTTTGTTCGGGCAGGCTTGGTGGAATTAACCGACACGAGTTTCTGACCGTCGAGAGGAACAGAGAGCTGAGTCGGAGCGTGGGCCAAGGACTGAGAGAATTTGGTGTAAGAGAGGCCGTGACCGAAGGGATAGATCACGGGGCCGGTGTAGAAGCGGTAGGTCCGACCCGGATAACCCTTCGACGGGTTGGCCCGCATGTTCATGTCGGTCATCGGGACCTTCTGCAAGTAGTCTCGCGGGTACCATGTCATAGGCAGCTTACCACCTGTCACAAATCATAAACAATAATATCAATTAACAAAGTGATTATATTAATTTCATTTTGTAATAATTTATATTACTTTTTTTAATTACCTGGATTATATGCACCAAATATTGCGTCGGCTATGGCGGCCCCACCGGCTTGACCGGGGTATCCAGCCCAAATGATGGCTGAAACCCTAGGGTCATTTTCAGCGAAAGAAATGTCAACCGGGCCTCCGGACATGACGACTAGTACAACCGGCCCTTTCGATGCCAATGCCACCTTGGAAACAAGCTCTTGTTGCCGGCCAGGAAGGAGGAGGTCTTCCCGGTCCCTTTCCTCCGCCTCAATCGACTGATCCAATCCGACAACAACAATAGCGGCATCGGCAGTACGTGCCGCATCGACTGCGGGCCCGATGGGTTGGTCACCATGACATGCCATATTCATGCAGCCTTTCTGGTGCACGGTCTTAGCATACGATCCGATTCCTTCTAGAGGGCTAGTGTACCGGCATGGGACACCTGCGTAGTTCCCGATCATAGCAACGGTGGCATCTGAGTGGGGCCCGATTACTGCCACGGTGCGGTGAGATGACAGAGACAGCGGTAGGGCCTTGTGATGGTTTTTGAGGAGCACCATGCCCTGACGAGCGGCCTCCAAAGCCAGGTTCTGGTGGGCCGGGGAGCACACGTCGCGTGGGCCCAGGTTACCGAACGGCTGCTTGGTGGGGTCACCGTCATACATGCCGAGTCTCATCTGCACAGTCAGTGTGTTGGTCAGAGCGGAGTCAATGTCAGCATCAGTCACTTTGCCCTTGTCAACCGCGCTCTCGGTGTATTGCGCCAGGAAGGGCCCGCAATCCAGATCCAAACCTGAATTATAGAATCAAAACTGATTATAACATGCTCAAAATAATCTTGCTTCAGTTTTATATACTGGTAAAATTGCAATTTACCAGCTTTAAGCGTTGCTGCAACCGCATCTTCAGGTGTTGAGGTGTAATGTTGTGAATTGTAGAAAACATCAACAGAATCACAGTCTGAGACAATGTACCTGAAATTGCAAACCAGAGTTGCCTTCTCTCTTCCATTGAAATTCTATTATGAAAAAAACAGCAAACTCTTACCCGTCGAGTCGCCATTGTCCCCTGATCGTGCCTCTGAGCAGATTCGGGTCGGCACACATCGGCACTCCGTTCACCTGATTATACGAGCACATCACGCTCGCCGCATTTCCCTCCGTCACACACGCCTTGAACGGCACGTTGAATGTATCCTCCAAATCCTGTTTGCTCACCTGTATACATGCATATGTATATATCAATTCACAATTTGAGCAATTAGCAACAAACTAAAACAGCAAACAGAAACTATGATCAACTAACATGAGTGAGGCTATGATACTATGCATAGTACATAATGGTTCGTACTATGAATCAATATCTTTATTTTCAAATTTCAAACAGTCAAAAGAGATCGATATGAACCGTTTAACATTATTTCATATGAAAATGTATGTACTTCTAGACTAAATTTTACAAATTTTTAAATTTTTTTTCACTATTTTAGATAGGTAAAAAAAACACTCGAACTAAGGATTTTTATACCGTAGTGAGTGACTTTCTACTTATCAAAACAAATATTAAAAAAATTCTAAAAAAATATAAAATTTGATGTACAATTTTATCGACAGTTTGAATTTTGAAAATGAAAATATTTACAAATTTAATTAGCAACATACCAAGGCATTAAAATGGAAGCGATCGATGCCTTTCCAGTTGTCGAGATCGTAGGCAGTGTAATGTTTACAGCAGGCGGCGAGCTTCAGCTTGGTCCGACCGTGTTTCCCGTCATACGGTTGCTGTAGGCCCTGCACATAGGCAGCTGCGTACTTTGCAGCCATTTTTGGATCCTCGCCAGGCGTCTCTTGGCCCCGACCCCACCGCGGGTCTCTGAACACGTTTACGTTCGGGCTCCACACCGTCAGCCCCGCTTGCCCTCCGTTGTACATCGCCCGCGTCTCATCGGACACCACCTACATACATTAGTAAATTTTACATTAATACAATTAATCATATGATTCATATCATCACTTCATATGAACAACATTAAGTAAGCAAAACACATTAATTAGTCTAATTACTTATTACCAAGAGCTAACTTTGTAATAAATGTAATTATGATGTCACTTTTAACCTTTTTCTTCTTTATTTTATTCTAAAGGGTACATTTTTTTATATATTTCTAACAAATCTAACACATGTTCACTGTTCTTTCTTCAATGCTTCAAAAGAGGTAGGTCAAAGAGTTATGGGAACTAATACCAACAAATAATTTTTTTCTTGTAAAAAAAATAAAAATAAAAAAATTAATTTCTGACCAGAAAACGATGAGATTTCTGACACTGGTACCCCACTAGATATTAGTTAAAAATGAAAAAAAGCATCTCATTTTTTTTTCAACAGGACCCACAAAAAGTTTTATAAATCCAGCACAGAAATTTAGGCAAAATTTCCTCCCCACCAATGAGATCTCAAAGAATTCAAAGGTTTTCTGACATGTCATTTCTTCTCGGTAGTAGAAATATTTTTTTTTTATGGATATATTAACACGTGAGAGATAAACTTTTATATTCTCCAGTTACAAAGAAACTGGAAAAGCTTTTTTAGTTATCAATTCACAAAAATAAAGCTCAAATATAAAATAAATTTGAAAATGGAGAGTGGTGGTTTTGTATTAACTGGAGATGAACTTGTAAAAAGTACCCAATCCGAATTATTGTCCCGTGAATCTACTGCTCTGATTTTCTGGTAAATTTATCTGCGGGACCCACCCATAAAAATACAAAAATTGTGCACTGTTGAAGGTTGAAATTAATAAATGCCCCTTACACAAGGTTCCGAATTATATCCAAATTATACCTAAATAATTCGTTTTTTTGATGATGCTGAACCGAACACCGAATTATTCGGTTGACCGAACTTTGACCGAATTATTCCCGAATTTTCCCAGAACATTTTTTTTTTGGTTTTTTCTTTTTTTTTTTCTTCCTTGTAGGACTGAGATCTCTGATCCGAATTATTCCCGAATTATACCCGAATTATTCCCGAATCACGAATTTTTTACCTCGCCGAACCGAATCCGAATAATTCATTTGTCACTATGGTACATACATCAATTTTTTCTACTGATCCAATTTTGAAACATTTGTTAAGTTTTATAACTAGGAATTTATTTGTTCAAAATTACAAAAGGCCAATCAAAAAAGAATTCAGTTAATTACTGATATATAAAAAGCAGTTTTAATCATATTTCATATGCATTAGGACAAATGTATTTGTTTGTTTGTTTATTTATTTGTTCATTTGTTTGTTTGTTTATATCTTATGAAGCTATGAAGAGCCTTATAAAATGTCACTGTCTATAGTTGATGTAGGGAAGCATGCATGTTGTTGATGTGTGTGTAATTATTGTACAGTAGTGAAATTAGCTGGCTAAAAATGCCTTTTCACATGCATGGTCTATTCATGTTGCTTAAAATAAAATTCAATTTTCATCATGCATTGTCAAAGAAATCATATCATATATTTGTTTGTGTGCTACAATTATATTATTTTGGGATATGACAGACAGCTATTATATAGACATTAAATGATAGATAACACACAAAAGAAAGCAAGCCACTTCTTTAGGTATTGTTTATGCAATTAAATTTTTTTTTTGGGTATTATAATCATAATGCATATAAAGCAAAAGGTAATAAATAACCTAATAATCATTTCTTTTGGTACCACTTGATCCATACTAAAGCAAAACAAAAGGCAAGCATCTACAATATTAATTGAGAGTAGCTAAGTAGCTATGCAATGAGAAATGACATGGTGGCTATATTTTGGCTTTTTTTTTTGCATTGGCTGAGACCATTTTTTTCATAAAATAAATAAATATTAATTACCCATCTTTCATATCATTGTCATCTACAAAGGTTGTAATTAATTTGATGGTGAAGGTTTTATATGATAAGGTTGCATAAAGCAGGTTGAAAACTATTCATTGTCATGTTTACATTTTTCAATAAAAAAGAATACTCTTTTAATAAGGAACTCTGTTCTCTGGAAATAAATTAGTTATGTACATACCAACATATATCCATCACAATAATAATAACTAATTACTTGTCATGAAAAGGGAGAATTTGTCAATTAAAGTGACAATGTGAACACATTTGCCCTTTATTCCTTGTACTCATCTATCAGAGAATATATTTTCAATGTAAAAGACAAAGGATAAAAAGAGTTCTAATCCAAAAACAGAGCACTCAGACCTCAAACCAAAACATAAAGATAAAAATATATATGTAAGAAGAAAAGAAAGCCTTTTACACTTTGTATAAGTAGAAGCTATATATAGAAAGGTAAAAAAGAAAAAAAAAAAAAAATTTATGACAAATAAAACAGTTGTTTACCTGGCCAATGAGCTCCCAAAGAGAAGCATTGAACGACGCGGCCGACGTGATGACTTGCGGGAAGCTAGTGGCACCGGGAAATTCACCACCGAAGCGAACTCCAGGGCCGGTGTTGGAAACTCCATGCAGAGCTTCCGACCACCACTCGTATCCATTGATGCCGAGTCGAGGTACGCCTGCTGCGTTATTCACCAGCAGGCGTACCTTCTCGGCCCGTGTCAGCCTCCCGAGCAAGTCCTTGACGCGGGATTTGATCGGGTGGTCGACGCGGCAGAAGGGGAGGCCTGTGGCCGGGCCGCCAGGCGCACAAGCGAATGACGGCCTGGCCGCATCGCCGAAAAAGAAAAGAAAAGGAGAAAAGAGGAAGAAGAGAATGGTACAAGTAGAAGGGGATGCCATGGATAAATTGAGAGTGAGGGAAAGGTGAGGGGAAGTGAGGTGCTATTTATATACAAAAGAAGGCGCGCTAGCTACATTTGTTTTGATTGGAATGTTGAATAGGAGATATTTTTTTTTACCTTTTTTCTTTTGAAAAATGAAAATTGGAAAGGTGCTTTAATACAGCGTTGTTGATTGGCAGTCTGAGATTGATAAATGACAATGAGACTTGTAGTACAATTGCATTGGAGTCCTTACAATTGTACAATTTACACATGTGTATGTTTTAATTACATTTAATACTACAAATTAAAAATGTATAAAACAAAGGAAGAACCATGCAATTATCTAAGCTTGTACTTGTGAAATGCATTATGTCTTGGTTTTATCAAACAGCTTTAATTAATTAATTAAGTGGTTAATTTTCTCTACTCATCATTTGTATGTATAATAAAAAAAAATGTCCATACTTATTTGATATATAATTTCTGTTTGATCAGAAGCTTCTCTAGTAACTTATTTTTACTTTATAGTGCTCAGAGTAGTAATACATTAATTAATTTACCTCTTTTGGTTTTATGTGGCACTGCTCTACTTGTCCACATAAGCATTTGCCTTTTATATATGCTAACAGTTTACCACAGTTCTCTTCCTAATGAAACAACCAAGAAATTAAAAAAGATTCATATATTATATATATACAGAGAGTACGGCTAACATGCTTCCTCTAGTATATAAACAATATGCTTCCGGCCTCCAAAATCTACCGAATGGGCTTCAAATGACAAATCCAAACCGTTGAAACCAATCTCCTTACCGAGAGCTTCGTTTCCATATAAAAAATTTTAATTTTCGAATTTATTTACTATGAAGTCAAGTGGTAAAAAAAATGAGCAAAATAGTGCATTAAAATGCGCACAAAATCCTTCATATTTTGACCGCTTGACTTGATGGTAATAAATTAGAAAATTAAATTTTTTTTATATAGAAATGAAGCTCTCGTTAAGGACATTGGTTTGAACGGTTTGGATTTATCATTTGAAGCCGATTCGATAGATTTTGAAGGCCGGAAGCATATTGTTGATATACTAGAGGAAGCGCGTTAGCCGTACTCTCTCTCTATATATATATATATATTGTTTCACAAAAGGGGCATGCAAGGTATGGATAATTTACAAAAAAAATAATGCAGGGAGAGTGCTCAAATAAAATTGCATATCATATAATAATATATATATATTATACGTAGATGTTGGCTATTGAGATAAGATGAAACAAAACTGTGTGTGTATTGAGATAAGATGAAACAAACCTTTCATCATATCATCAATCATTTTCATGGGGGCAAGATAGACTGTGTGTGTATTGAGATAAGATGAAACAAAACTGTAATGTAATTAATGTTTCATAATGATGAATAATGATAATAATAATAATAATAATAATAATAATAAAAAACCAACAAATTTCCAACCTTGTATTGGGTTCAGATCTGGTTTGCTTTGGTCATGTTTTTTAATCCAGACAGTAACTAAAGATTGGGTATATTATTATGTTATGTTATGGATGAGATTCTTGGTCTTATTAGTTTAAGTTATCCCATCTTATTGGATCCGGGCAAATCTAATATTATTGGGTCGGATCAAATTAATATAAGCTACCAATTATTATTTCTTTAGTTGCAAAAGTTGCTGGTAGTATGTATCAGTATCAGTATCAGTATGCTTTTCCCTTATTAGAAAGCATAATTTCCATTTATTGAAAACCCTTACTTTATTAAAATTTAATTAAAATTGAAAACTGTTTTGCTCTCCTTTTTCTAAATGGAGAAAGCTTTCAAATTTGACATCAATAATTAAATGTCATTATCATATAAACTTTATCAGAGAATATAAGTGGTAATTATCTGTTGTTAAAAATTAAAAGAATAATTATGTTGTCATCTAAACAACCAATGATTGATTGAATGATTGATGTTCAAAATTTTAAAATTTGATATACCATGATCATGTAAGTGGTAATTATGGTTGCTTGGGTGAGAAACTTGTTTGTTGCATGCATGTGTTGCTTTTTATTAATTTTTTCACTTGATTTGCTTTTGAGTTGGTTTAACTTTGTGCCTCTAATTTTAGCTTTATCAATTGGCCTTTGGGTATTGTACAAGTTAAGCATCCTCTTTGATCAAAGCACTCAAATTTTATTTTATTAATTAATTATTAACTTGGTCTTAAGAATATATGCCTTCAATTAATTAATTAATTAATTAATCAATATCATATTTTTTAATTGAAATTGTACATGGATGTATGTCTAAATATATATATATTGGTCATGTAATGGGCATGTCAGGTATAAGTTCTTTGTGGGTCATCATGTTCTCTTTTTTCTACTTTTAACCTTTACCTTTTTCTTATTGCATGCAGGCCCCATGGTTAAAGTAAAATAATTGCATTCAAATTATACAATTATGAAGAGAGATAATTAAAGGGGGCAATGAAGAAACATGTTATTAATCCGGAAAAATTAGGTTAAAATATTAGTCAGATGGACAATGTATTTGTCTGATTAACACAATAGATTAGATTAACAAATTTAATAATGAGTTGGATTAACAAGTTCAAAATGTCGATCTGAATCATTCAACATGATCTCCGTATTAAAATGTGCTTTGTAGACCAAATTTTATATTATTTTGGAATTTGTTTACTGTTTTTCTAGATTTATTTAAAATGAAGAATTTTCAGAAAATAATGCATCAAGATACGTACAAAAACTATCATTTTTTGGCCACTTGGTTTGATACTAAATAAATTCAAAATTTTTAAAAAAATTATACATAAACGAAGCTCTTAAGAAGGAGATCGGTTTGAACGGTTTAGATTTTTCGTTTGAGTTTTAAAAATAGATATATGACTTATAAACATATGTCATAATATACTTATAGTAGCGTAGTCAAACTCTATATTCTATATACACTTCATATTTGAGGAACTTAATTAATCATGCTCTCTATGATTAACAAGGTTCTAAATAGCGATTATCACGTCATCGCGAAAATGCTAAATAAAAAGCTATCGCGCATAGCATAGCTATAGTGAAAGCTATCCTACATAGCGTTTTTTTGTTTAAAAAAATATATTTTATATTTCTACTAATTATCAACATTATCTAAAGTCTCATATAGCGAAAAGTAATGCAAAATTGATTAAGAAATTAGAATATTCATATTGAACCAAAACAAAATCCAAATTGCTATTGAAAATATCCCTAATAATATCATAAACTATCTACTTTTTCTATTTAAAAGCAAAAGCAATCCGGACATTGAAAAAAATTGATCCTTAAAAAAAAATTCAGTTTGAACCTTTAAATAAAAGCCTATGTAGCATAGCGCGTAACTTGTAGCGCAAATAATGGACTGCTATTACCGCTATAGCGGTCGTAGCTGAAATAACGCACTTTTATCCCATAGCTTAGCGTTTAAGGTCCGAAAACGCTATAGCGCCGCTATAGAGCGATATTTAGAACACTATTGATTAATCTTGCAAGATTTGCCGACATTTTTGTTAATATCCAAAATTAATTACAAAATAGTAATTATACCCAGCTTAGTTGGGTATTTTTAAAAATGTCCAAACCGGCCATTTTTTGGCCGGTCAGGAGGGTTATTTTTTTGAAATATTTGTTAGATTACTTCTTTTGATGTATAATTAGCATAATTATACTAAAATACGCTAAATTCCTTGAAATTATGTTAAATTATGCTAATTATATTGAAATACGCTGAATTACGCTAAATTACTCTAAACTGTGCTAAATTACGCTAAATTACACTAAATTATGTTAAATTACGCTAATTACACTAATTATACTGAAATATGCTAAATTACGCTGAATTACGCTAAATTACACTAAATTACGCTAAATTAGGCCGATTTTGTGCCATCTTTCATAAATCATAAAAAATAGTAAAAATTGGTATTCTACAAGTTCATTATATAACCAATTTACTGAGCTACTTAGTCGAAAAATAGAAATGAAAATCTTAATCGGAAACTTCAACTCAAGTTTTGAGGCTCTTCCCTTTGTTTTTTGGCAATTCTGAATTTCTAAAAATGGCAAAGCGGTCACCAACGCATGCATCTTTCCACAAGCTTTCCGAAAAGTGATCATTTGCTGAAATCGGACACTAGCTCGAGTGCCGTTTTATGGCCGTTTGAAGTTTCGTCGTCGTTTTTCGCCTTCTCAGTGAAGATATCGTCTCTCTTAGCGTAATTTACCGTATTTTAGCATATTTTAGTATAATTATGCTAATTATACATCAAAAGAAGTAATCTAACAAATATTTCAAAAAAAAATAAAAAACTCCTGACCAGCAAAAAAATGGCCAGTTTGGACATTTTTAAAAATACCCAGCTAAATTATTAGCTGGGTATAATTAATATTTTGTAATTAATTTTGGATATTAATAAAAATGTCGGTAAGATTTGGGTTTGAGCACAGATCTATGTATATATTACTATGCTCCATATATATATTTTACACTCCTAATTAACCACCATTCAACTTTGACATGTAAATAATTTTTACTTGTAGCTTATTTATGGGGGAATTTCATGTATCCCCCTCAAAAACCTTGAAATTACGTATTTCCCCCTCTAAAATTCATAATATCATATTTACCCTTCTAAAGTTCAAAAACTCACAAATTTACCCAATTTATTGATTATTCTAATAAAACTCATTTTAAATTTACAAATTACCCATTTTACCCTTTTTCCATCTTTTCCTTTTCTCCTCTCTTCGTTCCCAGAGATTTTGTCCTTGTTCTTGGATGTAATTTTGTATTCAAGGAGGAACGCCACTTTTTTGTTCTCATTTTTTTCTCCAAGATATTTTAGATTTCAGAGCAGCGTGTAGAATATATATATATAAGGCCCGGTTGCAATCTGACTGGTTCATACTGGCACTTGCCATTGCTGGAATTGGGTCCGCCTCTTTTGTGATTAATTATATATGGATGAACGGTTATTCTTTCTACATTTTTTTCTTTATATAATTAATTAGTGGAAAACCAATGCTCAAATAACAGAAGTTCAGTGGTGTACTTGCTTTGTTTTGTACATCGATTATTTCAGATCAATTTTATTTCGATTGACTGATATATAACATTGCCTATATTGCTACATCTATATGTTCTTAACATATGACCTTTTCCGTCATGAGTTTCTTTCTGGTATGTGTTTATAACTATTTTATTTTGATCTTGTAGTGCTTTCTAATTTTGAAAGCAAAACGCAAACTGTTTCCTTTGAACCATAGTTTGTAATTTGCTATTATTATTGCATAATGATTTAGTTAAAATATTCATTTTTTTTTTTGCAGCTTAGTCTTCAGACTTCTCATTCTTTTGTGGAATGCAATATAATGTAATTTGTGAAAAAATGATATGTATGAAAAATTTGCTTCCTCATGTGTTCATATCCTATTGTGAAACTTGTGTTCCACTAAAATTTTCTTTGAAGATCCTTAGAAAGTACTTAACTTGTAGTATGTCTGCTTTACCCATCCAAAAGAAAAATAGAATTGGTAAACACTGAAACTAATTGAAAGATAACATGTCATATGAGATAGATAACAACTCACTGATGCAATTGTGCCGGTACCGGCCCCAGCTCAAGATCATTTACTGTTCACATATTCTAAAAATGGGAACTTCACGGTTGGGAAGGCATACCAGCTCTTTAAAAAGGATATAGATAGCTAGGGGTAGCCACAAGAAATTCTGGACATGGTTGTGGAAGGAAGAGTGTCTTTTGCCAAAACTCAAGATGTTCATATGGAGAGCGGTTCGAAACGCTATACCTGTCAGAGCGGCTCTGTCGGTACTCATACATTATGTCTCTTCTATATGCCAGATTTGTGATAAAATAGATGAATCAATTATGCATGTCCTCTTTAGTTGTGATTTTGCTAGAGCGGCCTGACTCGCCTCTCCTTTGGGACTAAGAACAAATCAGTTGCAAGGGGATCTCAAAAAACGATTCAATTCTTCTCAGATACACTGTCACAACAAGATTTCTATAAATCGAGGGCGGTTTGACGAAGCAGAAATGATGTGGTATATGCAAACAAAAATCAGAGCCTTAAACGTGCCAGGAATACTATAGAAAAGAGGAGGAAGCTTGCTGATTCAGGACACTGTATCGGTTGGTTTGGTACCGAGTTCAAAGTACACCAGGAATTACAAAACAGCCATGAGGTCCCTCAACCAATTTACAGAATCACATATAATTAAGTGGTTAATTTATTGTCTTGCGTGTGAAAATTGAAAAGTCAGTACAAAATGGGAAAGAAGAGAGAGGAGAAAAAGAAAAGATGGAGAAAGGGTAAAATGGGTAATTTGTAAATTTAAAATGAGTTTTATTAGAATAATCAATAAATTGGGTAAATTTGTGAGTTTTTGAACTTTAGATGGGTAAATATGATATTATGAAATTTAGAGGGGGAAATACGTAATTTCAAGGTTTTTGAGGGGGATACATGAAATTCCCCCTTATTTATTATCTCAACTGTTCATGACTGCTGAGATTTATCAAATATTTGTACTGTTGGAAATTTGGAATGGATTTACAATTGCAGAGGGGAATTAATATTAAACTTAATTTTAAGTTTTATATATATCTCTAAGCTTACTGAAAATGGAAACAAATATGATATGGACATATATATGGTTAGGTGTAATAATTGAGTAGAACTAAGGTGCTCTTAAGCTCACCAAGCCCTCCGTGAGCTTAACTCAAAAACCTATCAATCCGACTTCAAACGACATTTCCAAACCGTTAGATGTTCAATCTATATTAAAATGTACTTGGAGACCAAATTGTCATTTTTTGGAATTTTTTTACTATTTATTAAGCCGGTTTGAAAACTGCTGTTTTCTAATGGTGCAGAATTTTAATAAAAACAGCAGTTTTCAAACCGGCTTAATAAATAGTAAAACAATTTCAAAAAATGTAAAATTTGGTCTCCAAGCACATTTTAATATAGATTGAACATCTAACGGTTTGGAAATGTCGTTTGAAGTCAGATTGATAAGTTTTTGAGTTAAGCTCGCGAAGGGCTTGGTGAGCTTAAGAGCACCTTAGTTCTACTCGTAATAATTAATTAAAAGAGGATAACTAGGTATATTTGGAAATGCTATTTAATTAGTTAACCGTTAATATATATATAGAGAGTACGGCTAACATGCTTTCTCTAGTATATCAACAATATGCTTCCGGCCTTCAAAATATATCAAATCGGCTTCAAACGACAAATTCAAACTGTTCAAACCAATCTCCTTAACGAGAGCTTCGTTTTTATATATATTTTTTTAATTTTCGAATTTATTTACTATAAAGTCAAGCGGTCAAAATATGAAGTATTTTGTGTACATTTTAATACACTATTTTGTTCATTTTTCTTATCACTTGATAGTAAATAAATTCGAAAAATATATATATATATATATATATATATATATATATATATATATATATATATATATATATATATATATATATATATATATATATATATATGAAAACGAAGCTCTCGTTAAGGAGATTGGTTTGAACAGTTTGAATTTGTCGTTTGAAGCTGATTCGATAGATTTTGGAAATCGAAAATATATTGTTGAAATACTAGAGCAAGTGTATTATGCATCTCTTTTTGGTCCATCTGTTTGACATGATGCACTTTTGAATATGTTACACTATTTTCATAGGATGTAACATATTATTTTTAATGCTTTACTTTTTGAAAGAAAAAAAAAATTACACTGATGCAACAGCCAGGTAGATTATTAATTAATTAATTAATTTAATTGAATGTGGTGTATGTGGTCCGAAAGAGCATGCAGATAATAATAAATAATGAAATAAAATTGCTTGGTATGTGAATCTGATACCGTACATTATCCATGAATGATAAAGTTATAAACCGAATAATTTGATAGAAATTTGATTGCGAGGAAGCAACTTGCGTTGCATGCCATGTGATGTGCATCAGTGTATGCTGTGTGTGTGTATATAAGTTTGCTAATATTAAAACGTTTTTTTCTGGAGCTGTGGTGTAACCAATTGATTTTTTAATTTTGAAAGTTCAAACGGTTGATCCAAACCGTTAGACGTGATCTCTATATTAAAATGTACTTGGAGACAAAATTTTATATTTTTTGAAATTTTTTTACTATTTATTAAGCCAGTTTTAAAATCGCTCATTTTAATAAATAGTGAAAAATTTATGGATCATTGAAAACAACGATTTTAAAACTGGCTTAATAAATAGTAAATTTTTTTTCCAAAAATGTAAAAATTGGTCTTCAAACACATTTTAATACAGATTGAATGTTGAATGGTTTGAATCGACTGTTTGAACTTTGAAAATGTAAAAACCGAATCGTTTGTTCCACAGTCTAGGAACAAATGTTTTGATATTAGCTAACATCTCTCTCTCTCTCTCTCTCTATATATATATATATATAGAGTCCGACTTAGCTAAGCCATGAAGTAAAACGCTTTGTACTCCACGCCATATTTCAATTTTGAAAATCCAAACTACCGATCCGAACCACTCAAGTTGTTCTCCATATTGAAATGTGCTTGGAGACCAAATTTTACATTTTTTGGAATTTTTTTATTATTTATTAAACCACTTTGAAAATCGCTGATCCATTGTGAATAGTAAAAAACAGTAAAAAATTCTGGACCAATGGATCAGCGATTTTCAAAGTGGCTTAATAAATAGTAAAAAAATCCAAAAAAATGTAAAATTTGGTCTCCAAGCACATTTCAATACGGAGATCATGTTGAGCGGTTTGGATCGATGGTTTGAATTTTCAAAATGAAATATGAGCGTGAAGTAAAACGTTGTTTTACTTTACAACTCACCATAGTCTATCTCTCTCTATATATATCTAATAGACTAATACAAAATATTTTTAAAATACACCGAGCCTTTTAAAATATTGATGCACATATCAGAACCTTTTCTATCTAATTATATATATATTTTTGGTCATAAGTGAAATAAAATGAAGTGATTAAGTGAAGGATAAAAGAGATGACTTTTATTTTACACAACAACAACGACACAAGTCTCTCTCTCTCTCTCTATTTCTCAACTCTTATCTTATCCATAGATAAGAAGATAAGTTTAAAAGAAATAACTCTCATTATCTCTTTACCCCCCAACTATTAATCATATTATCTCTTTAGTAAATTAAACAAATATTTGATTTTTCAACTATTATATATATAGGAATTGGCTACGGTGCTACGCGTAGCATAGAAGGCCTCCGTGCTACGGCTCAATATTTGAGTTTTCAAAATCCTAACGGTCGATCCGAACCGTTCAACATGATCTCCATATGAATATGTACTTGCAAACCAAATTTTACATTTTTTAGAATTTTTTTACTATTTTTTTAGATAGGTAGAAAATCACTTGATCTGAATGGTACAAAAATTTGTAGATCAAGTGATTTTCTATCTATCTAAAAAAATAGTAAAAAAATTCTAAGAAATGTAAAATTTGGTTTGCAAGTACATATTCATATGGAAATGATGTTGAACGGTTCGGATCGACCATTAGAATTTGAAAACTCAAATATTGAGCCGTAGCACGGAGGCCCTTTATGCTACGCGTAGCACCGTAGCCAATTCCTATATATATATATATATATATAGAGTGGCTAATATCAAAACGTTTGTTCCTGGGCTCAGGAACAAACGGTTCCGTTCTCTAATTTCCAAAGTTCAAACAACAAATCCAAACCGTTAGATGTTCAATCTATATTAAAATGTGCTTGGAGACAAAATTTTACATTTTTTGGAATTTTTTTACTATTTATTAAGCTAGTTTGAAAACCGCTGTTTTTATGAAATTTCTGCAGCATTAAAAAACAGCAGTTTTCAAACTAGCTTAATAAATAGTAAAAAAATTCCAAAAAATGTAAAATTTTGTCTCCAAGCACATTTTAATATAGATTGAACATCTAACGGTTTGGATTTGTTGTTTGAACTTTGGAAATTGGAGAACGGAACCGTTTGTTCCTGAGCCTAGGAACAAACGTTTTGATATTAGCCATTCTCTATATATATATATATATATATATGTCTTTTTTGCCAATTTTTTTTTTTTCTATTTGAATTATCCTAGTCAATCCTCCCCCCTATCTTTTCTCTTTTTTAATATACCATAATTATTATTATTCGGAATTCATTCGAATAAAACATTTACTGAAGAACAGATAATTTTTATTTTAATTTGCATGTGGTAATTTAAAACTAAATAAATATGTTTTTAAACATTCAAACTATGTATATAAAAAACGACACAATTAATTGCATAATAACCTTTGCAAAGCAATAAGAGAAAGCTATATCATTTAAAATAAATAAATAAACAACATCCTAACACAATAAACACACTTTTATGAAATATATATTTTTCTTTCATTTGTAAGCGAAAATTCTATTATATCCTCTAAATTTATTAATATTCAAACCTAAGTAGTATCAACTCTCATTTTTATCACCACCAAAATAACATAAATATTGAAATAATGATAGCAAATATTTTCTTTCCCTTATCATCTTATCCAATCAGAGATGGATTCTTAGGAGAACCAGTATCCTGATAAATGCTCTCTAGTGATTTCTTACAAGCAACAGGAAATGCTACCATAACGTTTGTTCCATCCTTCTTATCCTGAGACGTACCAGAAAATATAAAATAAATCATAAACAAAGGAGGAACTGTAACACCTTTCAAAGCATTCTAATGCAAAAGTGAACAAAAGCAAACTTACCTATTTAGTATTCAAAGCCTACATATCTGAAAAACCAACAAAAACATAACTCATTTAATGTACTGAGACATCCATTTGAAGCCTTCTCCGTAACCCATTTTACGCACAATTGAGCACATGAACACCTCAAGAGGGCGCACGTTTGACTCACTCAAATCCACCTTTCCTTTACCAGTAGTGAAGTTAGTCAACCCCAAGCTGTACCTCAGCTCCTCTTCTGAAGCTGCGTAAGGGAGGTCAATTTTGTTTCCTAGCACCAAAAATGGTACGCTTGCCAGAGCCTCGTCAGAAAGAAGCGCGTCCAGTTCGCGTTTTGACTCGGCAAACCTCTCTCTGTCGTAGGCATCCACCAGGTAAACCACTGCATCGACCTGTCGTTTTGTTAAAAGAAGGAAAAGAGACACTTGTTAAAGACGGATGGTTTTCAAAGTAACCCGACAAAAGTCTCAAATTATCAAGAATACCCTTCTAAATGAGATATATATCATATAAACCTACAAAATAAAAATCCACTTGCATCCCAACAAAGCATGGAGATACCAAACAAAGTAAACTGCTTCCCTCAAGGCCAACCAAATAAATTAAAAAATAATATATGAGAGCCACTTACTGGTGACAAATCATGACAAATACAATTTGTTGCATTACTAATTTATGCTGGTATTCCAGATTACAAAGCTAAACCCTTGATCTTACGAACAATGTCTAAGCATCAAGAAGTTAAAAAGTTAACAGGTTGCTTCTTTAATTAATTTTGCGGCTTTGATTTTTTTCACCTTTTGATCGTATACAATGAACCTAACCTAATCTTCATAATTCTCCGTGGCCAAGTATTGCTCATAAGTCATGACACAAATGACACAAACAGTTTGGGTTAGAAATTGATACAAAAAAGAAGGGTTGACATGATGTGTTGCAACAAGGAGTTGCCATTTGATCCTTTCTCAACAAATAAAGTATGATGTATACAGATCAGAATAGTATACATACACATATATGCTCAGTACAAAGATTATCAATATATCATATTTTGTATGCATAATATTTATCCGGTAACTTTGAAAAATCAGTCTCAGAGATACCATGGTGCCCCTTAAAAGCAGTAATAACAGAATTTATATCACCTAATTCAACTCAAAACTGTGAGTTCAGACCCGGATCGTTCAATGTTGATATATTTATATGTTTTCAGATTAGTAGCTTTGTTAGAGTCCTTGTGATAAAATGACATTATGGAAAAGTCGAGGGACTTGGTTGTACGTTGTAAGCTCTATATAAGCCCAAGGGCTCATCTAATAAAAAAAAATTATTCCTTGGCTGAAATTCTATTTTCAATATACTTTGGCATAAATATTAAAGGGTCCCGTGCATTTGATTTTGGAACAGATTGACCCGAATTCTGATCGGACGGTTCGAATCCAAACTCAAATAGTTACTTAAGAGGATCCGGACTCGTAATAACACCTATTCCCTCCTTTTTATAATTTTCTAAGAAACTACCCAAACTTGCCACTCATCTCCATTTAGTGAAATTCTCATTTTCTACCTATCTTAAAAAATAGTAAAAAAAAATTCTAAAAATATAAAATTCGGTCTGCAAGTACATATTCATATGGGGATCATGTCTAACAGTCTGGATCGACCATTAGAATTTTGAAAACGAAAAATATTTATCCGTATTACGGACCAGTCCGTGCTATGCATAGTACCATAGACTCACTCTTAATCTATTGACAACTTAATCTTCAACCTAATAAATTTGTAATATAATTGTAGAAGAGAAAAGAAGAAATGTAGATAGACCTTGGCATAGTAGTCCTTCCAAACACGGCGAGCAATTTGATGACCACCCAAATCAAAAGCCTTGAACTTGATCTTGCCTACACTGAGTTCCTCAGAGGTGGGATACTGTGTGGGTTGGTGTTGCACCAATTTCTATTCACATATCACATATGAAATGAAATGAAATGAGAAAGGAGGAGGTAGTAGCAGTAGGATATAAACTATAAAGTAAGGAGAGATGGATGAACCTCATCTTTGAGCATATGAAGAAGTGTGGTTTTACCGGCGTTGTCGAGGCCGAGAAAGAGGATCTTCGCCTCCTTCTGCCACAGCCCCAGCGACGCTAGAACGCCGTACAACCAATCTATCACAAACATCCTCCTCTAACCTCTATTCCCAAATTGATCGATCGATCCTTTCCTTTCCTTTCCTGCGATCCACCAGATAGATCTACACTTGGACACTCGGACACTTCGACAGAGAGAGAGAGAGAGAGGGGTATCTTATTCTTTCTTATCACAGGCGGATTAAGAATTGGGGAGGAAGAACCAAGGTGAGAAGAGAGGTATCACCGTATCAGTATCGAGTGCGTATCCTCTGAGATATCTCATATTTTGCGTGACCGACGTGTCCTGTTCCTATTCGGGGACAGCGCAGGGGCCATTTATTTGAGTTTTGAGATTCGTGTAGAACGTATTCGAACGGTTTAGATTTTGCAGAAAGTCGCGCAAAATATGAGATATCACAGAGGATGCGAATTCATCAGTATCCCAGGTAGTTTCGAGATAATCCAGTCACCTGAGTTAACTCAAATTTTGAGTTTAGATCCAGACCGTGTGATCTGATTTAGCACGAGTATTAAGGGGGACGTACATTCCAATTCGGGCCCTGATTCTGATCGGACGGTCCGTATATAAGTTGAAAATTTGAGTTACTTTAGGGAACCCGGACTCGATTGGAGAGAGCTCTTCTACTGCTCCTCCCACTACACAGCCCAACAAACAAAGAGAAATAATGACAAAGCCCAGCTCAAAACATTTAACAGCCCACAGCCCCACAGACAGTCTCTTCAATGAATAATGGACTTCTCCTGTTCAACACAAATGGAGAGGTTCTTCTTACTTTTCCCGCCAAAATAAGTCTCCGCTCTTCCCGCCATATACGGATATACCTCCATCCTTTCCCGCCAAAATAGGTTCCTGTCCATCTCTCTCTCTCTCTCCATCCCTCCCTCCTAGACGTGCAACGTAACACCATGGAGAAACTGGATTTCGCTGCTGACAAAGGTATCTATCTATCTGATCCCCGCTGCTTTCTCTCTCTACTAGAGTCGTTTTCTCACTCTAAGCGTTCTCTTTGATCTTTCTCACAGATCTTGCAAAGGATTTCCTGACGAACTTCACTGATGACGATGGTGAACCTAAGTATCTCAATCTCCTCGTAAGCTCTCAATATTCTCCTCTCCCTATAAATCATATCCTTACTGTTACTGATACTGTGATGTTATTGTTCACTGGTCTACAGCAAGATGTGGCAAATCGCAAGATTCGTGCAGTTCAGATCGAGTTGGATGATCTTTGCAGTGTATATTTCTATTCTCTCCTTCATCCCCCACTTAGATACTGAAGCAACTTTGCATTCATAACCAGTAAATTTTACATATTGCAGTATAAGGGATTGGAGGAGGGGTTCTGGGAAAGAGTGATAGGAAACACAAAGAGGTACGTGGGACTATTTGCGGAGGCAGTTGATGAACTGATGCCTGAACCGACAGAGGCTGTTGCGGCTGACGAAGACCGAGACATCCTCATGACTCAGCGTGTTGACGAGACGTCAGATAGTGCGGACCCCAATGCCGATCCACGTCAGAAGATGCCTTCTGAAATCAAGCGCTTCTTGTAAACACACCTATCACTTTTGTAGCTCTGTCTTTTGGCCAATTATGACAAACAAGTCACATTAATTTCAACTAATTTAGTCATATCAGTATCAGTGCTCAATTATATTACTGCGCCTTTACCCAATTTTGCTAATATTCAGTCTCAATTACCCCTCAACTTGTGCAATAAAACCTCACAAGTTCTTTGAAATTTGTTTTTCATCCTTTTAAATTTTCTTTTTTAAGTTTGTTTTTCCTGATTAGCTAATGTCAATTATATATTGATGGTATAGTGAGGTGTACATTAAGGCGGTGACAAAGAATACCCCTATGACAATTAGACAAGTGAAAGCAGCAAATATTGGGCAGCTTGTGAAGATAGCTGGAATCGTTACACGCTGCTCTGACGTGAAGCCATTAGTGCAAGTAGCTGTCTACACATGCGAAGACTGTGGTTTTGAAATCTATCAGGTTTCCTTCCCTTAATTTTATTACATCATGTCATTTATTTTCCACTTATATCCAAATATATGATCCGTGTATATAAATTTATGTTGAGTATGTGCAAACAGTATGTTTCTTCTTAGTATACTGTTTTGCCCATGATCAGTACCAGTGAAGTGGTCCAGATGGTACTGCTATTATCTGTTGTACTTATCAGTGCCTTGAGATGTAATAGTTTACATGATTTAATTGGTAAATTACTGATGTAAAAAATTGAATAAACAGGAAGTGACAGCTAGGGTTTTCATGCCCCTAGTTGAGTGCCCCTCAAGCCGTTGCAAAGTTAACAAGGTGAAAGGAAACCTCATTCTGCAACAGCGTGCCTCCAAATTTCTTAAATTCCAAGAGGTATTTTCTTCCGAAAATTCTTTCTAATTTCTCAGATTTATTATTCTTCAGTAAAACTATTGTAGTTAAACTGTGCTGTTTATGTTTTTTCAGGCCAAATTACAGGAGCTAGCTGAGCATGTGCCAAAGGGGCACATACCCCGTGCACTGACTGTTCATTTTCGAGGGGAACTCACTCGGAAGGTTGGTATCCTTCTGTATTTTTTTTAATTTAATTTGTTGTTCCTTTATACACAAAAATACTCTATACACGAGTGAAACAAGAACAAAGGAAGATAAATTGATACTGATACATGTTTATTCTCCTTAAAAATATTGCTACTGGAAGAACATTCATATACTTGATACATGCATTTGATGTATTTCATTCTGTCAGGTTACACCTGGAGATGTGGTAGAGTTATCAGGCATCTTTTTGCCAATTCCATACACTGGGTTCAGAGCAATGCGAGCAGGTTTGGTTGCTGATACCTACTTGGAGGCCATGTCAGTCACCCATTATAAGAAAAAGTATTCAGAGTAAGTATTTATTTTCATGTTCCCTTTTCCCCCTTTTATGTTTGGAACGCCTTCTAATAACAAACTACCCAAAATTTCAAGAACAAGTTGAATGCAAACACAACATTAACAGTTGGACCAAAATAACCCCTTTCCGTTTTCCTTGTAGTTATTATACATAATCAAGGGCTTTCTTTTCAATTATAGATATGAACTGAAAGGAGATGAACAGGAGCAGATAGAACGACTAGCAGAGGATGGGGATATATACAACAAGCTTTCAAAGTCGCTGGCACCAGAAATATTTGGGCATGATGATGTCAAGAAAGCCCTTCTCTTGCTTCTTGTAGGTGCCCCCCACCGCAAGCTCTCTGATGGCATGAAGGTAATTTCAATGTCTTGTAGGAATGTGCTTGTTTACCATTTGAAAAAGAGCGCCTCTTTTAATAAGACCCCTCCTGGCTAGTGATTAACACTCCTACATTTTGGTCACAATGGCATGAATTACTATTGGTCGGCATTAATTTTCAATGTTTTTAATCTAATCGCCTTTAGCTTGTTTACTTCTCAATTGCTAATCTATTTGTGAACAATCATGATTTTCAAACAATTTTTTTAATTGAACTGAACCAATTCAGAAATGACTAATCTTTAGTAAAGCTCTTAATGTGATTATGCCAAGTAGAGAACCTCTTCAATAATGGGCTCGAGAGGGTAATTATCATGAGTTTTCCATAATTACATCTTGTTGGTGGGTAAAAAAATAATAGTAAAAATGTGAAACAGATAAGAGGAGACCTTCACATATGCTTGATGGGAGACCCTGGAGTAGCAAAGAGTCAGCTGCTAAAGCACATAATAAATGTCGCTCCAAGAGGTGTTTATACCACTGGAAAAGGTAGCAGCGGTGTCGGTCTCACTGCTGCAGTGCAAAGGGACCCTGTCACTAATGAGATGGTTCTAGAAGGAGGTGCATTGGTGAGCTCCATTCATCTTTTGTTTTGATTAAATTATAATTTTACATAGATTAAATATCCAGAAAAGTTTATAAACAGAATTATCTTGTCACACAGTCATAAGCCTTCTAGTACAGCAACTTTGTATCTTTTGTTTTGTGCTGCTTTAATTGAGTTTTTGTACTGGGATGCTTATGTTGATAATTAGAAACCTATGCTTGACCGGTTAAACTGGTGCAGTTTGCTGTAAACATCTAATTTGTGTAACTGTATTGTAACACTTAGCATATAAGATAGATTTTGCGGTGCAGGAGTGCAGAGTGCAGACTTTGTATAAACTACATAGAAACATGTAATCTGCACATGCAAATAAGCTTGTGACCATGCAAGTTCAAATATTCTAATGCACTGGTATGCATCCCATGCATTAAGTCTTAGTACATAGTTTGCTCTGGAGAAAATATTATAAGACAGCATTTCTTGTGAACTTTAGAAAACTAAGATCTTGAGTTTGCAAAAGTAAACACTTTTAAATGCTCAAATGCAGGTACTGTCAGATATGGGGATATGTGCGATAGACGAGTTTGACAAGATGGAGGAATCAGATAGAACAGCAATCCATGAAGTCATGGAGCAACAAACTGTAAGCATTGCCAAGGCTGGTATCACCACTTCTCTCAATGCCCGTACCGCTGTTCTTGCTGCTGCCAACCCTGCATGGTACCAAAATCATATCTCAAACATTTTCTTTTCCTTTGGAATAATGGTTTGGATCTATCATAAGAAAGACACTGATAACTTGGTTGGTCTACAATGTAACATTTTAATGAACATTTCTCTCAAGACTACATATTTTTAATTTTAATAAAGGATAAGATGGGTACTTTGTAAATTTAAAATGAGTTTTAATAGAAAAGGCAATAAATTGAGTATACTTGTGAGTTTTTGAAATTTAGAAGGGTAAATATGATATTAAGAATTTTATAGGGGGGAATACGTAATTTTGAGATTTTTAAGGGGTATACATGAAATTCCCCCCTTTTTAAAGGCTCCACTTTTGTATAGCTATTCTGTTTGTTTAAGTTTGTATGATACACTTGGAATTACAGTTTTTCTATTGAATATACCATTCAATTCATAGGGGAAGATATGACCTGAGGAGAACTCCAGCAGAGAACATAAACCTGCCACCAGCTCTTTTGTCACGTTTCGACCTGCTCTGGTTGATTTTAGACCGAGCTAACATGGACACGGATCTCGAGATGGCCAGACACATCGTGTATGTGCACAAAACACTCGAGTCCCCTTCCCTTGGATTCACGCCTCTTGAACCAACTGTACTTAGGTAATGTGATATTTGATTATCCTGTTTTACTTCAGAGTGAGGCTATGGTACTATGCATAGTGCAGATTGGTCCGTACTACAGATCAATATATTCGTTTTCAAAGTCCAAATAGTCGATCTGAACCGACTAAATTTAACATTTTTACACCATTTTTACTATTTTTTTAGATAGGTAGAAGGTCACTACTTTTGAATGGTCTAGAATTTTTACCTATCTAAAAAAATAGTCGAAAATTGTAAAAAATGTAAAATTGGATCTACAAGTATATTTTCATACGGAGATCGTGTTGAACGGTTCATGTCAATTGTTTGGACTTTGAAAATGGAGATATTGATCCATAGTACGGACTAATATACGCTATGCATAGTACCATAGCATCACTCTTGAGAGTATATTTGCAATTTCTAACAATGAACTTGGAACAGGGCGTATATTTCGGCAGCTCGGAGGGTGACACCATGCATTCCTCGAGATCTGGAGGAATACATAGCAACTGCTTACTCTAGTATCAGGCAAGATGAGGCCAGATCAAATGCTCCGAATTCTTACACTACCATTCGTACTCTTCTCAGCATCCTTCGCATCTCTTTTGTATGCCTCTTTCTCTCTCACACATCAACAGAATAGCTAATTATCATACATGTCTTGGTTTCTTCATGTGAAAAGAATGGTAAGGAGGGGTAGTTTGGGAATAGTGTTTTGCAAACGGGCACGGGCGGGCGGGCACGGGCGGGCACGGGCAAAACCCGGGACGGGTTAGCACGGGTATTTTTTTGAAAAACCCTACCCGGCCTCTCTCAAACCCCTCGGGCAACACGGGTCACGGGTAACACGGGTCACGGGCAACACAGGTCACGGGCAACACGGGTCAGGGTTTTTTTTTTTGCTGTTTTTTTTTTTTCTGTTTTTTTTTCTGATTTTTTTTTCTGTTTTTTTTTTTCTGTTTTTGGGGGGGAAATTTGAATTTTTACGGGTACGGGCATCACGGGCACGGGCAACCCGGGTCCACGGGACGGTACGGGTTTGAAACGGGTACGGGTATCACGGGTAAAATTTAAAAAAACCATGCCCGGCCCTTCTCAACCCTTACCCGTTTAACCCGTGCACGGGCACGGGTCCCGGGCGGGCAGGGCCGGGTCTGACCCGGGCGGGTATTTTCAAAACACTATTTGGGAATAATGTTCTAGAGGTACATAGAGAGTCTTTAAGGTTTGTAGTGGTACACTCGTTTAACATAAAAGGTTAGTGTGCACTATTGCAAAATTTTAAAGTAACAGGTACCTCTGGCAAAAAAAAGTTGAAATATTTCCATGCAAATTTTTATTTCATATCTTGAAAACTAAAAGGTTTATTGAGAACAAGTCAGGTAAGCTTTTCAAGCCAATGTTCAATTTTAATTTCTGTTGCTTTATGGATGATATTTATTATTTTATAATTGAATTTACTTGTTTTCATAATTATATTATAGTCTCTAGCAAGGCTTCGATTTGCAGAGACAGTTGCACAGAGTGATGTGGATGAAGCACTGAGGCTGATGCAGATGTCAAAATACTCGTTGTATTCTGACGATCGTCAGAGGGCCGGGCTTGATGCCATATCTGACATTTACTCTGTCTTGAGAGATGAAGCCGCCAGAACAAACCGCTTGGATGTTAAATATGCACATGCTCTCAATTTGATCTCTAGAAAGGTAAATCATATGAATATGCAACAGTTATTCATGTCAATAAATGTCAGAATTTTTTTTACTAATTTTTTATATAGGTAGAAATTCACTTGATTTAAAAATAATTTTCTATTTATCTAAAATAGTAAGAAAAAAACCCTTAAAAAATACAAAATTTGCTCTCCAACTACATTTTCATACAGAGATCATGTAGCATCAATAAAAAGATGATTAATATTTGGCATTTTCTTTTTTTGAACAAATGAAAAATAAAATAAAACAGGGATATAGTGAAGCTCAATTAAAGGAATGCCTGGAGGAGTATGCATCGTTGAACGTGTGGCAAATCCATCCCAACACATTCGACATTCGCTTCATTGACCCTTGAAACCTTTCTAATTCTAATTAATTAGTGTACAATTGTTTTTTTTTCTCTTGTTAATGTTCAACTGCTTTACTTTGGCTAGTTTGATTTATATCTTTAGTAGAAACTAGACAAAGGTTTGTTTCTTTTGTTTTTTGTGTGTGAAATAGCGATACAGCTTCAAGTAAAAAGATTCAAAATATGCTCATATTAAGAACTAAAAAAAATGTAAAAGCAAGCAGCTAGAGAAAAAGAGCAGTTATAAAGTACGTAAGCTGGATTTAAACTAGGGCTGTAAACGGATATGGATATCCGGACCCGTCCGGATATTTGCTCCGAATCCGGATTTAAACAGATACGGATATCCCGAATACGGATACGGATACGGATAATTCTTTGAAAGTATAAACGGAGTGAATATCCGTACTATCCGGATCTGAAATTTCAACTTCTTCGCTTCGCTGTAACTTGACTTTTAGCGGTTAATATTTCCTAACTCTTCTCCATTCTTATATCTTTTCCATTTCTTTACTTTTTTTTTTAATTAACTTTTGTTTTTCTTAATTATTTTTTAATTTTTTAATTTAGTATTTGTACTTAAAGTTCATATGACTCAAATCTGATAGTTGTTCATTTCGTAACCGTATTCGAATCCGTATCTGTGGATTATCCGCTCTGTATTTGTATTCGTTTAAGACGGATTTGGTTTTGAATTTTGATATCCGTTTACTATCCGTATCCGTATCTACTCATTGAAAAACGGATACGGATTTGGTATCAGCATTATCCGCTCCGAATCCGCTCGGTTTACACCCCTAATTTAAACCAAACAAAAATTAAATAATTTCGGATTCAAAACAATTCGTCTTGTTAAACAATAAACATGTTTGGATGTGGTTGGCTAAAAATATAATATTGAATTTACTGTTGATATTTTATCCATAACATTTTTATTTTAACTCTATTTAAGATGATTCAAAGCTTGTTGGAAAGCCCCCCCTCGACATAGATTCATAAGCTCAAACATTTCTACTCATAACCTTCAATTTTTAACCTAAATCTCAACATTTTTGGACCTAAACTTCTATCTTCATATCTCCTTGTTTGGCAAAATAAAGTAGTAACCCAATTTTGGACAAAAATATATAAAAAAAAGAGAACAAATGAGACTTATTTTAAGGTCAACTACGGTCAAATAATATATAAATTTAGCCCAAAATATCAACTAGTTAGGTTAAGTTGCTACAACTATTTTAGGTTACAGCTCCAAGCCAAAGAAGGTACAATTGCAACAATGCTGTTCTTAGTTCTTACTCACTACACTAACTAATGCAATGTACATTTTATAATATTTGACCATCACAAAAACAAGATTAAAAAAAAAAGATTACTCTAACCTAATATTTTGCAATTTTATGTTTCCCTAATAGCTGCAGCCGAATCAGTCATTGTCATAATTCATGTACTCCGGTTCCCTGATATCTGGGCCCCACTATCCTCTGATGAATCGGTTGCCGGCCGTTTTCCTGTTCCGTTTGGGAGTGCATCTGCATCTGCATCTCCACTTTCATGCAACTCGGCATCATCAAATGATCTCTTCCTACGTGAAGAAGAAGAAGAAGGCTGCTCTCCTAACTCTCCGTTTTCTTCTTGTGGTGGATTATTTGTGGCCAATGCTGGTGCAGCCGGGAGCTCTGTAAGGCCACTTAGCCGAAAGAAAACCCTCTCAACTGTGTCGGTAATATCTTTTCCCAAGCCGTCACTTCCTGAAATTATCTCCCATACCGACTTTGATGCTTTCTCTAGAACCGGAGTTCTGTAGTCAAATTACAACATTTGGTAAGCAAAATAGATAGACATTTGCAATTCTGGTTTTTGATGGCGGTACAAACAGGTACAGAAGTACCAAGATTAACCACAAATTTCTGTTTTTATGTACCACTTGGGGTGTACCCACCTGTTTCATTAAGAAACTGGAGATTATGCCAGTACTCAAACTGGAGATGGGCTTAGAAAAGGGAACTTTGGTTGAAAACAAAATCAATAACTGAAACTTTTCTACATTTTCCTTTTATATCATTGCATTTCTTTCTCCTGAGTAATTCCAGACTATCTGATCCTGTGCAACTTTACCAGAAAATATGTCTGCAAATACAGAATTATTTTCTAATTATTATGGACTTCCTGACACTGGAATTATGGTTTTTTTTTTTTTAAATGCCCGAATTATGGAATTTTGCAAGGATGTAGTGATGATGTACATCTAGTATGAGATCTAGCTGGACACTATTCAAATAATCAAGTCAAGAACATTTATCAAAAATATCCAAAAAAAAAAAAAGGAATTACTCAAGCTCCTTTCTAAGGGCGTCAAACAAGTCCCTCTTGCTCTGTTTCTCTGCACCCGGTGTATTCAAAGTTTTGCTTTGTTCTACCATCGCCATCGTATCTCTTTTCATATCTTCCTGCAACCATGCAAATTTATTAATATAAATACATTTCTATACATAACAACATCAACTTGCATGAAATGTCTATACTCTACATTTACTGTTGTACATATAATACTAATATGACGACCTCTCACACTTTTCCTTAATATAATAGCTAGTTTAATGATACTCTATCCTTTTATATCAACAAAGATAATTTAGTAAACACATTGATAATTTATTAACTTACATTATTTACAATCTCAAGACCAAGTTTTGACCAGGTAAGTTACTGGTATGGTTATACACACAGGACAATTATTTGTTGTACCAGTATACAAGTCTGACCAGAATTATCAATCTTGTCTAATTCCGTCTTTTCTTTGCTATTATGCAATTGGGCATAACTATAAAGTAAAATTAGGTTACAAAATATGAGGTTGAGTGAAATTCAAAGGGTGCTTCATTGTATACTCCAAAAATACATATTTCCCTAATTATCCAAAGAATGAAAATGAATGTAGCCATTTTTTTTTTTGCATAGGCCCCATTTTATCCCAATTAAGCCTCAGACAACTTTCATTTATGAATTTATTTGCCAATTAGACCCTGATTAAACCAAAAGGCCCAATGATGCCTCAATTTATCCCAATTTGGCCCCAATTAACCCTCAACTCTCATTTACGCAATTAGGCCTCAATTACACCTCATCAGTCCTTAAACTACACAATTAAGCAAAAAATTTATATCAAATCGACACAATTAGGACCTGAACTAAAAATTCACTTATCCCTTTTATTTGCTATCTACTATGGTGCCTGCCATCAGGCACATTATCAAAACCTAGAATTGCAATAATTCGTTAAGCAAGAAATCAGAGAAGGATGGTAAAGAGCTTACATTGGCTTTGAGTTGAGATATGACTTTCATCCTTATAGCATCAACTGTACCGTCATTCATCAGAGATTCCAACACATCTTCGGGTGCCACCACATGCTCTCCCATCTACAACCTAAATTACTGAAAGAGATTATTATGTTGACCCAATTTATTCTACTGTCATGAAATAAAAACCATAAGCTTCCTGTTCATATAACATTTAGTATAGAAGAGATGGTTTGAGTCAACCTAAATTTATACAAAGTTGTCCCAATTTAAGACTGGAACGAATAAATTATCCAAAATCAAACTGACAGACCCTCAATTAATTCAATTTTGAGTAAATGAAGCCTCAATTTAAACCAGTTTGTGATCGATCCTCTATTATGGGATAGTAAAGCAACATTACAACAAAACCACAAAACGAGAACACTATACAAGTGAAAAGAAGTACATAATGCTTAGAAGCAGGATTGCAGTTGATACTGGTAAAGGACCTAACACCGCGCGATTATCCTTAGTGAATGGTTGGATCTAAAGTGGAGAGAGAGATAAAGTACCGTTCAAAGGTCACCGAGCTATAGAGAGAGAGAGAGAGAGGTGCGAGAGAGAGAGAGAGAGGTGCGAAAGCGGCGAGAGGAAAAACAAAACAAATGAGAAGAAGAACTGGGAGCGACGCTAAAACGGAGAATTTCACATATACCCTTCAAAAATCTGAAAATTACGTAGTATTTCTTCTGATTCTTTTTTGAAGATGCCATGGTATAAAACTTCCCATCTAAAAAACAAAGAGACTGAAATTAGATTAGGTTGGGCTGGAAATGGAATTCCGGACTAAAATACAAGCAGCACCAAGACAGCCCATTATCGGCCCATTAGTCCAATTACGTGGCGCTACTGAGATGCCACGCTAATCTAACTCAGGCAGCAATGACGAAAATAGCCCTCTTCTTTCCTCCCTCCGCCGCCTCCTTTCTTAATTTTCTCAAATCCAAGTCGATACCTTTACCTCCACTCTTCTCCCCTCCGACCATGGAGGTGCCCCTTTCCGAGTTGGAGGCCATTCAAACCGACTTCCCGGTCCCAGTGACGCCTCCTTACCCGGCGAGGTCGAAGGAGGTCGAACTGCGGCGAGCCATGTCGGCGTCGGCTCGCTCCGGCGCCAAGTTCGATTTCGACGTGGTTTTCGAGGATGAATGGATCTCGGTTGTTAACAAACCAGCTGGAATCTATTGCGAAGCCATTCTCTCTTCCCTTTCTTCTTCTTCTTCTTCTTCTTCTTCAATTGGTGAGCATTATGATCTGATCTGATCCAATTTTCACATTATGATCAATTAAGCATCCAATTTTCACATTATAATAGTAATTGCTGTAAGATCCGTGCACGCTATATCAACACGAATCTTAAAGCGAACACGTATGGATATTAAAGCTATGCACAGATCGGACGGTAGAGGAACCCTTTCGCATTCAAATTTGAGTCCGACGGGCGTTTTATGCTTTTGAGTATTTTATAAATTTAGAATGAGTTGTGATATAAAAGACAATAAAATTAGTAAATTTGTGAGTTTTTGAAGTTTAGAAGGAGAAATACGTAATTTTGAAGTTTTTGAGGGGTATACGTGAAATGCCCCCTTAATAAAAAGGTTGTATGACACATGCAGGGGCAAATATGTCTTCTTGCAACCTGCATCTGGCAAACCGGCTAGACCGGGACACAAGCGGGCTCATGGTTGTTACCAAACACAACAAGGCAGCGGCTAAACTCGTCAAATCATTCACCGATCATGCCATATCAAAAACCTACCTGGCTCTCTCTGTAGGCCCCGCTCCCGATTGGTGCCAGGTTCACATAACATCTGGCCACGGGAGATCCAAGCACGGTGCCTGGCGAGTGTACTCGGTTGACGATGTCGACCGGATCCTCCCTGGTGGGTCCCGCGTGAAGCACATGGAAACCGACTTTCAGGTATTAAGCATTAATGGTACTGGTAACTTTTTAAATACTGGTACTACTGACAGTGAGGTAAAATCATTAGTGGTACGAGACAAAATGTCGTTTAGTGAGAATGAAATCTGTATAAGAGATGAGGTGTTAATGCGGGCATACCCAAAGAGCGGTAGAACACATCAGATCAGACTGCATTGCCAGTATCTCGGGTTACCGATAAGAGGGGATGTGAAATATGGTGGGGTGTGCGAATGGAACGGTATAGACTGCGATTTTCATGCACTTCATGCTGAGAGTTTGTCGTTCAACCACCCAATTACAGAGGTACCGCTAAATTTCAAAGCCCCTCTTCCTTCTTGGGTTCAGGAGTTGGTACCAGAAACATAAACGAGGGGTTCTAATTTTAGTGCTGTTTTCTGACAGCTTAATTGCATTGCCAGAACACAGGCTATTTTTTTTTTTGTAGATTTTGACGGTTGTTTTGTTTGCTCGAGATACAAAATTAGATGTTGTACTTCGCTACAATGGTAATTCTTTTCAATTATTTTTTTTATCGTGAAAAAATACGGTAACAAAATGTAGCTCCCTTTATTTCCTGGTTAGCAATTATTTCTAGATATTTCTTCAAATCATTGTACTTGGATTTAAAAATAAGAAAAACAAAAGTTCCATTGTGTACTCTCCTGCCCTTTGTGGTTTCTAAAATCTAAGTTATATTTTTTTTTATTAATATATACACATTATTTTGTTTTTCAGTTATCTTTAAAATTTATAATTAATTCTATGAGACTTTTCTCTTTTAATTTTTTTTATCCTTATATTGTATGAAACTAGTACTTTATATAAATATTTTTTTGTCTTCACATAATTTTTAACAAGCTTATAATCTATATAGTCTATATTTTTCTTTTTCTTTATTTAGTATAAGAGCAAAGTACTTTAAGAAAAAAAATTGAGTTTCCAGTACGACTCAAAAAATAAATACATGGCCATTATTTTTTATTTAGATTATATACGCATATATATGCATATATATTATAATAATAGGTTTTGTAAATCATCCTATATTATAGTTTTTGATGATTGGATATATCTAATATATTTTGTATATATCTTCTCTTCTCCTTATTTTTGTATAGTTTTTGTAAATTCCCCCAAATTCTTATATAATTTATACTGTTGTATTTTTCTCTACTAATATGAAACATTCATATTAGAAATTCAATTCTCATTACAAAATGAATTTTAGTGATCTTATGTTCGAATGCTATTATTTTTTAATAATATTTGTATTATTATGTAAAAGGGCATAGTCCTCAAATTTTATCTTCATAAATACATCTTTAATTTAGAGATGTAAAGTAATATGTTTTATTAAGAAGTGATACTTTTATATTAAGATAAAAGAAATAACAATTTGGATCGTCGCAATAAGATTAACAATTTGGATCTAAATTAATTCATTAAATTTTCTTAGTAACAACTTGGTTTACTTATTTGATAATTTGAACTCAGAAGTTATAATTAGGGGTGCAAACGGATTGGATACGGATCGGATAGTGGTAAAACCATATCCATATTCGCTTTTATTTTTCGAATACGAATAGTAGATGGATACATACGGATACGGATCGGATATCCGTAAATATATACATATTATATTTTTATATATATTTAAACTATATGGTATATATCTATTATTCTGATACGGATAATTAAAATTCAAAACCATATCCGTATTCGTATTCGCACGAATATTCGGATGTCAGATATCCATATCTAATTTTCGGATATGGACAGATATTATCTGACTCGTTTGCACCCCTAGCTATAATATTTTAGCATCATTAAACATTTTATGGTTTTCTCATAAAAGGTTTTAATCTCCTAATTATTCCTTTGTTTAGAAGCATGTTTAAAAAATTAAAGTGGGGAAAGAAAACATGTATTTCTCTTTCACCCCATTTTCATACAACTCATTATTAATTGGTCCCAAAAAAAGATTCTCAAAGGAATATACTTTGGAATCTCGTTTGCTTTTAGATGCAAAGACCCATTAAATCAAAGTTCTTTAGGAAAAATTGGTCGTTGTGCATGTGGTTATATATTCTATAACATGTTCTTCATGTTAAAAAAAATAATGGAATCAAAGTTAGAAGTTGCTTGTGTTTTCTCTGTCGACATCGCACCTTTGCCAAATGACAAGAGCGTGCATGAAAGTTAATTTATTGTTCATTAATTATACGAGGTGAATGAAATACAGCACCAAAGTTTACAAAAGAGCATTTTGTTTTTGTTTGGTAAAAAGTAGTAGACTTTTGGTGGTCCCAATTTAAGTCGGGTTGACGATTCAACTACCATTTGGATCCGAACCCCAATTGGATTTGGTGTTAACACAATCCGACCCGACCCATCATTATAGGGGTGCAAATGGATCGGATACTATGGTAAAACTATATCCATTTTCGTTTTTATTTTTCGGATACGAATACGGATCATATATTAAATGGAAACGGATTGGATATCTGTTTTTCAATACTATTATTTATTAAAAAAATATAAATAATTAAATGTTATTAAAAAATACTAAAGTTAATAATATTAATACTAACAACGGCAAATAACTTAACTTTTTCATAATATATATTAAATTATAAGATATATATCTGAATCATAATTACAATTTAAAACCGTATCTGTATCTATATTCATACAGATATTCATATATTTGTATTTAATTTTCACCCCTTAGGTTGTGCTCAGCAAAAAGGAGGTGAAAACTCATTAATGAAAAGGGAAGAGAGGTTTGCTGAGTGAAGCTTCTCTCTAAACAGTGAACTTACACTCCGATTTGGAAGTAAAGGATTTCGTTAAATTGTATATACGGTTCTCACCTCGTCTCCCCTCCGAATAATAATCGCTTCCCTTCGCTACCTCTCTGTTTCCCCCTTCTGGAGCAGATAAAGTCGTTATGACCAGACAATCTGATCCTCATCTTAGTGAAATTTCCTTCCCCTCCCTCCGCGTACCCCCAATTGAAGCAGAGCCTTAGTGGGTCATCAAGCTTCCACTTAAACCACTTCCCATTCCTGTTGCGAATTCGTATCCTCTGCATTAACTTAAAAGAGAATTTTTTGAGTTAATGCATCTCGACCATCCGATCCGTTTTAAAATTCGTGCGAACTAGATTTGCACTAATATTAAAGAGTCCCTATATTATAGGCACGAGCCGGATTGGCTCTGTTTAAAATTAGACGGTTAAAATTCATTAACTCAAAAGATTCCCTTTTGAGTTAATGCAGAGGATACGGATCCATAGCAAAGTAGCAATCAATAAAATGATGATATGTACGAGATACTTCATATAAAATAACATTTAATAGAACATTTAATAGACACGTAACAATCATTTTATTGATTGCTACCGCCAATAATATTGCTTCAAAATAAAATAAAAAATTGTACTTACGCAACTGGAGGATACATAATTTACCACAATTTGAATTTATTTATGTAAAATTTAGTCTCCAAACACATTTTATTATATATTGAATGTTGAACGGTTTGGATCGACCATTTAGACTTTGAAAATGTAAAAACCGAAGCGTTTGTTTCACGGTTTAGAAACAAACGTTTTGATATTAGCCAACCTCTATATATATATATATATATAGAGAGAGAGAGAGAGAGAGAGAGAGAGAGAGAGAGAGTGGCTAATATCAAAACGTTTGCACTAAGGCCCTCGTGTAACCAAGTTGTTTTCGAATTTTCAAAGTCCAAACAGTCGATCCAAACCGTTAGATGTTCAATCTATATTAAAATTTGCTTGGAGACCAAATTTTATATTTTTTGGAATTTTTTTTACTATTTATTAAGCCACTTTGAAAATTGCTGATCCGGGTGAACAGTAAAAACAGTGCAACTAAATTCTGGACCATGTGATAAGCAATTTTCAAAATGGCTTAATAAATAGTAAAAAAAATCTAAAAAATGTAAAATTTGGTCTCCAAGCAGATTTTAATATAGAGATCACATCTAACAGTTTAGATCGACCGTTTGGACTTTGAAAATCTGAAAATGACTTGGTTGCACGAGGACCTTGGTGCAAACGTTTTGATATTAGCCACTCTCTCTTTATATATATATAGGTTGGCTAATATCAAAAATATTTGTTTTGGAGCGGTGATGCAACCAATTGGTTTTCCAATTTTCAAATTTCAAACGGTTGATCCAAACCGTTAGATGTAATATCTATATTAAAATGTGCTTGGAGACCAAATTTTACATTGTTGGAATTTCTTTTACTATTTATTAAGTTATTTTTAAAATTGCTGACTTTAATAAATAATGAAAAATTTCTGGATCATTGAAAACAACGATTTTAAAACTGACTTAATAAATAGTAAAAAAATTAAAAAAAATGTAAAATTTGGTCTCCAAACACATTTTAATATAGATTGAATATTGAACGGTTTGAATCGACTGTTTGAACTTTAAAAATATAAAAACCGAAGCGTTTGTTCCATAGCCTAAGAACAAATGTTTTGATATTAGCCAACCCCTCTCTCTCTATATATATAATAGACTAATACAAAATATTTTTAAAATACACCGAGCCTTTTAAAATATTGATGCTCATATCAGAACCTTTTCTATCTAATTATATATTTTTTTTTGGGTCATAAGTGAAATAAAATGAAGTGATTAAGTGAAGGATAAAAGAGATGACTTTTATTTTACACAACAATAACGACAAAAGTCCATCTTATCTTATCTATAGATAAGAAGATAAGTTTGAAAATAAAGAAATAACGCTCATTATCTCTTTATCCCCCAACTATTAATCATATTATCTCTTTAGTAAATTAAACAAATACTTGATTTTTCAAGTTATCATTTTATATAGCAAGATCTTAATTTTATAATAACAAATAGGCATTTGCTTCGGTGGACATAATGACCTATTTGTAAAATGAACATATTTTCATTTTCAAAGTTCAAACAGTCGATCCGACCGTTCAACATTATCTCCATATTAAAATGTACTTGGAGGTCAAATTTTACATTTTTTTGAATTTTTTTACTATTTATTAAGATGGTTACAAAATTGCTGTTTTTCAATGGTCTGAAAACAACGATTTTGTAACCATCTTAATAAATAGTAAAAAATTCAAAAAAATATAAAATTTGACCTCCAAGTACATTTTAATATGGAGATAATGTTGAACGGTCGGATCGACTGTTTGAACTTTGAAAATGAAAATATGTTCATTTTACAAATAGGTCCTTATGTCCACCGAAGCATCCCTCTAAAAAATAATACTAAATTTATAAAAAAAATTCAAATTACGATGAATCCTTAATAGAATTATTTTTTTCAACATAGCACAACATTGAGCATCTCCATCTCAGAAATTATATAAATTTTTAATATGATGTGGTAATTTCTAATTTAATTTTACAGATTTATAAATTTTCTTAAATTATAAATTTTTTTGATCAAGAAATCGATTTCTAACTGCCAGCGTGACACAATTTTTAATTCTTATTTGCTGAAATCTCTATCACATTCTTCCACCAAAATAAAAAAATAATTTCAGGAATGAAACGGTTTAAAAATTATTTTTAACTTAATTTTTTTCTAAATAGTTTAATTAATTGTTAAGTAATTTTTGAGATGGAAATGTTCTTAGATATTAATTAACAAAATTTATATATATGTAAATTTTAAAAAATGGAAAGTATTTTCATCGCATTCGATTATTATTCAATGTGGAATCGCTAAAAGACCGCACAAAAATCAAACCGCTTGTGATAAGGAGTGTTCAAACGGTCAGTTTGGTTGAAACCGAACTAAAATAATCAAATTAAATTTTTCTTCGATTTTCAAAAATAAAACCGAACTGAACCAAACTGATTAAATTTATAAACCGATTAAGAACCGAACCGAACAAACCGAAGTAAATTTCGGTTTGTTCGGTTCAAACCGAAGTAACCTATTAGTTGCCATTATTAACAAAAAATACATATGTTCATACATAAGTTTTTCAATTTCATACAAAATATATAGTTGTTCTAAAATATTTAAACTAAAATAAAAGAAATTAAAATATGATTGAACTAAACAAAATATAAATCATACTTGAATCAATATAATTCGGTCGGATCGGTTTAGTCAGTTTTGAAAAGACTAAACTAAACCAATCCATTTAAACCGAAATAATTCAAAAATTCAACCGAACCAATCCATTTAAACCGGAAAAATCAAACCATTTAAATCAAAATTTTTCAATTCGGTTGAAAACAGAACAAACCGAACCGTTTGAACAACCCCCTACCTGTAATCTTCCAAAACCGGGTGCAAGCGTTTGGTTCACGATTTATTCATAACTGATACTTGTATCTGCACATAATATAGATTACCATTATTTTACGAAAAAGACGTAATGCCATTCCATTGGTTTTGCTTCTTCTACGACGGCACATGGTGGGGCTTTACAAGCAATCGTACAAAGTAGTAAATAACATTGCGTGCGGTAAGTTCGTGAAAAGATCCAAAAAAGGTGTCCAATTAAAAAGCCAAAAATGCCCCTCCACTCACTCGTAGGGACCAGAGACTTCGTCACCGATAGACTTCTCTCCACACCAATACATTTTACGATTTTTATACCAGCCGTCAATTTGGAATATTTTTGTAAACGAAACCCCAACCAGCCAATTATAAACATCTAACCTTATAATTGGTTAAAAAGGAACGTGAGGTAAAACCGGGACAATAATTTATCCTAGATACTTCCAATAAAGTGACCAAATGAAGTTCCAGAAATACCCTTCCCTTCCTTTTTCATATAAATACCCTGTCTTCGCTGTGATACCTCTCCCTCCTTTTCCCTTTCTTTGCCCTGTTTGCTGTTCGGTTGTTCTCTCTTTCGTCCAATCGTTTAAGCTAAGTATAAGTATTTTATCTTCGTTTTTTTTTTTTTTTCAAATTTCCTTAGTTTATTGTTCAGTAGATCTATAGATCTATTCATAAATTTCCTCAATTCAAGTTCAGATTGAGACAATTTCAGTCTCGATTCGAGTTCAGATCTGAAATTTGAACCAAAACAGCATCTAGTTTCTAGTGCACTGGAGAACCATATCTGGATCGATGATCTTTGCCCGAATTCCAATTCAGACAAAATCAATTGGAGGCCCTTTATGAAGACAGGTCCTAACCTAAGTCGTGTTTGTTTCCTTTCTTCCTTCTCAGTTGTCTTCCTTTACTGGTTTTATGTGATCTCATAAACTATTCGATTTCATCTTTCAAATCTACTATAAAATCTATAGACTTCCTTCTTCTTCTTTTTTTCCCCCTTTTTTTCCTTAAAAAAAAACCTCAATTTCTGATTTCAATGGCGTCTACTTCGAATCAAAGCAACCGATCCACCTCAAGCTCTGAAGAAGAGATAGTGGATGAGAGAAAGAGAAAGAGAATGGTCTCGAACCGTGAATCGGCAAGGCGATCTCGTCAGAGGAAGCAACAACACTTAGATGAACTAGTCAACAAGGCTGCACATCTGAAGGAGGAGAATGCACGGATCACGATGCAGACTAACATGATCATGGAGCGGTTTCTCAGGCTCGACTCTGAGAACGCCGTGTTGCGGGCCCAGCTTGCAGAGCTGACTGGCCGTCTCCAGTCAGTGAACTCAGTCTTGCGGATGGTTGAGGAGTTTAGCGGGGTGGATATGGATATACAGGAAATACCCGACCCGTTAATGCGTCCCTGGCAGATGTGCTTAGCTCAGCCTATCATTGCCTCCTCTGCATGCATGTTTGAATGAAAATGCAAAAACTTGATATTGGTTTGGTACCAAATTTTGGTTTGAATGTAAGATTTGATGCAAAGGCTGGGTTTTGATTTGGTACCAAATTTTGGTATGGTAGTTGGGTTTGATATGGGGCTTGTTTTAGGTATGGTTGTGTATGATGTTTATTTCTCTTTTTTCTTTTGGTTCTCTCATGTGGTGGGTGGGTTGGGGGTGAATGTCAATTGTTAGGTATAAATTCGTCGGTGGTGTGATTTGTTATTAATAATAATTTAAAATATAAATATCATGTGATGTAATGGGCGGCTTTTTGTTCCACCTTTTTTTTAGTTATTAATAAAAAGGTGTTGTATTATTGGTGAACTAATAATAATAATTTAAAAATCCTGAGTGGTTCGACTCAGATAGAACTAATTAAAGTTTTATTTATTTTTTTTTTATTTTTAACTTGTTGGTACTATGATCTGGTAATATTGGTTCCAGTGTTGCAAATCACAGTATGCGTTAACAGTATTGTTAATTGATTAATTGGAAATAATCGGAAATAATTGGTTATAATCAGTTGATTAGTTAGAAAAATACACGATGGTTTGGTCGCTGCTAATGGTTAATTGACCGATTAATCAGTCTAAATAACTGTTATGTAGTATTTGCAGAATTGGTAATTAAGAGCAATACATGTAGCAAATTAACAAATTTTTTTTTTAATAGATTATGAATAAATCATCTATTGAAATATAAGATTAAAAAAGGACCTCGGTTTAGTACTCTAATGATTTCATTAATAAATGATGATATCTCATCTATTAAAATATAAAATTGTTTAAAAAAAATGTTTGAAATATTATATTTTAAGTTCACGTGCTAATAATGTAAGGTTGACAAGCAGAAAACGAACTTACCGACATGTTATTGGGACACAATATAGCTTCAAAGTATAAAAAAATTAAATATGAGTAATATTTGACATCTCATCAGAGGTCGGTATCATACTAAATTTCATAGTGCTTAATTAATTATGATGAAGAGCATTCTAAAAGGAGAGAAGTTTCGTCATATTTTAGGTGTAAAGCTAGAGACATTTTACATGTTCAAAGGTAGGTGACTGCCAATTTGTGTGAACCTTCGCCTATAAATTTTTAATGCATTTGATAGGGTCCAGTTTGTTCCTAAGCTAGCCACATTCAATTTGCTTATATATATATATAGAGAGAGTAGAACTAGGGTGTCCTAAGTTCACTAAGTCTCTTTGTGAACTCAATTCTAAAATCTATTGGATTGGCTTCAAACGACGAATCTAAACCATTGAAATCCTTCTACTTTACGAGTGATGCATCTACGTGTAAATATTTTAAACTTTCAAATTAATTTAGTATAAAGTCAAGTGGTCAAAATTAGAAAGTTTATAAATTAATTTTAATGCATTCATTTTTTGGACGCTTTTGACTACTTTGACTCTGTACACAATTAATTAAATGTTTTTTTTTTTTGTGTGCATGTAGACGCACTGCTCATAAGATAGAAGGATTTCAACGGTTTGGAAGCTAGCCACTTGACCCTAGTTCATAAGCTAGCCACTTGACCCTAGTTCTACTCATATATATATATATATATATATAGAGATAGGCTACCATGCTTTGCAAATTAAAGCCCCTCTTGTGCTTTGCGCTCATTTTCGGATTTTCAAAATTCAAAATGTCGATCCGACCGTTCAAGTTGTTCTCCATATTGAAATGTGCTTGGAGACCAAATTTTACATTTTTTGGAATTTTTTTACTATTTATTAAGCCACTTTGAAAATCGCTGATCCATTGGTCCAGAAAATTTTACTGTTTTGCTAGTGTGACCATTGGATCAGCGATTTTCAAAGTGGCTTAATAAATAGTAAAAAAATTCCAAAAAATGTAAAATTTGGTCTCCAAGCACATTTCAATATGGAGAACAACTTGAACGGTCGGATCGACATTTTGAATTTTGAAAATCCGAAAATGAGCGCAAAGCACAAGAGGTGCTTTAATTTGCAAAGCATGGTAGCCTATCTCTATATATATATATATATATATAGAGTACGGCTAACGCGCTTCCTCTAGCATTTCGGCCGAAGTGCTTCCGGGGGCATATCTTGCAATTTGATGTTCAAATAACAAATTCAAACCGTTAGATGTTCAATCTATATTAAAATCTACTTGGAGACCAAATTTTACATTTTTTGGAATTTTTTTACTATTTATTAAGCCACTTTGAAAACCGCTGTTTTCAATGCTTCAGAAATTTAATAAAAACAACGATTTTCAAAGTGGCTTAATAAATAGTAAAAAAATTCCAAAAAATATAAAATTTGGTCTCCAAGTAGATTTTAATATAGATTGAACATCTAACGGTTTGAATTTGTTGTTTGAACATCAAATTGCAAGATATACCCCCGGAAGCACCTCGGCCGAAATGCTAGAGGAAGCGCGTTAGCCGTACTCTATATATATATATATATATATATATATATATATATATATAGGAATTGGCTACGGTGCTACGCGTAGCATAGAGGGCCTCCGTGCTACGGCTCAATATTTGAGTTTTCAAAATCCTAACGGTCGATCCGAACCGTTCAACATGATCTCCATACGAATATGTACTTGCAAACCAAATTTTTCATTTTTTAGAATTTTTTTACTATTTTTTTAGATAGGTAGAAAATCACTTGATATGAATGGTATAGAATTTTCAGATCAAGTGATTTTCTACCTATCTAAAAAAATAGTAAAAAAATTCTAAAAAATGTAAAATTTGGTTTGCAAGTACATATTCATATGGAGATCATGTTGAACGGTTCGGATCGACCATTAAGATTTTGAAAACTCAAATATTGAGCCGTAGCACGGAGACCCTCTATGCTACGCGTAGCATGCTAGCCATTTCCTATATATATATATATATATAGAGTAGAGCTAAGGTGCTCTTAAGCTCACCAAGCCCTCCGTGAGCTTAACTCAAAAACCTATCAATCCGACTTCAAACGACATTTTCAAACCGTTAGATGTTCAATCTATATTAAAATGTGCTTGGAGAACAAATTTTACATTTTTTGGAATTTTTTTACTATTTATTAAGCCGGTTTGAAAACCGCTGTTTTCTAATGGTGCAGATTTTTAATAAAAACAGCGGTTTTCAAACCGGCTTAATAAATAGTAAAAAAATTCCAAAAAATGTAAAATTTGGTCTCCAAGCACATTTTAATATAGATTGAACATCTAACGGTTTGAAAATGTCGTTTGAAGTCGGATTGATAGGTTTTTGAGTTAAGCTCACGGAAAGCCTGGTGAGCTTAAGAGCACCTTAGCTCTACTCTATATATATATATATATATATATATATATATATATATATATATATAAGAGTAAAGCTAAGGTGCTCTTAAGTGTACCGTACTCCTAAATGTAGGCCGTTGGATTTCTTTAAAAGTCGTGTAGATTCTTTAAAAGGCGTGGTAGCACGACTTTTAAAGAAATCCAACGGCCTACATTTAGGAGTACGATACACTTAAGAGCACCTTAGCTTTACTCTATATATATATATATATATATATATATAGAGTAGAACTAGGGTGCTCCTAAGCTCACCAAGCCCTTCTATGAGCTCGACTCAAAACCTATCGAATTGATTTCAAACGACATTTCCAAACCGTTAGATGTTCAATCTATATTAAAATGTGCTTGGAGACCAAATTTTACATTTTTTGGAATTTTTTTACTATTTATTAAGATGGTTTGAAAATCGCTATTTTTATTAAAATTCTGCACCATTGGAAAACAGCGATTTTCAAACCATCTTAATAAATAGTAAAAAAATTCCAAAAAATGTAAAATTTGGTCTCCAAGCACATTTTAATATAGATTGAACATCTAACGGTTTGGAAATGTCGTTTGAAATCAATTCGATAGGTTTTGAGTCGAGCTCATAGAAGGGCTTGGTGAGCTTAGGAGCACCCTAGTTCTACTCATATATATATATTCACTTAGATACAAAATTGCTACAGAAAAACTACAGTTGAGATATTGAAGGAAACTAATATATTAGTTAGTTATATACTGAAATTAAAGTAATGCATACATTTTCTAGGAAACCAAGTTTGCTTTAAGATTCCCATAATCTCCTCATTGACTTGTGGATGGTGATAATTATTAAAATGCTAATACTTAAATGTTGATACTAAGAGCATCTATATTCCAGCAACTCAAATGAGTTTCTAAATAACTGTTAATTACTTTTTAGAAATTGAGGTCTCTAAAATTTCTAACTCTCAGCAATAAATTAATTTTAGAGTTTCTATTAAGTCACGTCAGCAATAAATTAAAAATGAGAAATAATTTGAGCCAATTATTTGGCCAGCGTGGAATTTATAAACAGTTTTTTAATAAGAAACTTTCCTGCATAGTTTCTAAATAAGAAACTCTCCCACATCTCTGAAACTGAATTAGAAATTGCCACATCAGATTAGAAACTCTCATATTAGAAATTGCCACACCAGAGATGTAGATGCTCTAAAATCACACAATTGCTTAGTACACGAGCGATGATGGAATTTTGAAGCAGAGACATACAATACAGTGAGTTATCGTAGATGTATTTGAATCCTTGTTAGAGAGTTCAAGTTGCGTTAGACTTGGAAAAACACCGGATGATTTTCTCCATAAAATTCAGATTGATAATAGATAAAAAAATTATGTGTTTTCAAAAGGTTTTTGTTATAACTTGCAACTGATGAAGTCTACAATATTGGATGTTAGGAGCATGATTAGGCCTATTTTGCTTAACATTTTAGCCCTATACTTAAATCTGTTTGTATACAAATATGTTTAATTTTCAGGTTATTTCTAAATTTAATTTTTTATTGGATATGAGTTATAGTTTTTTCATTGTGATTATGGGGCATGTACAATTTAAATACATATTTTTTTGTCTGTTTGCTTACTTTATTAAACATATAAATAGATTAAATATATTAAATTCGCTTTGGAAGGCTCAAAAAATCCAAAATTCTCTCTCAATTAATTGGCATATATATATTAAATCAGAACATATTCCCAAATATTTATCCATTTCTAATATTTATGTAATATCTATATAGGTAATAACATACACATTTAAGCTTGCACAAGATATCATAAGCGTCATAATTAGAGAAATGACTCATTTGTCTTCGGAAACCGACCAATTAGAAGACTGACAATTTTCATAAATTTAAAAATGAGTTTTAATAAAAAAGATAATAAAATGAGTAAATATGTGAGTTTTTGAAGTTTAGAAGGATAAATATGATATGTAGAATTTTAGAAGGGGAACCAAAATATGTAATTTTTAAGTTTTTGAGGGGTATACATGAAATTCCTCCTAAAAAAACAAATTAAATGTGGTGAGCTTAGGAGCAAACTGGACCCTATCAAATGCATTAAATTCTATAGGCTTAAAAGGAGCTGTTTCGAGTTTTATAATATAATTAAAAGGAGATACTTAATTGGGCTTCAGAGCAACTCACACCTTTCTCGGCCTTTTTTTAAGAACAAGTGTAAACTCATATTTGGGCCATTTATTTATTCGTTTTTGGGGATAGGCCTATAACGGGTCCCACTATAAAAATAGATCACTATCTGTAAGGATAAAAAGTGATTATTCGTACACCGACAAAAATTATTATTTCTAAGCGTATTAGTATTACCGACAGAAGTATCTGCGAACCGTCGGTATAAACTCTTTTACTCTCATGGATAATCAGGGGCTCCCTTGGAATTTTTTTTGCCCCCCTCTGGACGTTTGATTTGTAATTCGGGTTAAATTTAGGGTTAAAATTGAAATAAAATTTGTTGAATTTTGATTGGTAATTAGAGTTACAAGTCAAAGCATTGGAAAGTATAAGTTAAAGCATTGTTTTTTTTATCGAATACCCAATTGGTTAATGAATTTAAACCCGATTCGATATTTTTTGCCCTCCCGACAAAAATCTTGAATCCGCCCCTGAGAATAATGACACATTTTTGTAGTGTCAGAATCTCCTAAAATAATAATTAAGAGTGATGGAGTACGAGTGGACACTATGTCATACATAACTTTTTTCAACACTGTTTTTTTTAAGGTTTACTTTTTTTCATCACTGTTGAGAAGTGAAGAGAGTGAAGCATTAATAGTGTCCACTTATGTTCTATCACTCACAATCCAGCAATCTAAAACTTTTTGTGGTTATATTTTGAGAAAATTTTATGTTTGAGGGTCGGCAATTACTTACATGGAGAAAGGCTTGACACGAGTACTTTAAATGATTGTTGTTGAAATATCACAATTAGTTTTCAAATTTAATTTGTAACGGCTAGTTGTAGTTAGGAAATGGTGTCTTGTAATTAATAGATTAGGAAATAGTGTCTTGTAATTAAATAGAATAGGGAATAGTGCAACGGCTAGTTTTTTTTATTTCTTTTATAAGTAGAGACACTTGTAAACAGAAAATAAGATTGCAATATAATTTGTTTTCTTAATCTCTCTTCTCTCTTGTCTTACAAAACATAACATGATATCAGAGCAAAAGACTTTATAATCGAAAAATAAAAAAACCGCAACAAATTTCAGCAAAAGGAAAATGACTCAAGAAGAAGCAACGAACTTCTTGAAGCTAACAAATACTTTGCTCAATGGCAAAAATTACGAGTCATGGCTAAGGGCAACATCCAGGGCCCTGAGTGGTCGAGAGATGTTAGAATACATCACTGGTGAAAATAAAAAACCATTGATTGTAGACGCAAACAAGCTAACTCCTGACGAAATGATGGCAACAAAACAATGGAGAACAACAAACGATAGAATCATCTCATCACTACTAAACTCCATGGAGCCGGCTGTATCCGACCTCTTTATGATGACCGAAACAACACATGAATTGTGGGAAGCGGTAAAAGCTATGTATGGTCAACAAAATAATTTCTCACATATTTATCAACTTATGCAGAAAATTCAACAAGAAAAACAAGGGTTGAGAAGCCATACTGAGTACCTTAGTGCTCTTAAAAAAAAAAACGCAATGGGCTTCGATCCTACCTGCCAATAACAACAGATCTAGCCACACTCCAGAAGCGAGCTGAAGAGGATGATATCTTTCAGTACCTCGTGGGTCTAAACCCGAGCTATGAAGCCGTAAGATCTCAAATCATGACCACAGTACCTCTTCCTTCTTATTCTCAAATTAAAAGTTCAATTCAACAAGAGGAAAGTAGGACACTTGCCATGAATGGTCCACAGACGGCAAGCCATGAGGGACACGAGACCCTTGGCTTAGCCGTAAAAATTTCCAATTTTAATCAAAACCCTAGCTTTCAAAATCGCCCAAATCAATCCAAAAATGAGAAGTGTAACCACTGTAAAAATGATGGTCACACTCAGGATAGGTGTTGGCATCTTTATCCACATCTCAGACCAAAAAAATTCAAAGGCAATGATCAGAATCGAAACTGGGAGAAAAACAGTGAAAAAAACAGAAGTTACGTTGTTTGTAATGAAGAGAAATACCCTGGCGGACCCGGTTTGACTGCTAGCAGACCCGGTTGGGCCACTGGCGGACCCTCAAGCCAAACTTTCAGAAAAGGGTCGGCTTCTGGTGGGTCAAACAACTATTTTGCTGGCGGGTCAGGTTGTAACGGGTCATAGAATGGTTATGGCACAAATGGGTCATTTCAAGCGGGTCAAACAATGGGGATCAAATGCAGCCAGTTTTGCAACAGCTTTCTCCACCGCTAAACAACCAAAACACTCCCAGTGCATGTGGTATTGCTTCTAACTCAAAAGATTTATTTTTAATCAAATTATTATAGATAGTGGTGCAACAGACCATATGTTTGGTAACAAACAATTATTGTCATACCTCAAACCGACCAATAGTAATAAATATGTCTTGGTTGCAAACGGTATGAAGGCAAAAAATAAATGGCATAGGAGAAATTAACTTATGCAATAAAACAAATTAAAAATATTTTATATTTAGAAACATTTTCCGTAAACTTAATTTCTGTAAATAAATTAACACAAAAATTAAATTGTAATGCAATATTTTCTTGTAAAAACGTTGTATTTCAGGACCGGGAAACCGACATCAAGATTGGTGAACGGGTCCCACTATAAAAATAGACCACTATCCGCGAGGATAAAAAGTGACTATTCACGAGGGTACACCGACAAAAATTGTTATTTCTAAACGTATTAGTATTACCGACAGAAGTATCCGCAAACCATCAGTATAAATACTTTTATTCTCACAGATAATGACAATTTTTTGTAGTGTTGGAATCTCCTAAAATAATAATTAAGAATGATGGAGTACGAGTGGACACTATGTCATGCATAACTTTTTTCATCACTGTTGAGAGCTGAAGAGAGTGAAGCATTAATAGTGTCCACTTATGTTCTATCACTCACAATCTAGCAATCTAAACTTTTTGTGGTGATATTTTGAGAAAATTTTATGTTTGAGGGTCGGCAATTACTTTTATGGAGAAACTTCAGAGTGAAGCATTAATAGTGTCCACTTATGTTCTATCACTCACAATCTAGCAATCTAAACTTTTTGTGGTGATATTTTGAGAAAATTTTATGTTTGAGGGTCGGCAATTACTTTTATGGAGAAAGGCTTGACACAAATACTTTAAAGGATTGTAGACATAAGTTTAAAGACTTGAGAAACAAAATTTAAAATGCCTACAGACTTCTACTGTAAAAAAATATTGATAAGTTACATGTAAGGTTTAAATGCTTGACACGAGTACTTTAAAGGGTTGTAGACAAATGTTTAAAGATTGGAGAAACAAAATTTAAGTGCCTACGGGCTTTTCTTGTCAAAAAAAAAAAAAATTAGAAGTTACATATAAGGTTGTAGACAGAGATTTTAAGACTTGAGAATCAAAATGTAAAGTGCCTACGGGCTTTTACTGTCAAAACAAAAATTTGATAAGTTACATGTAAGGTTAAAAGCTTGACACGAGTATTTTAACTGGTTGTAGACACAAGTTTAAAGGCTTGAGAAACAAAATTTAAAGTGCCTACGAGCTTTTACTGTAAAAAAAAACAACAATACAAATATAACTCAAAAGTACTTCATTATGGATCTCATTCGAGTGAAAATCGTGTATAAGACGTTCGTAGTTTTAGATTTGCAATTGTCGGAAAAAATGGACTAGTATGATCGGAGGAAAAAAAAAGTTGGTGAATTGAATCTTTTCTTTTTTGGCTTGGAGACAAATTGGGATTAAAAATAGTTAAGAGTTGAACTAGTTGGATTTTAGGTTTAAAGACTTACTAGTAGTACTTTAAAGGATTGTAGACAGAGCTTTAAAAGATTGACCAGGACATGGATATATAGTTGGGGGACGTTTCAGAGATCCAATTATGAGGCAGTTAGTTTGTCCCTTTTAAAAAACATAGACCTCACATTTCTTTAGGAAACAATTTTAGTATCAGCATTTTGATAATATGATTAATGGTTGATTATTATACAAAAGTTTAATAATATGATTAATGGTTGATTATTATACAAAAGTTTAATAATCATCGCAGTCCAAAATTCATAACTCTAGCTTGTTAGAAATTGTATGCATGACTTTAATTTCAGTACATAATTAACTAATTTATTGGTTTCCTTCAATATCTACCAAACTGGTCCCAATTTAATTAAGAGAGCCCCCAACCAAATGCATTAAAAATCTGGTGAGGTTAGGAACAAACTGGACCCTAGCTACCAAATGCATTCAAAATTTATAGATTAATCTTCACACAAATAGGCAGGATCATCTGTGTTTGAAATCATTTGAATAATTTGTAATGATCCCAAATGGATATTCAATGTCTCTAGCTATATATACAGAGATAATACAGAGAGAGTTGGACTATATATGATGCATTGCAATATATAAGCCTTCTGTACATTAGACTATATATTATTAGTGTTGGCTTCAAAATAACTGATTCAAACCTTTCAATTTGATATCCATATTAAAATGTATTTGGAAACCAAATTTTACATTTTTTAGAAATTGTTTGTTATTTCTTTAGAATTTTTTAAAATCGCTGTTTTTTCTATTGTCCATAAATTTCTAAAAAACAACGATTTTCAAAAATTCTAAAACATAGTAAAAAAATTTCCAAAAAATATAAAATTTGGTCTCCAATCACTTTTTGATATGGAGAACATGTTAAACCCTTTAGATCGACTATTTGAACTTCGAATTCAACGGTTTGCAGCCCAATGTACAAGAGGACATATGCATTGTAATGCACTATAGCCCAACTCTCTCTCTCTATACACACACACACACACACAGAGTTGGGCTACAGTACTTCGCAAAGTAAAGCGAGTATTTTACTTCACTTTTATATCTTCAATTTCAAAGTTCAAAACGTCGATCCGAATCGTTCAAGTTGATCTCCATATCAAAATTGTGCTTGTAGACCAAATTTTACAATTTTTTTGGAATATTTTAAAATCACTGATTTTTATGGTCCACGATTTTATGAAACATAGTGATTTAAAAAAAAAAAATCCAAAAAACTAGTAAATTTTTTCTAAAAATTGTAAAATTTGGTCTCCAAACACAATTTAATATGAAGATTAACTTGAACGCTTTGGATCGACGTTTTGAACTTTCAAATTAAAGATTTGAACGTGAAGTAAAACACTCGCTTTACTTCGCAAAATACTGTAGCCCAACTATATATCTATACTTAAAAAAAAAAAAATCCATATATAAACTCTCACAATCAATCAACGAAAGATCCATGAAGAACAAGAAAAGCCCATAGGCACTTATATTTGTTTCTCCAACCTTTAAACCTTTGTCTACAACCCTTTAAATTACTCATATCAAGTATTTAAAGCTTACATGTAACTTATCAATATTTTTTTACAATTGTAAACGTACTTACTTTCACAAAACAAACCCAAAACAATTAAGAGAGCCTCCAAGTCTTTATATAGTCCATACCAAAATAACCAAACCAAGATTTTAAACTGAGATTTCTATTGAAATCATTTGAAGCTCTTGTCAAGATGAAGAGCAAGAAGGTGGTTTTGTGTGCATGCTCCATGGGTATAAGCCACCTTGTGCCTATGGTAGAACTAGCCAAGCAGTTCATTGATCGCGGCATCTCCGTCACCATACCGGTAATTAATGTTGGTCCAGCTGTAGATTTGGTCTCAGAATTTTGCAATTCCAATATTGTTCCAAACATCTCCTTCCACATCCTCCCACAGGTTACTCTTTCAAACCCGCACCCGGTACCATTTGTCAGTGTATTTAACATGATGAAACTTCTCAATGACAGTCTCCGCTCCTTTCTCATAGAACAGTCTCAGACATCATCCATCTCTGCTGTAATTCTCGACATGTTTTGTGTCGATGCACTAGATGTCGCTTCTGAGCTAGGTATTCCTGCCTATTTTTTCATGGCATCTGGTGCTACAAGCTTAGCTGTATTTTTCCAACTTTCGACATATTTCGCCACACACTCGTTTGGTACAAATAAAACCCCGCTACTCTTCCATGGTGTTCCACCATTAACAGCATCGCATCTCCCCCATTTCCCAAATGAAGCTTTTGACCCCGAAAAAGAGCAGTATAAACTTCTGATGAACGTCTTCGATCGATTGTCAGAGGGAAAGGGAATACTTGTTAACTCATTTGAGTCATTGGAGCCTCGAGCTGTCATGGCTTTAAAAGATGGGCTATGTTTGCCGAACCGTTCCACACCATCTATTTACTGTATTGGCCCACTAATTGCCGGTCGAGATAATAAAGAAGGGCAGCGACATCCATGTCTATCATGGCTGGATGCTCAACCAAAAGAAAGCGTGGTATTTCTCTGCTTCGGCAGCATGAGTGATTTCCCCGTAGAGCAACTCAAAGAGATTGCAATTGGGTTAGAAAATAGTGGCCAGAGATTCCTGTGGGTTGTGCGGAGCCCATCAAATCCTGATCCGACCTTAATCGTCGAACCAACCACTGAGCCAGATCTTGATATACTCATGCCAGAAGGGTTCTTAGAGAGAACGAGAGATCAGGGCCTGATTGTAAAACAGTGGGCTCCGCAAGTCGAGGTTCTAAAACATGAGGCAGTTGGTTGTTTTGTGAGTCACTGTGGTTGGAACTCTACATTGGAGGCGGTGAGTTTCGGTGTACCGATGATATGCTGGCCATTGTGTGCAGAACAGAAGATAAATAAGGTGTTTTTGGTAGAAGAAATAAAGATTGGCATCGAATTAAAGGGGTATGACGAAGGTTTCGTGCAGGCGGATGAAGTAGAAGCTAAAGTGAAATGGATAATTGGGTTGGAAGGGGGTGCGGAACTCCGGAATCGAATGATGAAGGTGAAGGAGAGTGCAATTAAGGCCATGAAAGAAGGGGGATCATCTTTCCATGCTTTTGCTGAGTTCTTAGAATGTTTGAACTAAGTATACATGTGTGAAAATCAAGCAATTTCCATGAGTAAAAATAAACATTTCTATTTTAGTATTTGGTGAAGTGAAATAATATATGTTGCTTCTGGCAGCCTCTCTTGCTTGTAATTGTCTATTTACTGAGATTCTGAGTCATAATTGGGCGAGTAAATTGGAATGAGATCTGTTTAATTTGCACAATTAGCAACATTAATTTGGTACCTATTGTTGGCTTGTTTCCATAGCAATCTTTTCTTGGTTTCAAATTATTTATATGGCCTTCAAAGTACACATCCTTTTTTTTTCCTAATCTTTGTCAATAATTAAGTTCGTTTCCAGCTTGTCAAACTTACATTATTAGCACATGAACTTAAAATATAATAAGCCTTTGTTACTTCTGCCAGTTCATGTGCTAATAATGTACGTTTTCTACAAAATATATGCTTTCAGGGCATAGTTAACTAATTTATTAGTTTCCTTCAATATCTCAACTGTGGTTTTTCTTTCGATTTTGTAACAAAGGCTTATTATATTCTCTGGCAGAAGTAACAAAGGCTTATTATATTTGAAGTTCATGTGCTAATAATGTAAGTTTGACAAGCTGGAAACGAACTTAATTATTGACAAAGATTAGGAAAAAAAAAGAGGATGTGTACTTTGAAGGCCATATAAATAATTTGAAACCAAGAAAAGATTGCTATGGAAACAAGCCAACAACTAGCTATAGGTACCAAATTAATGTTGCTAATTGTGCAAATTAAACAGATCTCATTCCAATTTACTCGCCCAATTATGACTCAGAATCTCAGTAAATAGACAATTACAAGCAAGAGAGGCTGCCAGAAGCAACATATATTCTTTCACTTCACCAAATACTAAAATAAAAATGTTTATTTTTTTACCCATAGAAATTGCTTGATTTTCACGCATGTATACTTAGTTCAAACATTCTAAGAACTCAGCAAAAGCATGGAAAGATGATCCCCCTTCTTTCATGGCCTTAATTGCACTCTCCTTCACCTTCATCATTCGATTCCGGAGTTCCGCACCCCCTTCCGACCCAATTATCCATTTCACTTTAGCTTCTACTTCATCCGCCTGCACGAAACCTTCGTCATACCCCTTTAATTCGATGCCAATCTTTATTTCTTCTACCAAAAACACCTTATTTATCTTCTGCTCTGCAAACAATGGCCAGCATATCATCGGTACACCGAAACTCACCGCCTCCAATGTAGAGTTCCAACCACAGTGACTCACAAAACAACCAACTGCCTCATGTTTTAGAACCTCGACTTGCGGAGCCCACTGTTTTACAATCAGGCCCTGATCTCTCGTTCTCTCTAAGAACCCTTCTGGCATGAATATATCGAGATCTGGCTCAGTGGTTGGTTCGACGATTAAGGTCGGATCAGGATTTGGTGGGCTCCGCACAACCCACAGGAATCTCTGGGCACTATTTTCTAACCCAATTGCAATCTCTTTGAGTTGCTCTACGGGGAAATCACTCATGCTGCCGAAGCAGAGAAATACCACGCTTTCTTTCGGTTGAGCATCCAGCCATGATAGACATGGATGCTGCTGCTCTTCTTTATTTTCTCGACCGGTAATTAATGGACCGATGCAGTAAATAGCTGGTGTGGAACGGTTCAGAAAACATAGCCCATCTTTTAAAGCCATGACAGCTCGAGGCTCCAATGACTCAAATGAGTTAACAAGTATTCCCTTTCCCTCTGACAATCGATCGAAGACGTTCATCAGAAGTTTATACTGCTCTTTTTCGGGGTCAAAAGCTTCATTTGGGAAATGGGGGAGATGCGATGCTGTTAATGGTGGAACACCATGGAAGAGTAGCGGGGTTTTATTTGTACCAAACGAGTGTGTGGCGAAATATGCCGAAAGTTGGAAAAATACAGCTAAGCTTGTAGCACCAGATGCCATGAAAAAATAGGCAGGAATACCTAGCTCAGAAGCGACATCTAGTGCATCGACACAAAACATGTCGACAATTACAGCAGAGATGGATGATGTCTGAGACTGTTCTATGAGAAAGGAGCGGAGACTGTCATTGTTGAGTTTCATCATGTTCAATAAGTTGACAAATGGTACCGGGTGCGGGTTTGAAAGAGTAACATGTGGGAGGAGGTGGAAGGAGATGTTTGGAATAATATTGGAGTTGCAAAATTCTGAGACCAAATCTACAGCTGGACCAACATTAATCACCGGTATGGTGACGGAGATGCCGCGGTGAATGAACTGCTTGGCTAGTTCTACCATAGGCACAAGGTGGCTTAGACCCATGGAGCATGCACACAAAACCACTTTCTTGCTCTTCATCTTCGTTGGTTAAATTTTGACAAGAGCTTCAAATGATTTCTATAGAAATCTCAGTTTAAAATCTTGGTTTGGTACCGTATTTTGGTATGGACTATATATATAAAGACTTGGAGGCTCTCTTAGTTGTTTTGGGTTTGTTTTGTGAAAGTAAGTAGAATAAAAGAAGAATCTAATTCGTTGGTACTGTGATGTATTAATATATAAATATTGTCATGTAATGGGCAGCTTCTTTGTTGAACCCTTTTTTAAAAATAAAAAAAAATTTAATTATCTTGAGTGGTTCCAACTAAAATTGTATATTATATAAGATTGTGATTTCTGTTGTTCGAACAACTTTGATCCGCACACTAATTAAACATTTCTTTAATACATTCATGATGATATCTCATCTATTGAAGTAATAAGATTTTTCTGAAAAATGTTTCAAGTAAGCAATTGTGTGATTTTAGTATATATATAATTAACTAATATATTAGTTCCTTCAATGTCTCAACTGTAGTTTTTATGTAGCGATTTTGTATCTAAGAGAATATATAAAAAAAAAAGCAAATTAAATGCATTAAAAATTTATAGGCGAAGGTTCACACAAATTGGCAGTCACCTACCTTTGAACATGAAATATATGACACAACTTCTCACCTTTTAGAATGCAATGTATGATGAGTTGATCACATACGTACTATGAACGCTCTCATCCCAAAAGGGTTGATGCATGCTTCAAAGGTTGGTGACTGTCAATTTGTGTCAAGTTTCGTCTATAAATTTTGAATGCATTTCATAGATTTGTTCCTAAGGTCACCACATTAAAACTGTTTTTTTTTTTTTTTTTTCGAGATACAAAATAGAAAGAAAAACCACAGTTGAGATTAGCGCTGCACAAAAAATTCGTAGTTCATAATTCGATTTGAGTTTGATTCGAAAAAGTTCGTAAAAAGTTCGATTCGAAATTGAGTTCGTTTGAAATTATTTCAAACCAAACTTAGTTCGAAATTAATTCAAACCAAACTCAAACTGGACCTAGTTCGTTCGAAATAGGTTCGCAAACCAAATTTAGTTCGAAATTAACTCACACGTGAACCGTTAATTTCTGCTGATAACTTATGTTCACTGATGAAAATATAAGCCGTCCAGTCCATAATTGCTTTGAATTCTGACTTCTGAAACAGAAAGTCTGATCCAATTACAAGCTAAAATAAAAAAATTCAACAACAAAACCCAAAATAGAAAAATTAAACAAAACTAGCCTTAGTCCATAGCCCAAAGTCCAAACCTTAGAGTTTCTCTCTGTTGGCTACTTCACTGCAATACCAAACCGGGACCGGCCGTGAGGCGAGGCGACCCTCATTGATCTCTGCTTTGTTGATTGATTATTGGGACCGGCCATGAGGTGAGGCAACCCTTGGTACCGGCCGTTTCTTTGCCCTTCTTGCGATTTGCTCCTCTCTCGTGTAATTAAAAAGCACACCCTTGTTATTGTTGCTTGTTTTATATATCAAATAGATGGCACACGCCAGTAAACCTATAGACCAAATAGATGACCATTTTTATTGTTACGATTTCCTCCTCTCTTTGCCTTAAAGACGACACACGCCAGTTTAATTTTTTTTTCTTTTTAATCTGACCCCTTGTCATACCAGAAACTTTCTAAACAATAGTCTAAACCAGAAATATAAATATATAAAAAATCAGCAAAACCAGCAACAGAGATCAGTCATTTACCAACATCAGAAAATCAAGAAAATAAAAAACAGCAAAGCTGATTTGGTACTATGGACCAGTTATAAGTCATAACTCGTAAGTCGTAAGTGCTGTAATTTCGCACTATGGACCAGTCATAAGTCATAACTCGTAAGTCATAACAAAGTTCGTAAAGGTTCGAAATTGAGTTCGTTCGAAATTAATTCAAACCAAACCTAGTTCGAAATTAATTCAAACCAAACTCAAACTGGAGGTAAGTTCGATTTGGTTCGGTTCGTTTGCAGCCTAGTTGAGATATTGAAGGAAACTAATAAATTAGTTAACTATGTACTGCAATTAAAGTAATGTATACATTTTGTAGAAAACCAAGTTTCCTCTGAGGTTCCCATAATCTCCTCGTTGATTTTCAAATGATGATGATTATTAAATTTTTCTAGAATAATTATCTATTAATCATATCATCAAAAGACAGAAAGTAAAAACCCAATTTTGCTTCGAAAAAAAATTTAAGGTTCGTGCTTTATAAAAACACACGATCCATGATGAAATTTTGAAGCGAAGACATGCGGTGAGTTCATCATCGATGTATTTGGATCCTTATTAGAGAGTTCAAATTGCATTGGAGTTGCAAAAAAGCTCGAGGATTTTCTTAATCAAATTCGGGTTGATAATAGAACAAAATTGTGCATTTATACAGAGTTGTTTTATAACTCGAGTTACATTTCATCAAATTGTTCTATTACAATTGTAATAAAATTATAAAAATAGTGTGTTTTTAAAAGAGTTTTGTGATAATTTGCAATTAAAGTCTACAGTTTTGTGATAATTTGCAATCAAATTGTTCTATTACAATTGTAATTTTGCTTGACATTTAATCTCATATAGCTTTCATTTTAGCACTATACTAGTCAATAACAAAACTAGACTTAGTATACAAATTAGTCAACAGATTAGGAACAAATTATGATTTCTTTAGCAACAAGCCAACTAAAATCTAATTCAAATTTACTCGTCTAACCATGACTAAAAAAATGTCAGTTAATATACAATTCTCAGCAAGAGAGGGTACCAGAAGCAACATATATTATATTTCACTTCACAAAATACTAAAATATAACTGTTTATTTTCACACACATATATATTCTTAGTTCAAATATTCTACGAACTCAGCAAAAGCATGGATCGGAAAATCAGACTTTTTTACCAGAAGCTTGTTTTATACTAAAAAAAATAGGAAAAAAATTGATAAAAAAATTTAGAAAAATTATTACAATCAAATAATCCACTAATACAATATAATACAAGCATTACAACTAAAAACACACTCTTTCACTCCCAGAAACTATGCCGTGCTGGCTGGATCACTTCATTATCGTCTGTATTAAGATGGAAAGGAGGGTATTGTTGCCCCGAACCAAAAAAAGAAGACATTGTAGACCCAAATGAAGGATTGCTAACATCTTCATATCCATATGCATATCTTCATTTCTTCCAGAAGCAACATATATTATTTCACTTCACCAAATACTAAAATAAAAATGTTTATTTTTACCCATGGAAATTGCTCGATTTTCACACATGTATACTTAGTTCAAACATTCTAAGAACTCAGCAAAAGCATGGAAAGATGATCCCCCTTCTTTCATGGCCTTAATTGCACTCTCCTTCACCTTCATCATTCGATTCCGGAGTTCCGCACCCCCTACCGACCCAATTATCCATTTCACTTTAGCTTCTACTTCATCCGCCTGCACGAAACCTTCGTCATACCCCTTTAATTCGATGCCAATCTTTATTTCTTCTACCAAAAACACCTTATTTATCTTCTGGTCTGCAAACAATGGCCAGCATATCATCGGTACACCGAAACTCACCGCCTCCAATGTAGAGTTCCAACCACAGTGACTCACAAAACAACCAACTGCCTCATGTTTTAGAACCTCGACTTGCGGAGCCCACTGTTTTACAATCAGGCCCTGATCTCTCGGTCTCTCTAAGAACCCTTCTGGCAACAATATATCGAGATCTGGCTCAGCAGTTGGCGCAAAGAACATGGCTGTATCGTGATTTGTTGGACTCCGCACAACCCACAGGAATCTCTGGCCACTATTTTCTAACCCAATTGCAATCTCCTTGAGTTGCTCTATAGGGAAAGAACCCATGCTGCCGAAACAGAGAAATACCACACTTTTCTTCGGTTGAGCATCCAGCCATGATAGACATGGATGCTGTTGCTCTTCTTTATTTTCTCGACCGGTAATTAATGGACCGATGCAGTAAATAGATGGTGTGGAACGGTTCGACAAACAAAGCCCATCTTTTAGAGCCATGACAGCTCGAGACTCCAGAGACTCAAATGAGTTAACAAGTATTCCCTTTCCCTCTGGCAATCGATCAAAGACGTTCATGAAAAGTTTATACTGCTCTTTTTCGGGGTCAAAAGCTTCGTTTGAGAAATGGGGGAGATGCGATGCTGTTAATGGTGGAACACCATGGAAGAGTAGCGGGGTTTTACCAATGTCCTTTAGAGGACCAACTATAGAACGCGTGGCGAAATATGTCGAAAGTTGGAAAGTTACAGCCAAGTTTGCAGCACTAGATGCACTGAAAAAATAGGCAGGAATGCCAAGCTCAGAAATCACATCTAGTGCATCGACACAAATCATGTCGAGAACTACACCGGAGATCGGTGAGGTCTGAGATTGCTCTATGAGAAAGGAACGGAAAGTATCATTGTTGAGTTTCATCATGTTGAGTAAGTTAACACTCGGTACCGGGTGTGGATTTAAAGGAGTAACAATCTGAGGGAGAATGTGGAACGAGATGTTTGGATGATTGGAATTGCAGAAAATTTCTGAGACCAAGTCTGGAGCTGATCCGACATTCATCACCGGTATAGTGACGGAGATGCCGTGACCAACAAACTGCTTGGCTAGTTCTACCATTGGCACAATGTGGCCTACAAAGACAGAGGGATACAAAATCACCTTCTTGCTCTTCATCATCTTGGTTTGGTACCCAAATTTGATATGGAGTTAGATGCTCTCTTAATTGTTGGTGATATTTATGGCAGTTGTGTTTGATTGGCTATCAATGTCAATATATTATCAGGTACTAATTATTCGTCGGTGGTAATGTGAATGATGGATTGATTAATAATTGAGAGGGTTTCTTTCATCTGGTCCGTTGATTAGTTTAGTTGATGGATGGTTTAGATTTGAAAGTACAATTAAGACATGGAAAATAAAGACAGTGAAACCCTCCTCTTTATAATTTTTAATTAAAAAAACCTTGTGATATAATGTGCGGCATCTTAGGTGCACCTTTTTTAGTTATTAATTGTGAGTGGTTCCAGCTTTCAAGTTTTGCCAATTGTATATTAAAGTATGATGAAGGCATCAAATCATTTGGGATGAGAACAGATTCATGATATTCTGATTATTAACTAACTAAAAATTATACCAGTGTAAAACCTCTATTATAATTGTATGTATTCTTTTAAACAAGAAGAGGCTTCAAATAAGCCTCCATTTTTTGTGTTATAACAAGACAATAATTAAAGGTACCTAATGCTGCTAATTGTGCAAATTAAACAAGAGGGTTGAAATGCATCCATTTTTATAATTTAATTACTCATAAAATTTAAATATCAAAATAAAATCAAGTACACCGTACATGTGATTTACATCATTTTCTCTATGCACATGTAAAATATTACGACATTTCAATTTTATTTTCATTGTTGTTATCAGAAGCTTGTAAAAAATACACACGTGAAAAGTGATAAATTTTGAATAACATAGTTCACATCTGATAGTTTATATTTTGGCATATAAATTTTGTAATTACTGTTATTAGAAAATTAAAAAATAGAGGCTCAATGGAGGCACAAAAAATGGAAGCATTTGAAACCTCAATAAACAAAGCTCATCCAAATTAACTCGCCCAACTATGACTCAAAATCTCAGTAAATAGACAATTACCAGCAAGAGAGGCTGTCTGAAGCAATATATTATATTTCACATCACCAAATACTAAAATAAAACTGTTTATTTTTATTTATGACTGAAAGGGGGCAGATTCTCTTTCAAGTATAAAAGAGAACCAAACTTTTTTTTTTCGAAAAAAAGGGCATACAATGGCTTTTTTTTGTACCCGTATCCTATGTAGAAACCAGGAGGAATTTTCGGTCTGAGCACTCGCATACCCACTTCATTGACAGTACATTCAACTATTTACTACAACTTTACCAGCAAACCAGTATTTGCTTGGTATAGGAACAAATTGCTAAGATACCCAAACTGAATAAAGCTGAAATTCCACAACAAAAAATTAGACAGCCTTCAAGATTTTAACTGAAACCATCCAAACATTAAAATTGCAATAAAAAATAATACCATCAACTCAGTTCGAACAAAAACTGTGAAAGTTAAAAATTGACATGTTCAATTCATTCTTGTTATTCACCGTAATCACCAAGCTCTCTGCTCAGCATTCAACCAGAAAAAAAAAATTAACTCTTAAAACGAATCATACTATTCTTCAGCAGCGATGACACTGATTTCACCTTTTGAAAGGAGGTCATAGAAAGTCCTAGTTCTCCTTTGTTCATTCCAGTGATGCATCTTCCAGAAACCACCAGCAACCAGACCTAGTGTCATCCCGATCCATATCTCCTTTACAACGCTTGGTCCCTTCAGAGTTGCATGTGCTAACTTGTGGGCCCCGGCCATTTTTCTTCAACTGAAATAAATTTGAAAGAACAAATACAAATAGACAAAAAATTTAGATATCGGGGGAGAGCAGTAAGAAAACTTGAATTTATACACTAGAGGTTATCTATTGGCTGGTGCGGTACTGGTACTGGTAACTATCAATAGAAACTAGCAGCAATGCACTGGTATAGGTACCAAAAACATGTCAATCCTTCTCAACTTGTTCAGCTAATTATAAACCTGGTGTGGTACTGGTACTGGTAACAATCAGTCGAATTTAGCAGCAATGCGCTGGTATAGGTACCAAAAACCAACTTAATCCCTTTTGACTTGTTCAGCTAATTTTTTATACCGGTGTGGTCCTGGTACTGGTAACAATCAGTTGAATCTAGCAGACATGCAATCGTATAGGTACCAAAACCAACTTCATCCTTTTTAACTAGTTTAAGGTAATTATAATACTGGTGTGGTACTGGTAACAATCGGTCGAATCTAGCAGCAATGCACTGGTATATAGGGGTGTTCATCGGGTCCGGTTTAATTGGTTTTGGACCGAACCGAATTAGATTGGACTAAATGGTTCGGTTTTTTTCGGTTTAATGGTTCGGTTCGGTTCAGTTCTTAAAATCGATTTAAAACTTTGGTTCGGTTTGGTTTCAAAAATTAGAAAACCGATTATACTGAACCGACCGAACTGTTATATATGACTTTGGTCCGGACCGCCACGGTTTATTTCTTAATAGCCGCCCCCAAACCCAAACCGCGTTGTGTTGTTCTCTCTCTGTCTCTCAAAACAAAAAGAAATTGCAGCCTCTGATCTCTCTGAAACCCATGCGAAGGTGCAACCACGCTTCTCTTCTCTCACACGCCATCACCCACGCCCCTAGTCTTCTCGATCGCACGCCTCACCTACCCCTACTCCTGTCAAATCGCCGAATGCTTTCGCTGCCTCGCATCGCACGATGTCCACAACTGTCAACGCTAGGTACGGTTTTCTCTTTTCTCTCTCTGAGTCTCTCTTAAATCTCTTTACATTGCACAAACTAGGTCAGAAACTGAAAATCGAGACAATTATCTGAGTTTTCTCTCTCTTCTCTCGCTATTAGCTCTTCTGGTTTGGAAATTGGAAGTCGCAAATTAGGTTTGAAAGTCACAGACTCACAAACTAGTTCTCTCTTTAATGAGTTTAGTTCTTTTCTTGATTTTCTGTTCCTGGTTTCAGGTCAGGTGCAGGGACAAGTGTTGAACCTTCTTTCTCGCAAGTTCGTATCTGATCGGAATGACTCATTGGCATGGTTTAAGGCATTAGTAATAAGTCAATTGCTTTAGAAAATATTGCTTCAGAATGAACAAAGGAATCATTTTATTTGCCTATATGGTCTGTACTATGCGTTTTTTTATTTTGGTTTTTGAATACTTTTGCTGGTACTGGCAATTTCTTCAACATATGGTCTGTACTATGTTTGGATAATATGTGTTCGGTTATGCAACATGTGTTATGCTGGTGAACTTGTAATATACTTTTATAAATGGAGCCTAAGGACAATTTCTTAAAAAAAAAAAAAGTCAATTGCTTTAATAGAAAAAAATTAATATACTTCGGTTTGAACCGAACAAACCGAACAAACCAAAATAAAACTTTGGTTTGGTTCGGTTCGGTTGATAGGTTAAATCGGTTCGGTTCGGTTCTATTTTTAAAACCGAAATAAAACTTTGGTTTGCTTATTTTATTTCGGTTTCAACTGAACCGAACCGATGAACACCCCTACTGGTATAGGTACCAAAACCAACTTCATCCCTTTTGACTTGTTCAGCTAATTAGTTTCCGACAACCAAACAGAATAATTATCACTTCAGTTTAAATCTTGTCTAATTTGATTTGTGAAAGAATTGGGATTGATAGCAGCTTCCTAATTTGCTACCATGGAATTGGGAAAACCCAAACAACACAATATAGGAGAAGCAACAAAACCTAATTTGAAGGTATCATAATCATTGCCCGTCATTCAGATCAAAAAGAAGAAAAGAAAGAAAATCGATTTGTACCTTAGGAGGCGGAATCGAGATATGGCGAGAGAGAGAGAGCTGAGATCTGAGATGGAGAAGAAAGAAGAGGCGTTTGATGGAGCTTCGATAAATTGAGATTCACACTAGGGTTTGCCAATCAACGGTTTAGATCATTTTACTATATATAACGAATTCTTTAGAGCAGCCTCAATATATTTCGAAATTATACGAAGCGCTTCTAAGTATGGATACGACTCTAAAAAGACCAAATTGAATAATTGGGAGGGTGCTTTGGGCAAAAGTTGACAACTTAGTTTACAGCCGTCCGATTAAACCCATTTCCTGAGTACAGATCCTCTGAGGTAACTCAAATTTTATGTTTAGATCTGGACCGTCCGATCAGAATCTCCTAAAATATTCGTGCTAAAAGGAGGTCGGACGGTCATTATATAAACTCAAAATTTGAGTTACTTTAGATGATATGAATTCCTTCCCATTGGGGTTTAACACTCGCAAGTCCTAAACCCAAAAAAAGAGAAGAGGAGAAAGAAAGAAAGAAAGGCGCGAGAAGGAAGATGAATCGCATGATCGTGGCCTCAAAGCAGGCGATTCGAATCACCTTCTCTCATGGTGAGAACGAGATCTCTCGCATTCTATGTATACATACTTGTATAGTGTGAGTGGATGAAATAATGCTGGATCAACTTGCTAATTGTAGAGAATTTTTTATGGTTTTAAGAACTGTAACAGGGCCTATTAAGGTCTATTGGTGGCATTATTTAAGTTTTTTTATCAATTTTATTCTAAGTTTTAGTAAGTTCCAGAAGAGGTTAACAGTTGATTTTCGAAAAGCTGAAACATTAGGGGAAAAATAATTTATCAGTATAAATTGCCTGACCATAGAAAATTGTTTTGATTAGGTCAAATAAGACTTTCTTCGGCACCTATCTCGAGATTGTTTTGCTCAAATAGCAAGAAGCTAGTTTATCAGTGGTATCTCTCTCTCTCTCTCTCTCTCTCTATCTCTTTATATATATATATATATATATATATAGAATTGAGCTATGGTGAGACGTAGAGTAAAAGACTTGTTTTACTCCACGCAAAAAATTTCCATTTTGAAAATCCAAACAACCGATCCAAACCGCTCAACATGATCTCCATATTGAAATGTGCTTGGAGACCAAATTTTATATTTTTTGGAATTTTTTTACTATTTATTAAGCCACTTTGAAAATCGCTGATCCAATGTTCCAGAAGTTTTTACTGTTTTTTTACTATTCACCCGGATCAGCGATTTTCAAAGTGACTTAATAAATAGTAAAAAAATTCAAAAAAAAATATAAAATTTGGTCTCCAAGTACATTTCAATTTTTGGAGATCATGTTGAGCGGTTCAGATCGGTTGTTTGGATTTTCAAAATGAAAATATTGCGTGGAGTAAAACAAGTGCTTACTCTACGTCTCACCATAGCTCATCTCTCTCTCTATATATATATATATATATATATGAGCAAAGCAAATGTGTGATGTGCTCACCAAGAGGGGTTGGTGAGCATAACTCCAAAAGTATATCGGATTGTCTTTAAACGATGAATCCAAACCGTTGAAATCCATCTACTTCATGAGTGATGTATGTACATGCAAAATTTTGAAAGTTTCGAATTCATTTAGTACAAAGTCAAGCGGTAAAAAAAATTGAATATTTTATAAGTTGTTTTATATATTCATTTTTCATCATTTTTTTACTGCTTGACCGTGTACTAAATGAATTCAAAACTTTCAAAATTTTGTATGTACATGCATCACTCATGAAGTAGATGGATTTCAACGGTTTGGATTCGTCATGTGAAGACAATCCGATAGACTTTTGGAGTTGTGCTCATCAACCCTCTTGGTGAGCACATCACACCCTAGCTTTGCTCATATATATATCGAGGTTGGCTAATATCAAAACGGGAACAAACGCTTCGGTTTTTACATTTTCAAAGTCCAAACAGTCGATCCAAACCGTTCAACATTCAATCTATATTAAAATGTGCTTGGAGACCAAATTTTACATTTTTAAATTTTTTTTTACTATTTATTAAGTCAGTTTTAAAATCGTTGTTTTCAATGATTCAGAAATTTTTCACTGTTTATTGAAATCAGCGATTTTAAAACTGGTTTAATAAATAGTAAAAAAAGTTCCAAAAAATGTAAAATTTGGTCTCCAAACACATTTTAATATAGAGATCACATCTAACGGTTTGGATCGACTGTTTGGACTTTGAAAATCAGAAAACCAATTGGTTGCACCACGGCTCCGGAACAAACGTTTTGATATTAGCCAACCTCTATATATATATATATAGTGAGTGGCTAATATCAAAACGTTTGTTCCTATGCCATGGAACAAACGCTTCGATTTTTACATTTTCAAAGTCCAAACAGTCGATCTAAACCGTTCAACATTCAATCTATATTAAAATGTGTTTGGAGACCAAATTTTACATTTTTTTTGAATTTTTTTACTATTTATTAAGCCAGTTTTAAAATCGTTGTTTTCAATTATCCAGAATTTTTTCACTATTTATTAAAATCAGCGATTTTAAACTGGCTTAATAAATAGTAAAAAAATTGCAAAAACTGTAAAATTTGGTCTCCAAGTACATTTTAATATAAAGATCACATCTAACGGTTTGGATCGACCATTTGGACTTTGAAAATCAGAAAACCAATTGATTGCACCACGGCTCCGGAACAAATGTTTTGATATTAGCCAACCTCTCTCTCTCTATATATATATTTTAGGCCATTTTTGCCATCTTTCATAAATCATAAAAAATAGTAAAAAAATTCCAAAAATCGTAAAAATTGGTATTCTACAAGTTCAATATATAACCAATTTATTGAGCTACTTAGGTCGATATTTTGAATATAAAATTTTGAAATTTGGCTCGGTAGCATTTCGGCCGAAGTGCTACCGAAAGCATATTAGTCAATCTCTATAAATATATATATCTTGCTGCCCCTCTTCTCTGCCCGGTATCTTTTTTAGTAGTTCTTATTGTTTTTTGTATCTTGCATAGGCTACACACAAAGAAAACCCGGTACAGGAATAAACATGGGGCAATGCCCTTGTTTGATGAATTACGGCAATCCATAAATGGGGAAAGGGAATTGCATGAACACAAAGATATCTCAGTAGATGATGAATTCGATGAGCTGGGTCCCACTGTTACTTCATCACCCAAAACTCAAAAGGAGGTAAATTATAAAATGAAATAATTTTCAAATCCACCCCTTGATCATCCAATTCTTTAACCCGTGAAAGCAAATACATACTTTTTTTTTGACAGAGAAAGAGTTTTGACAGCAGTATCAAATCCAATTTTGAGCTGGGTCCCACTGTTGCTTCATCACCCAAAACCAACTTCAGATCATTTCTGGAAGTCCCTCAAAAGGAGGTAAATTCTAAAAGAGTGAGGCTATGGTACTATGCATAGTGCAGTTTTGGTTCGTACTACGGATCCATATCTTCATTTTCAAAGTCTAAATAGTTGATCCGAACCATTCATTGTAATCTCCATATGAAAATGTACTTGGAGACCGAATTTTATATTTTTTTGGAATTTTTTAACTATTTATTAAGATAAGTAGAAAATCACTACTTTTTAATGGTCTAAAATTTCGATCAAGTGATTTTATACTTATTTAAAAAAATAGTAAAAAATGTAAAATTTGGTATCCAAGCACATTTTCATATGGAGATCATGTTGAGCAGAATGGATCGACTGTTTGGACTTTAAAAATGAAGATATGCATCCATAGTACGGCCAAAGTGCGCTATGCATAGTACCATAGCCTCATTCATTCTAAAATGAAATAATTTTCAAATCCACCCCTTGATAATCCAGTTCTTTACCCGTGAAAGCAAATACATACTTTTTTTTGACAGAGAAAGAGTTTTGATAGCAGTAACAAATCCAATTTTGAGGAGCTGGGTCCCACTGTTACTTCATCACCCAAATCCAACTTCACATCATTGCTGGAAGTCCCTCAAAAGGAGGTAAATTCTAAAACAAAATAATTTTCAAATCCACCCCTTGATCATCCAATTCTTTAACCCGTGAAAGCAAATACATACTTTTTTTTTTGACAGAGAAAGAGTTTTGACAGCAGTATCAAATCCAATTTTGAGGAGCTGGGTCCCACTGTTACTTCATCACCCAAATCCAACTTCACATCATTGCTGGAAGTCCCTCAAAAGGAGGTAAATTCTAAAAAAAAAAAAATTCAAATCCATCCCTTGATCATCCAATTCTTTAACCCGTGAAAGCAAATACATTCTTTTTTTTTTTTGACAGAGAAAGAGTTTTGGAAAAGATGGGTCGAACGGCAATGAAGATGTGCCGATTATGAATAACAAGGGTAAAGATGGAAATGTGAAAATTGGATTTGGTACTGCTGACCTGGTATCTGTTGCAATAGACAAAGTACCAATATCTATTAACAGTGGGCAATTAAGAGATGCCATGCGTGCATTTGGGGAGGTAAAAAGTGCTCTTTCTGTTACCTCTGGAAATAATGGTCTCGGCAGATATCATGTTGAGTTTAAGGTGATTTTTTTTTTATTTCATTTATTTTATTTTCTATTTCTGTCCATGTGGAGCCCACATGGGCACATAAATAAATCTTCAACATCCATTAAAAGAACCCAATTTACACTAATTTCATTGTTAAATTTTCAAATTAACCATAATTTAACTCTTCTCATGTAATTAATCTTTGAGTAAAACCAATCTTTTCCCCAATTACCTCCAATCATGATGTGTCAATTTACGCTCTTTTTTCAATTAACCCTAATCTTAACAATTTTCACCTCTCTTAATACTTATTTGTTTTCTTTTAAAACCCTTAGAATAGGGAGTCAAAGAAGACAGCACTGAGAGCAGGAGAAGTCACTATTGGAAAGAACACTCTGAGGATAAATGACATAAGGAACCCTCGTTTACTCCGCATTAGAATAAACAAGGTTGATTCTGCGATGTCTGAGATGGCAATACACAGTAAGTTCAGCTCATATGGGCGTGTGACAGGCTTGATCAGTACAAATGATGGTGAAATTGATGTTTTCTGTCAAGTAGACTGCGAAATCGAGGCCGAAAGGGTTGTTAACAAGTAAGAAAATTTTGTTTTCACTTTGCACCGCTGTATTCTTGCTATTTGCATACTACCCACCAAGTTTTTTTTTTTTTTTTTTTTTTAAAGTTCTTCACAAAATACTATACTTTGCTGATTAGATTTAATCCTGGTACCTAGAGGTGGCAGAATATTGACCCAACCCTTTCCATGAAAAACTTTTTTTTTTTTTATTATTATTATGGGTATTTTGGTACTTCTGCCTTTTTATGTTGTCTTGCTGCTAGCTCTAAAATATTGTTTTCTGGTTTAGATGATTAGTAGGATATGGTCAAATAAAACATAGAACTAATTGCTAAGCTGATCACATAGGTCATGTTTGGTTGTGGCATAAGAGGTGGAGTAAACCACTTACTCCACACTTAAGCCACCAAAGGAGTAAATAGGAGTAAATTAGGAGTAAGAGGTGAGTTAATCTGGAGTTCATTACTCCACCTCTCCAGGCGGATTAACTTACTCCACTTACTCCACTTACTCCACACTATTATAGGTAGAGGTTCATTTTCCAACATCTTACTCCTTCATGCATTAATTTAATGCCATGATTTAAACTACCAAACAAGATGTAAAATATGAGTAAGAACAGTCGTTACTTTACTCCACAACCAAGCATTACCATACTGTATATTTGAGTTCAAGTCGCCGTGTATATTGGTTGAAATTGAGATCCTGGCTATTTCTCTCTCTCTCTCTCTCTCTTGCAGACTGGACAAGAAGTGGACCAGAGAAGTTGAGTTACTGCAGCCCAAAACTACTGCGAACTCAACCTGCGAGAAAAATGAAATGTATATTGAGAGGATGTTAGGAGAAATGCGGAAGCGACTGGAGTTGCAGCGGATCTATTTGGAGGATTTGGAGCACCTTCATTCTGCCATATCTCATATCAAGGCAAACCCTTACTTGATCAATAATAATTCCTAATCTTGTAGCCTTTTTTATCCTTCACCTTGATTCTCTTTTTGTATTTATTATTTGAGTGAGGATATGGTACTAGGCAGAGCGCATATTGGTCCGTCTTACGGATCAATATTTCATTTTCAAAGTCCAAATTGTCGATCTGAGCCGTTCAATATGATCTCCATATGAAAATGTAATTGCAGACTAAATTTTACATTTTTAATAAGTGTTTTACTAGTTTTTAAAATAGGTTGAAAATCACTACTTTTGAATGGTTTAGAATCTTTAGATCAAGTGATTTTTTACATATCTTAAAAAAATTGTAAAAAATGTAAAATTTGATATACAAGTACATTTTCATATGGAGATAATATTGAACGGTTCAGATCGATTGTTTGGACCTTAAAAATAGATATATTGATTCATAGTACGGACCAATATGCGCTATGCATAGTACCATAGCCTTAATCTTTTTTAATTTCAAAATCTTTACTTTTGTGTTAGGTATAAGTATATCTCACGCATTTTATTAACCATTATATTAGGTTTCAACAGACTTCATTGATGCATGTGAGAAGCACGCATAGAGATGAGCGAGCCAGTCCTTGATCGATGTTTCTTCCCTTCTGATTAGGTGAATCAAATAGAAAGTGTCTATATAATGGAAAAAAAAAAACAGAGAATAGAGAGAAACAATTATTCAGTCAGTAGGAATCACGAAACCTATTTGAAACTGTTGCATTGTAAGCGTTCAATATGGCAGGGGTACTTCAGTCATTTGGGATGTAAACCCAATGTAAGTTTTGCACTTTGTTGTGATGCAATTAATTGTTGAATGCTGATAATGTAAGCTGTTGTTTGATTCTCTGCTTGAAGCAGATACCAGTTAGTTGCTAGACATCAGTGATTAGTTCAGCTGCTGTAAAATGTGTTATGTTCTGTTGTAACACTGGTTTTTCATTACCAGTACAATCAATTGTGAGTTACTCGAGTACCCTGTTCGGCAACGCCTCCTTTAGTCTCCTTAAAGCCTCTTTTATTTTTCATAATTGCTTAATCCTTCTGAACATCAGATTCTTAGCGAAGATTAAGGTCACTTCCTTCAGCCTCTTTGTTTGAAATCTTAATCACTGTTCGGGTCTTTTAAGGCACCTCTACTTCTCTACTTCTGGATTAAGTTTAAGCATCCTTAGCCTCTACACATCCCAAACACATCTAACTATGAAAGTATCAATGTATCATAACACAAACATTGTAAAAACACAAAAGTTTAAACCCAATATTATTTCTAAGCAACAATACCAGAAACAAAATCTGAACTTCACTGGAAACAATTCAGAGCTAAATATCTATAAAAATCCAATGAAACAATTATGTTCAACAGAACCAACAAAAACCCGACCCTGTAACCCAATTAAAATTTAGTCTAATCATGTAAAATGAGTACACAGCAATACAATAATTATCAAACAAAATATTACTGCCACCTACAAACAACACACATAAGAAATCGTTACAAAAACCTTACATCATGAAAAATTTCCTCTCTACATCTCAACCTTGGTCACCTGTTCCCAATTACCATTTTGCCCTTCCTTCCATAGGGTCACATTCCCCTCTCCATCAGAAATTGACAGCATGGTGCCCGTGAGGGACCACGAGACTCTCCAAACCGGGACACCAAAGTCTTTTACAGTTTTACCCCTCCAAGCCTCCCCTTCTTTCCCTTTGGTCCATACCACCACAGTGCCATCCTGAGAACAACTGACAACCGTTGATTTCAATCCCAGTCCCGGGGCCCACGCCACATCTCTAACCCAATCTTTATGTACCTGTGAAATGCTCGCCGTCTCCGACTGCCACACGCCATTTATCATCTCCCATATCCTCACACTGCTGTCGAAACCACCAGATGCGATTTTGTGAACAAAATTTTCCGAAAATGCCCCTGGTGCAACAGCTGGTGCCCAAGACACGGATGTCACGCCAACTGGATGGGCCCGGTCAATCCTAACTGTTTCCCAGGAACCATCCTGATGCGCCGTGGAAATTGAAATGGACCCGTCAGAGGATCCACATGCCAGAGAAAGCCCGAGTTCGTGCGGGGCCCACGAGATGGAGTTCACAGACGATGTATGATCAGTGAACACGTGTACTTGGCTCCATTGATTGGTACCAACAGAGGCTTCCTTCCAAACTATGACTTTGCCATCGTACCCGCACGATGCAAGGAAGGTACCAAACTTGGGGTGGGCCCACGAGGCACGCCAAACAGGCCCATTGTGGCCCGTGAGTGCAGCGAGGAGTTGAGAATTGGGCCCGATGGAGAGTACCCGCACTGTACCATCTGATGAAGCCGTGGCAAGACGCTTCCCATAGTAATCCATGGACGCATCATGGACCATATCCTGGTGGCCCGTCTCTATTTTTTGAGATGACATGGCAGTATATCTGCAAATTTCCTGCACAGAGGCATTTTATCAAACAGTTTATGGTCAGTATTTCTTGGGCTATCTGAGGACACAAAATTGAAGCAAAATGAAACTTAATTTGACAATTTTAAAGGTAAATTATTAAATTTTTCTCTCAGGGATGCATATAATAAAAGAAAAGAAACTAAACTCTGCAATACAAACTCTGTAATTATATCACAAATGAGAAAATAGTTTCAAAAAATCATGTAAAGATCTTGATTCACAGAGTCAGAAAACAACTGATATAAAAAAGAACCTCTTATTTGAAATATCTATTGATGTAAAACCCGATCTTTAATGAATTATACAGATCTTGTTTTGCTATACTGATGGTGAATATACAGATCTTGTTTTGCTAAATTATAATGATAGACACGACATCAACGAAAAATCTATAAGAAACAGTACAAAAAAGAGGCTTAATTTGAGAAATGATCCAGTCAATAAATCTACTAGCTTTCTTCCCCATAGATCGAATGACAGTATATAAGACACGGATCTAGCTCGTACGAAAAATCAGACACGGACACCGATCACTCTCTACTAGGAGCACAGATCTATCGATCGATCGAGAGAGAGAGAGAGAGAGAGAGAGAGAGGATACCTGGAAGAGATCGGCTGTGCAAAGAAATGGAGGAATCGGAAAACAAGCGAGAGAGGTGTTTCTCTTTTCTTTTCCAGAGCAGGGAACAACAATTTGCAAAAGGAAGGGGTAAAGATTTTAACAGAGCAGTTTTGACTTTATGAAGAGTACGGATTATAGAATTAAAACTGCACTGCATATGGTTCGTGCGCTGCATGAAGCCAAAACTACACTGTTAAAATTGTTACCCAAATGGGAGAGTCCTCTGAGGTAACAGGATATTTGACTTTAGATTCAGACCGTCCGATTAGAATGGAGCCAATCCGGTTCGAGGTAGAATGCACGGGGCTCTTTGATATTCGTGCAAAATCGGATCAAACGGTCGGAATCTAAAGTCAATATTTCTGTTACCTCTGGCGATATTAATTCAAAGATGAAAACAAGAAAACGGTTTCCTGCTCAAATTTTGGGATTTTCTTTGCGGTGTTAATTTTGGGGTAAATATTTAACAGAGCAGTTTTAACTTCATGCAGCTCAAAGACTATAAAATCAAAACAGCGCTGTTTCTGTATGAAGCAAAAAGTGCTCCGTTACAAATTTAACCCAAAATATGAGAGATGAAAATTGGGCCGGGCCGGATGGGCCAGTAAAGTTGTTTTGCATTTCATAGTAAATCAATTTAACGCCAAGCATTAAATTTGTCAAAACACCCTCAAAATTACTAATTACTAATCAATCTAATGAAATGAACATTTTTTTTTTGTCTTCTTTTCTTTAAATGTTCCCTGTTCTTTAGAAAATTTTAAATTATGTTCAAATAGATGACGTCACCCAATATATTTTGCCACATGAAACATGTTGAATTTTGAAGGCATTTTGTATTTATATTTTATACAAACAAACATTTATCATATCATGGACCAATTAATAATGATAACTAAATACCTTCAATACTAATTTATGTACACATTAATTCTACAAAAGGAGCAAATTTTTTTTTTTTTTTTTTGTATATTGTTGTTCTATGCCTATAAATTTACAATTTTAAAACTAAATCAAAATGCTCTCTTAAACCCTCTAAATTTTTTATCTTCAACACAATCAACACTGGATCTTGATGAATTCAACAGCTTGAGCAAATCACTGGCCTTCTGTTTTGTAACATTGTTGCAACCAATTTGTAACAAAAACAACAATTTTTGAAACAAACCAGCTTGAACTGCTTCTACTGCACAACAATCTCTGTTCTTGCATAGTTTCCAGAGTGCTGATACAGAGAAATCGGTTGCCAGATCGGATACCCGAATCAGTTTGTTGATCAAGAGCGGCACGGTTAGCGCATTTCGGCACCCGGTCTCTCTTCCTCTTTCACAGTTGAACAACCCGTCTAGCACGCCTAGCGCCTTCTCGCACGTGCTCTTATCACAATCTATTATCATCTCCGAAACCAAACAACCGAGATTCAACTCGGTAAATTTTGCGGCTAATCTGTCGTCGGTTGTTACCAAATAGTAAATGACAGCCAATGCCGCCTTTGTCGCTTGACTTGAAATCGGTGTTTGTACCAGTTTCACCAATCCTTCAACTAATCCCTTTGTCTTGGCAACCGAGTTGATCGCCGGTACATCGAGTGATGATACATATTTTCTCAGTAATATAACGGCATGAATCATCCCGGCTAAGTTTCCGTGATTCAAAATTGAAACAATGGTTTTTAAACATGAAGGCGAATTGATGTGTTGCTTCGCTTCTTCGTCTAGTGGAAAGAAAAACACCAAAGCCGATAAAATCTCTTCCACAAGTTTTAATTTTGATCCTTCAATGCCTTCACCGGAAAATTCACGAAATGCCGCGGCAAGAACACGTGACCCGCCACATGAAACAACACACGATTTATTTCTTTCGCTTTCTTTCCCTAAAGATTTTAACTTGGCAACCGATGCACTACACCGGACCCCGTCCCCTCTGACACTAGACGAAGAAATCTCATTCAAGATTTGTAAAGCATGCATCTTACTTAACGGAATTCGCGGAGTCGGTATTCTCTGAATACCCAAAGCCCGGTTCGCTACGCACCATTCCTGAATAAGCCGGCGCAATGCGTGATTCGGGATGAGTTCATCTTGCGTGATGTGTTGATTGGTAGCGGGGCATGAGTTGTTACCCATTTCGAGCCATTTGTCGATGCTTTGTCGGTCGTACGTGATGCCGGTTGAAGCGGTAACCGGGTCGTGCATGAGATCTAGAGAGATCGGGCAACGGAAGTGAGTCGGGACAGCTATGTTTGCAATTTGCTTTGGTACGAAAGCCATGTTATATATTTATGTTATGTTGTTGAATAGAGAAGTGAGAAGAGGAGAGAAAATGAGAGAGAGAGAACTGAGAAGAGAGGAGGGAGAGAACATAAGATATATAGTGAGAAACAGGGAAAGTGGGAACTTTGACTGTTGACCGTTGAAGTCAGACTCTTAACTCTTTTGACCCTGAAATGCTGAATGGGGAGGCAGCAAACAGCGAACAACGAACGGCTCCGGATCCCCTAAAGTAATACAATTTTTTATGTTAGATCGGGAACGTTTGATTCGAATCCGGCCCTTTATTCTGGCGGCTTGATTCGAATTGGACGGTCCGGATATGAACACAAAAAGGGGGTTACTTTAGGATATCCGAACTCCCGAAGCGATGCGCGTTGATACTTTGACTTGTTGTGTTATATGTAGAATGTCGTAGAAACTAGAAAGGCGAAATTTCTCTGGTCCACACAACACAGGCAGTAGGTATAAAGCTCCCGGGGACGGTCAGATAGGTATCGGACGAAATTTGGTCCGATACATGTCATATCCGTTCATCAGCATTAAGATTCGGATGACACGAATTTTGATGAGAATTGGACAGATGAGATTGGGATCTTGCGAGTGTGGTCCGATGCCCATTGGATCGTCTCTTCGAGTAGGTAGGGGATCATAAAGTAACTAAATAATTAATAAAGATAATATTAAAAAAAGAAAATTAGATCTGACCGCACGTCGCACCGGTCTTCCTCTGCGACCATCTGTTCAGTCTTGAGTGCTTGTATTATTAACAGAGTAGTTTTAGCTTGTACAGCGCACGGATTATAGAACCAAAAGAGTGCTGCATGTAGTACATGCACTGCATGAAGCCCAAGCTGCTCTGTAGTTTGTTAAAATTTGATAAGCCTTTCAGTAGTTTGTTTATCATTGAAAATTGATAAAGACTATTAAATTTGGTAAGATGTTTTATATCATTTGTTTTATTGTCCCAGGAATCATATTGAAACTTTGCTATCTCTTTAAAACTAGATGATTTTTTGTTTGGAAATTAGTAATATATCTTATTTGGCAAAATTAATAACTTTTTTTACTGCAAAAAATCCTGGAAGGGACAGATATGGTAAAACTGGGTCATAAGGGACTAAATTGGAATTTTAAAGCTGCAGGGACCTAAGCAGAAGTGTGTCTTCAAATTACATACCCCCCCTCTAAAATTCATAATATCATATTTACCCCTCTAAATTTCAAAAACTCTCAAATTTACCTAATTTATCTAATTTTTGAAATTTAGAGGGGTAAATATGATATGATGAATTGTAGATGGGGAAATACGTAATTTCGAGGTTTTTGAGGGGTATACATGAAATTCACCCTTTTTGAATGTATTTAACTTTCTTTAATCTTATGACCTAAAATTAATCAAATTAATTTTCTTCATTAATTAGGGCCTGGTAACATAGGTTCTTCCTTTGTCAAGTACAACCTAAAATTGTTTATATATTGATTTTGATTAATAGAGGTTGCTACATCTGTGCAAATTAAAGAAAAAAAAATGAGCAAAATGACCCGATATTTTTAAAAATACCCTAAGTTAATCACAAATTATTAAATATGCCCACGGTCCGCTTTTTTTATTAAAAATGCCCAAACCGGCCAATAATTGGCCGGTCCCGTGATTTTTTTTTTTTTTTAGAGAGAAAAATAGCTAAAATGCTGAAATGAAATCTAACACAAAAAAATCGAATTGTTTTTTTAAATATTTGTTAGATTACTTTTCTTGATAGCATATTTATACTAAAATACGCTAAATTACTTGAAAGTATGTTAATTTATGCTGATTGACACTAGATTACTTTAAATTATGTTAATTTTTTTTAAGAGACAAATAGGTAAAATGCTAAAATATAACACTAAAAAATCGAATTTATTTTTAAATATTTGCTAGATTACATTTTTTATATATAATTACCATATTTATACTAAAACACGCTAAATTACTTCATTTATGCTGAATTACAGTAAATTACAATAATTATGTAGAATTATGGTAGAATACGGTAAAGTACGCTAAATTACGTACGAATAGGGATGATATCTTTACTGAGAAGGGGAAAAACGACGACGAAACTTCAAACGGCCATAAAACGGCGCTCGAGTGTCCGATTTCAGCAAATGACCACTTTTCGGAAAGCTTGCAAAAATGCGCATGCGTCCGAACTAGCTTTGCTAGATTTCCAAATTCAGAATCGCCAAATAACAAACGGAAGAGGCTCAAAACTTCAGTTGAAGTTTCTGATTAAGATTTTCATTTCTATTCTCTAATCTACGTAGCTCAATAAATTAGTTATATAATGAACTTGTAGAATACCAATTTTTTGAAATTTTTTTACTATTTTTTATGATTTATGAAAGATGGCACAAAATCGGCCCTATTCATACGTAATTTAGCGTAATTTACCGTATTTTAGCATAATTCTACATAATTATTGTAATTTCAGCATTTTAGTAAATTTACCGTATTTTAGCATAATTATTGTAATTTACCGTATTTTAGCACAAAATCGGCCCTATTCGTAGCGTATTTTCTAACAAATATTTAAAAAAACAATTCGATTTTTTTGTGTTAGATTTCATTTCAGCATTTTAGCTATTTTTCTCTAAAAAAAAAAAAAAAAAAATCACGGGACCGGCCAATTATTGGCCGGTTTGGGCATTTTTAATAAAAAAAAAGGACCGTGGGCATATTTAATAATTTGTGATTAACTTAGGGTATTTTTGAAAATGTCGGCAAAATGACACTATTTGAAGGAGAACTCGGTGAACTGAGACTAAGTGGTCTTAAAGATTTTGCCAGAATCATCAGTTTAAAATTTGTTGGATTGGCATCTATGATTTAAGTAAATTGCTTAGTAATTTCTTTTGACTGTTACAGCTTACTGGTAAATATCAACTCTAGCAGGTAAATATGCTTAAGCTTGAATATATCTTCTTATTATTAGTTTATTAATTATTTTGTGGGTATTGCTCGGAATTTCTTTTTCTTATTATTAGTTCAATGTAAATAATTCATCATATTTTATTATAATTTCTTCCTGCTCTGTACTTCTTAGTTGATTGTTTTTCATATTTAAATAGTTTTTAATCTTCTTTACTAAGTGTCTTTGTTCTTACTTTTTTATATGTTATATGAGCAAAATGACAACCATACTACTCAGGCAAACTAGTTTTCTGAGATTTATATTTAATTAGTTGTCAGATGTAAAAAAAAAAATTGGTGTTAGTAATTTTTATGAATGTATCAGATAATTCATAGGTGTTGGTGCAAACCTTTTGCAATTGGATCCGACTGGTACTGGTACTATCCTTTACCAGTACTACAGTTTATCCTATAATGAATTGAACAAGAGATGCTTTCTTTAGCAAGAAAATAAAAGTTAATATCATTTGAAACATGGAGAGAAAAGCAATTGAAGTAGAGTAAAAGAAGTGTCTCTATAAATGAAGAAAAATTTATTCTTGTTCTTTGAATATCTTTTTGAATCTTTATTTATTTATTTATTCATAAGAGCAGCAGAGTTGACCCAAATCAATAATTTGGGGGTAAATAGCTGTCAATGACATATGAACATGATTAAATGATTAATTAAAAAAAGTAAAATGATGGGCACGTCATTAATTGTTAATTATATGTTAACTCAACCGTCTCACCCACCGGTGCTCACTAATTAATTTGCTTACATTTACCTCTAAATTAACAAATTAGTATATAATAAAATTTTAGGCAGATTTGAACATTTTTTGAGAAGAGATTGGGATCAAATTATCTAATATTCACAATGAATTTGATTTTAAATGTACAATCTTTTACATAAAAAATATTGCCTTTTAGCACTAGACTAAATGTTGATTCTTATAGTTAAACATTGAAACTTGAGAAGGAGTGAGACGATGATACTTTGCAATGCGCACGTAGGTATGTACTATGAATCTATATTTTCATTTTTATAGTTCAAACAGACAATCCGAATCGTTTAACATGATCTTCATATAATCGATATTAATTTTACATTTTTTTATAGGTAAAAAATTATCTTATCTATAGATTCTGAACCATCCGAAAGTATTGATTTTCTACCTATTTAAAAAAGTAAAAAAAACTTAAAATTTAAAATTTGATATGTAAGACATTTTTTCATGAAGATCATATTAAACCAAGGTTCTAAATAGCGTTTATAGCGTCGTAGCGGGAAGGCTAAAAAAAAAGCTATAGCGAATAGCGTCGCTATAGCGGAAGCTATTCCAAATAGCATTTTTTTTTACATTTCGTATATTCAATATTTGTACTAAATATCAACATTATATAATGTCTCATAGAACAATAAATAACACCAAAGTAATTAAGAAATTATAATATTCATATTGAAACCCGTACAAAGTCCAAATTGTGGTTCAAAATATCCATAGTAATATCATAAACTATCGATTTTTCCTATTAAAAATATCTTAAGCATCATGATTCATGACATAATCTATTTTTTTTTATTCAAATTTTAATTTCGGTTTGGACTTTTTTTCTATTCAAATTTCTATTTCTATTCCCAATTTCAAATTGATTTATCTGTAGCAAGTAGCAACAAATTCAATTTCGGTTTGAGATTTTTTTTATCTTTATTTAAAACCCATATAAATTGCTTAAAAAAAAAACTCATATTGTATAGCGCAAATAGCGGACCGCTATAGCGCTGTAGCGGCCGCTGTAGCGGCCGTAGCGCAAATAGCTCATTTTGATGTCATAACGTAGCGTTTGGGGTCCAAAAACGCTATAGCGCCGCTATTTAGAACACTGTATTAAACAGTTCGAATTGACTATTTAAACTTTAAATACAAAAGTATAAATTCATAACACAGATCGATTTACACATTACATACTACCAGTGGCGGAGCCATATTGAATCAGGGTTAGACAAAACTGCCTAGTTACCTTTGAATTTTGAAAATCGAGTATAGATCTATATATGTATGATCATATTGTTGTCTATCTCTGAAGAAATTTTTACCTACTTCTGAATAATTCACAATTTAAATTGATTAACTTACGATAGTCCGCAATCTGCAATCCGCTAGTAATACATTTTTTTTTTTACCTAATAAAAGTTCTGACTACACCCCTTTCTACTACCATATCCTCATTCCATGAGAAAATGCAATAGAAATGTTTTGGCCATCATCTTTTTTGGAATGTGACCACAACGTGGTTTAATTACAACATGAAAAGCCATCACGTTCAAATTAAAATAACAGTTTTATTACATCCATTCATTGATCATGACTAATAATCTTGAACCACTTAATTGGCACTAAACATATTATAGTATCTTAAGTAGTTGCCTCTATAAATACAACTAATTACAAAAAAAAAAAAACAATTCAAACCAAGGGATCAAAATCACAAACCAAACAAAAAGTTTAAGCTAACTTACACTAAAATGGCAGATATTGGAGCAATGGTTGTGAGAGTGATGAACAAGCTGTCACAGGTTGCCACTCAAGAAGCGCTTTTGCATGTTAAGGTGGGCGATGACGTGTGTGTTCTCAACAACAAGCTGGCGTGGTTGCGAACTTTCTTGGAAGGTGTTGGCGAACGAGGTCGTGCCGGTCGAAACCAAATCGAAGAACTTTGGGTTAAACAAGCCATTGAACTTCTCTTTGAAGCCGAAGACACGCTCGACGAGTTTTCCGGGATGGTTGTAAATCTACTAGATACTTAATTTGCTTTATAAACCTTAAATATATACTAATTTACTAAGCATTGTTTTTCTTTTTCATTTTATGAATATATACTTGTAGATTAAATTTTATATTTTTTAAATTTATTTACTATTTTTTAGATGGATAGAAAATCAGTTGATTTAAAAATTCTAGACCATTCAAAAGTAGTGATTTTCTACGTACCTAAAAACATGATAAAAAATCTTTAAAAAAAAATGAAAAACTTAGTCTGCAAGTACATTTTCATATGAAAATCATGTTAAATGGTTACATTTTTGCAAGTAGAATGTATATATGTATTGATTATTTTTTACTATCTTGTCTTAAATTGAAGGTGGAGAAGGCCAGGTTGTCGAGGTATAGGCACTGGAAGGCTTTGTTCAAGTTTCAGTGTTTTGAAGAAATACTGGTAAATCACAAGCTCCTGAGAAAGATTGAGGCCTTGAAAGATAAGCTAGAACAGCTTGACAATCAAAGGACCACTCATCAAAGCCAGTTTGATCCTTTATCATGGCAGGTGCCAACCATGAGCAAGACAAGTTTAAAATGGTATGAAACTAATTAACCAAATGCAAAATGTTATTTTAAGTAAAATGAAAAAAATATATATTAAACTCAATTTAAGTAGCTCAAAAAGCATTCATCATTGAATTTAATTATGAATATAACTGTTAAGAACTTTGTAATCATGCAATGCCCTTAGGAAATAAAATACAATTTTTTTGAGGTAGCAAGAGAAATGTATCAGATTAAAGTCAATATGCAAAGATCTGTTTTCATTTTTGACAAACTTTTTTTTGTTTTTTCAAAAATAGAAGAATCCAAATATTTTTGTTATTTACCTAGAAGTGACTTTTGAACCAGGATCAATAACTCAGATTCAAAATGTTTTTATTTTTTTTTTCAATAACACACAAAGTAATATTTTAATTTTTCTTACAACTGTGAAAAATTCGGTCTGAAAAATATTGATCCGGGTTATTTGTGTCAGTCTTTCTAATAAATCAAATTATATAATATTCTATCTATTTTGGAATTTGAAATGCATGTTGATCAGCCACAATAGCTTTAACCTAATTAAATTAGTATTATATTTTCTTCAAAGTTATACTTTTAAACCCTGACTGATACTGATATTTGTCACTGTAAAGGGATGGCCGTGATTCGTATGAACCAGTTGGTTCTGAAGTGCATGTCAATGAACTGAAGGATCAACTTCTGAAAGGTGAAAGCAAGAGAAAAGTTATAGCCGTTATCGGTTCCGGCAATGGAATCACATCGTTCGGAAAGAACGTCTACGACAGTTCAGAGGTTAAGAACCATTTCGGGGTTGTTGCCTGGAAGAACTTGCCACTAAAATTCAGCCTGGATGAAACCTTTTCTGACATCTACTGTAAGGTATAAGATACTATCTACTATACGGTATTACTAATAAATTTTACTTTCAACCCAATTGAATATGAAAGTTTACGGTTTTTTTCCGGCCAAAACAGGTGAAAGGATACGAATTTCGCATTTTATCTATTAAGGCAATTATTTATTTTTTTGTTATTCTGAACCAACAAAGTCTTACAAGGCATTGCTAGATGTATCTTCTCAGATTATCTAAGAATTAAAAAAAAAAGTGTTTCTTTGTGATTATTTTCGCTACTCGCAATGTCAGGATAATATCTGACATATATACTTTCAACCCTGATCTAGTGACTATATATAACTAAAGAGAAATAATCTTATATTTCCAGGTGCAAGAGCAAATGGATCAAGAAGAAGTAAACAGTTGCAAGCAAGAGGATGCAGGTGAGGCGCTCCATGCTCTGTTACGAAAAAGACGGTATCTGGTTGTGTTCAATGGTATAGCGAGTCAAGACGATTGGGAGGAGATCAACAATTTCTTGCCGGATGAAGAGAACGGTAGCAGAGTGCTACTAATCCCAAAGCATGCAAGCGAGGTTGCGATTTTATCTCAATCAGAGGATATCATTACTATTCGACCAGTGGTCGCTTTAAGTCTACAAGAATGCACCAATTTGTTTTCTCAAATAGTTTTCGAGAATAATACCGAAAGTTCTAATGAATTCAATGTTTACATACCGAAGATTCATGCGGTAACTAAAGGTGAACCATGGAGTATTTCCCTTTTAGCGCTCCTTTTACGCGCAAAACTTTCATCTAAATTATGGAAGAAGGTGTTTACCCATCTCGAGTCTAGCACCGTGCGAAACCCGATTGACCGGTTGCTACCTTTAAGTTTTGATTCTCTACCTCACCAAATGAAGTCCTGTTTTTTGTACTTCTCGGCAATGCCAGAGAGTACAGGCTTTGAAGCTGACCGATTGGTGCGCATATGGATTGCAGAAGGATTCATAGAATCAAGATATAGAAAAACACCCGAGGAAATCGGGGAGGGTTATCTAAAAGAATTAATATCGAGATCTCTCGTCTATGTTCAAGAAAAGGATGAATTTGGAGGCATTGCAGTTGTTGCTGTCAATGAACGAATTCACACTTTTCTGCAATCCGTAGCACACGGGTCTAGTTTTGTTACAATCTGTGACAATGCTAATCTCGTGTCTCCAACCATGATCCGGCGAATCGCTGTTCAAAATTATGTTAGTAAATACGTGCAAGTCAAGAACTCGTTACCGAAGCTTCGGTCTTTCATGTGTGATTGTTCGGAAAAATATTCTAAACATCATCCATATCACACAATGAAGTTTCTACTCGAATCGAAGTTTCTCCGAGTGATTGACTTGCACGGATTAATAATAAAAAAGTTGCCGAAAAAAATCGGTAATTTGATCCACTTAAGGTACTTGGGAGTTCATTGCGAAGGATTACAGAAGCTCCCGAATTCGATAGGTAAGCTTCTAAATCTCCAGACATTAGACATAAGGAAAACCTCAGTTCAAAATTTACCAGAATCATTTTGGGGAATTGAGGCACTGAGGCACATAATTGCTGATACCATAAAACTACCGAAACGAGTCGGTGCACTTTACAACTTACAAACCCTCCAGAGCGCAGATTGCACCTATTGGAACCACCGCAACAAATTCGGGTTGTTAGAGAAAATAACAAACATTCGAACATTGAGCTTGGAGCGACTCACTACTTCTCAAGCGAGAGAAATATCCAATTCACTCGGTAACTTACTCTTTTTAAAACACTTGTGCTTGAAAGTAAAGTCGTCTCATGATTTACTTCCATCAACCATTTTTACAAACCCGAATGCAATCTTACGGTGCCTTCAAATCTTGGAGTTGCATGGGCAGTTAGACGGGCAAGAGGCAGTAGATGAGGAGGAAATCAGTGCTCAGAATACTAGACTCTCAATACCGAAACTTGTCAGTATAACTCTGATAATGTCACATATTGACCAGCGGTTTATTGACATGTTGTCAAAAATAAATTCTCTTGAAAGGGTTTCTCTTTGCAAGGCGTATACCGGGCAAACGATTCGGTTCCTTTCAAATGGATTTCAGAATGTTAGAGAGCTAGAATTGAATAATTTGGGTGTGTTAAAGAAATGGATAGAGATTGATTCAGAGACATTGCCAAAACTCAGAAAGCTCATTCTATCAGGGTGTACCACATTAGAAAACCTTCCTGAGGGTTTAGAAGGATTGCAACTGGAAGAGGTAAGGATTTACAATATGGATAGATTAATCATGGAAATTAGAAACCAACAAGGAGAGAATTTTGATAAAATAAAAGATGTACAAATCATTAAAACCAAGCTTTGAGATTCGTGCCAGAATAAAACAGACGACTCAGATCTCATTTTACACGGTCTGTTACCGCCGTTGAATCTGAATTCTTTTTTGCCAATAATGAGATGAGGCTTTTTTTTTTTTGTGGAACTCAATAGAAAAGTGTAGATGTTGAGTAACTATTTATTTTTAAGTTTTTTTTTGTTTTTGTTTTCAGTTGTGAAATTTTGAAAGTGAATGTAATGATGTGATGTGATTTTGCCAGTAATGAGATGGCCGACATTTTTATTAATATCCAAAGTTAATTATAAATTAATAAATATACCCAGATGGGTTTTGTTAAAAATGTCCAAACTGGCTATTTAATGGTTGGTTGTTGATTTCTGAGATTCTGAAGAGGAATTATATTTTAGAGAAAAGTATGTAAAATATTATTTGATTGTATTTCTGTATATTGATCTCTCATGATACAATGATCCTATGCTCTATTTATACTTTACATGGCTCAACTAGCCGTTAGAATATGATAAGCCTCAATTGTATACACTTTCGGTTAAGGTTTTACCTCTAAATTGTACCAAATTCCTTGTGTTTTACCCTAGTTTAATAGAGAATTCATTCAAGAACCAAGTTACTGCTGTTGCCTTGTCTAAATTGTAGGAATTAAGCAAAAAGGAGCAATTCTGCGAGTTTGTGCGGGCCGCATTAATTTTATGCGGGCCGCACAAAATTAAATTCATCCGAAATTAAAAAGTCGGAAATCTACAAGTTTTGCTCAACCAAGTCAGAGAGTATTGCGGCCAGTCGTGCGGCCTTAAGGAATTCTATGCGGGCCGCACAAACGAAAAATGCGGGCCGCACGAAATCTATGCGGGCCGCACAAACCCCTTTTTCCTCCGCGCAGTTTCCGGCCAACTCTCCATTTTGTGCGGGCCGCACGGATTTTGTGAAGGCCGCACAAAGGCCGCACCAGCGCCAATTCAGCCTGATTTTGAGGGATCTCCTCATAACTGCTGCCAGATTTCGGGATTGATTAGAGGAGGGACGAAATTGGCTATTAAAGAGGGGAGAGGCAGCAGGAGGAGGGGATCTCTTCTTCCACTTTGCTCCTAAGTTCTTTTCTTTTTCAAAAACCTCTCCATTTTTATTCTCTCCTCTTCACTAGATCAAGAGCTTTTGGATTGACGGTTGAAGGCTTGATTCGAGCGAGCAGACATTGAAGACAAGGGCAGCAAACTAGGAGATTGGTGTATTCTCATCTCTTATTTGTTTATCTAGTTTTTTTTTAGTCATGTTTACTTTTTTCTATCTCTTGGATGTTATTGCACCCATGAGGGGCTAGATTCCTCTCTAGGGGCTTAGGCTAAAATCATGAACTTGTATTAGATTCTAGTTTACTTGGATATTATTTCTATGTGATGATTGTTTGTTAATTGTTTGTTCTTGGTGATTTTATAATTCATGTGCTTGAGTAATTTGTGAATTATTAATTAGTGTCCCGCTTGGGTTTAACAAACTTAAGGTGTTAGGATCAAGGAATTGATAAGACCGAATACTTGCATGAATAATTTTAGGATTAAGATTAGAAATGACCAATCCTATTTCTTAGCCCGGAACCACAAGAACAATGGTTGAATTTAGGCGAAGAACTTAATCGTGAAGCCTCATATTCAATTGGGACCCCTAAAATTGAACCGAATTTTGGTATGAAGGACTTAATCGTGAAATGTCGAAATTTGGGAATAAATTAGGCTAAACACAAGGTTATGGTCTAGATAATTAGGATGAGGGACTTAATCGTGAAATCCGAACTATCTAGACACGTCATTAATTCACGAAAGTGACCCTTTTTGACATATTAGGTTTAGAAACCCCAAAATAACAAACATGAATTTAGAAACCAAGTAAATGTGAATTTGATCAAGGGATTGAAAGCCGATAGCCCTTAGATTCCATCTCTTTGATTACAAACTCATTTTCATTATTTATTTAGAATTGTTTTGTTTTGTTCCAACTCCAATTCGGGTATTGAACCCACCATTCCAGTTTTCAACAAAACCCCCCCTTTTACTTTAATTGCATTATTTAGAATTAATTATTTAAGTAAAAAGTAATTTCTCCCGTTATCTTTGGATCGATACCTATTTTACTACAAGGATAGGTTGTATGCTTGCAACCAATCTATCATTGTGTATTAAGGTTTATAAATTTAAAGCATAGAGTGTATTCCAAAATTGACCACATATTCCAATACCAAAAATACACATCAAGCTTTTGGCGCCGTTGCCGGGGATAACGGATAGACATTAATTTTTGCTTTAAAAATTAGTTCTAGAAATTTTTCTTTTATTTTATTTTATTTTATTTTCATTTATTTTCATTACTCATATTTTCTCTCTTTCTTTCCACAGCTGTGAACGCTGGCACCTGTCACTAGAAGCCAGAAGAACGCGGCAAGTACTTCGTCTACAATGTCAAGAAACCCTCAACTCGGAATGCCTGAGGAACCAGAAGAGGTGGATGCTAGAACTGGAGCTCAACAAGCTTTTGTAGCTCAACAAGCACAACAAGCTCAACTCAACAATGATCAACCTCTTCAAAATCATTTCCAAGCCGAAAATGGCAGAAATGAACCTCCGCCACTTAATCCGAATGACCGCCAACCTATGAGGGAGTTCTTGAACCATCAAGATCCAGACAAACGCTTTGGCTATGTTGCACATGGGGGGACAAACCCCGATTTAAAACCAACTCTTATTCATTTGTTAGGTCAAAACTTGTTTGGTGGTACTTTGAATGAGGATCCTCATTCACATTTGGCAATGTTTGAAGAACATTGCGGCACATTTGCACCAAGGGGTCCGCAACTTGATGCTTTGAAATTGAACTGTTTTCACCTTTCTCTCAGAGATGAGGCTAGGACTTGGTTAAGGTTGTTGAACCCTAGGGTAACTCAAACTTGGCCCGATGTGCAAAGATTGTTTTTAGGAAAGTATTTTCCGCCCTCAAAAACTCAACATTTTAGGGCAAAAATAACTACTTTCAAACAAGGTGATGATGAGTCTTTGAGTGAGGCTTGGGACAGATGGCAAGAACTTTTGCGTTTATGTCCTAATCATGGTATTGATGTATGGCTTTTGTTTCAGTTTTTCTATGCAGGTTGCACATACGCGACCAAAAATCATCTCAATTCGGCTGCTGGAGGAAACTTAGCCAACAAAGATGCAGTAGAAGCTATGGAAATGATTGAGGACATGGCGGTAAGCCAACGCGAGTGGACAGCTGGGAGAGACACGAGAAGGAGCAACACACCTGCTGGTATGATAAAGTTGGATGAGGTAACTTCCCTACAAGCAAAGGTAGAATCTCTCCAAAATCAGATGAAAAAGATGCAGCAGGTAAAAGCTGTAGTTAAGTCCTCTCCTTGTGGTATTTGTGGAGACTTGAACCATGACACAGTTGGGTGTCAATATTCCACAGAGGGTAATGATGAGGTAGAACAAGTTAATGGGTTGTTTTATAATGAGGGTGACAAGAGAAATAACCAATACAACACAAACAACTCTAACACCTACAACCCTAACGCAAGGTATAACCACCCAAACTTTAGGTGGAGGAATGACAATGAGAATTCGAACCAAACTCCGAACCAAAACCAAGGCAATGCAGGCCAATACCAGAACCAAGGTAATGGTAATCAGTACCAAAACCGTCAAGGCCAAGGACCATCTCAATTGTCTAGGTTAGAGAAAATGGTTGAGGGATTGGTAATTTCCCAAAAAGATAGTGCTCATGTTCAGAATGTACAAAATAAAAAGATTGATGAGTTATCTGATTCTGTTAGAACAGTGAATAGTAGGTTGGACCTTGTGCAAACTCAAGCCAGATTGCTTGAGACTCAAATGGCACAACAAGCCGCTTCCGCTTCACGCCCTCTAGGCACGCTTCCTGGAAAGCCGGAACACAACCCGAGGGAACATGTGCATGCCGTGACCCTTCGAAATGGTAAGCAGTATGATGGACCTGAGATGCCTGCTGAAGAAGGGGTGAAACAACAAATCATTGCACCAGAAACAGAGGTTTCTGCGGCCTCTCCTGCGGCCAGTACAACAATTCCTGCGGCCAGCACAGATTTTCCTGCGGCCTGCCCAGATTTTCCTGCGGATCCACCAGTGCTCACAGAAAATCAAAAATCTGGTAAAACTGATCCGAAAAAGGTAAAATCTTCTGAATACGTGCCTCCTCTCAGGTTCGTACCTTTCCCTCAACGGTTGGTGAAGACCAAAATGGACCAACAATTTGCTAAATTCATGGACCACTTAAAGAAAATATATATTACCATTCCTTTTACGGAAGTCATAACTCAAATGCCGTCATATGCGAAATTTTTGAAAGAATTGTTGTCCAACAAAAGGAAACTCGAAGAGGTAGAAACAGTGGCTTTAAATGCAGAATGTAGTGCACTTGTTTCTCAACATATTAAACTGCCTCCTAAACTCAAAGATCCCGGCAGTTTCACAATTCCGTGCAAAATCAGAGAAACCATTTTTAATCGATGTCTGCTAGACCTTGGTGCTAGTGTTTGTTTAATGCCAAAATCAGTCTATGATAGGCTAGGTTTGGGTGAATTGAAACAAACCAGAATGTCTCTTCAATTGGCAGATAGATCCGTTCGATATCCATCTGGGATTGCAGAAGATGTGATAGTCCAAATTGGTAAGTTTTACGTACCTGTAGACTTTGTGGTAGTAGAAATGGAAGAAGATTCTCACACCCCCCTCTTATTTGGGCGTGATTTTCTAACTACAGCAGGTACAAATATTGATGTTTCAGGAGGAAGGATTTCCTTTTCGATTTGTGATGAGAAGGTGGAATTCAATGTTTTCAAATCTATGCAATACCCTTCTAATGATAATGACACAATTTGTAGGATTGATGTCTTGGATACCATTATTGCCGCCCAGACTGATGCGGTAACAAATGGTGAACAGCTGAACGAAAATCTGGACGAGATCTTGGGCGAAAAAGGAGCTAAAACAGAACAAGCTCCTGGCAGCGAGGTTTTGTGCGGGCCGCACGAAAATTTGTGCGGGCCGCAAGAAAGTCCCAAATTGTGTGACGACTCCCATGAACCTGAAACAAATTTGTGCGGGCCGCACGAAATTTTGTGCGGGCCGCACCAACCCGCAGAAAACCCTGACAGCTTCCGATTTGTGTGATTGCTAGAATTAAGGACTTGTTTGAAAATTTTTGGTTATAATTTGGATGACTTTGAAAAATTTGAAATAACCCCATATTTGATCAAAGAATTGCATTGGATGAGATGTTTTAGTATTTTGAAAAAAAATGAAAAATTGGATTTTATCGAGCAAGTATTTTGAAACCAAGGTATACTTTTCTAATTGGGAAATTGGGATTTACAAATGAAAGAAAGGTTGTAATATCCATAGGTATGGAAGAATACCTTTGGATGCGTGTATTCATGGTATTTTTGCTTAAGTTGATGAAATGATTTTAATGAAAAATTTGTGAAAATTCAACTCGGACTCCGCTTACCTATGTTACGGCGACATGACGTACTTATGGTTATGAGTCCTTGACACTTTGCTCCGCTAGTTCACCCGATAAAGTGGCCGAGTTTACACCACAAGTGTGAGTTCATGTCATGGAAGGGTTGAACCAAGAGCATGCAATTGCACTTTTGAATTAAAACGGTTGGGTATGGTTAACTACTCGTAACTAGCCGGTTTTGTATTAAGGATAAAGATCATAGTGTCACAAAAAAATAGCAACAAAATAAAATAGAATTCTGCATGATACCAACACGCGAAAATTTACAACTTTCTAGCCCAAGCTTGGAACAAGCTTGGGGGGGCGAAAAAGATAAATCACCACAAAATGAGGGTATATTTTTGGTAGAAGAATGAAACATTGATAAATCCGAATGATTAATTTTTGCAAATATTAAGGCATCTTTGAATATGAAATTTGATTGATCAAGTTGTGGGGTGAATTAAAGTTGATTAAGGAAAGTTCAAATTGTTGATCAAAATGATTCTCGAAGTTTTTAACTATAGCAAGATCATGTGAATTTTTCGCACTTAGGAACATTCTTGGAATTTGGTTAGTTTAGAAACCGGACTCACACCTAGGTTTAGATTTTTGCTTGAGGGCAAGCAAGGTTTAAGCTTTCGGTTAAGGTTTTACCTCTAAATTGTACCAAATTCATTGTGTTTTACCCTAGTTTAATAGAGAATTCATTCAAGAACCAAGTTACTGCTGTTGTCTTGTCTAAATTGTAGGAATCAAGCAAAAAGGAGCAATTCTGCGAGTTTGTGCGGGCCGCACAAAATTAAATTCATCCGAAATTAAAAAGTCGGAAATCTACAAGTTTTGCTCAACCAAGTCAGAGAGTATTGCGGCCAGTCGTGCGGCCTTAAGGAATTCTATGCGGGCCGCACAAACGAAAAATGCGGGCCGCACGAAATCTATGCGGGCCGCACAAACCCCTTTTTCCTCCGCGCAGTTTCCGGCCAACTCTCCATTTTGTGCGGGCCGCACGGATTTTGTGAAGGCCGCACAAAGGCCGCACCAGCGCCAATTCAGCCTGATTTTGAGGGATCTCCTCATAACTGCTGCCAGATTTCGGGATTGATTAGAGGAGGGACGAAATTGGCTATTAAAGAGGGGAGAGGCAGCAGGAGGAGGGGATCTCTTCTTCCACTTTGCTCCTAAGTTCTTTTCTTTTTCAAAAACCTCTCCATTTTTATTCTCTCCTCTTCACTAGATCAAGAGCTTTTGGATTGACGGTTGAAGGCTTGATTCGAGCGAGCAGACATTGAAGACAAGGGCAGCAAACTAGGAGATTGGTGTATTCTCATCTCTTATTTGTTTATCTAGTTTTTTTTTAGTCATGTTTACTTTTTTCTATCTCTTGGATGTTATTGCACCCATGAGGGGCTAGATTCCTCTCTAGGGGCTTAGGCTAAAATCATGAACTTGTATTAGATTCTAGTTTACTTGGATATTATTTCTATGTGATGATTGTTTGTTAATTGTTTGTTCTTGGTGATTTTATAATTCATGTGCTTGAGTAATTTGTGAATTATTAATTAGTGTCCCGCTTGGGTTTAACAAACTTAAGGTGTTAGGATCAAGGAATTGATAAGACCGAATACTTGCATGAATAATTTTAGGATTAAGATTAGAAATGACCAATCCTATTTCTTAGCCCGGAACCACAAGAACAATGGTTGAATTTAGGCGAAGAACTTAATCGTGAAGCCTCATATTCAATTGGGACCCCTAAAATTGAACCGAATTTTGGTATGAAGGACTTAATCGTGAAATGTCGAAATTTGGGAATAAATTAGGCTAAACACAAGGTTATGGTCTAGATAATTAGGATGAGGGACTTAATCGTGAAATCCGAACTATCTAGACACGTCATTAATTCACGAAAGTGACCCTTTTTGACATATTAGGTTTAGAAACCCCAAAATAACAAACATGAATTTAGAAACCAAGTAAATGTGAATTTGATCAAGGGATTGAAAGCCGATAGCCCTTAGATTCCATCTCTTTGATTACAAACTCATTTTCATTATTTATTTAGAATTGTTTTGTTTTGTTCCAACTCCAATTCGGGTATTGAACCCACCATTCCAGTTTTCAACAAAACCCCCCCTTTTACTTTAATTGCATTATTTAGAATTAATTATTTAAGTAAAAAGTAATTTCTCCCGTTATCTTTGGATCGATACCTATTTTACTACAAGGATAGGTTGTATGCTTGCAACCAATCTATCATTGTGTATTAAGGTTTATAAATTTAAAGCATAGAGTGTATTCCAAAATTGACCACATATTCCAATACCAAAAATACACATCAAGCTTTTGGCGCCGTTGCCGGGGATAACGGATAGACATTAATTTTTGCTTTAAAAATTAGTTCTAGAAATTTTTCTTTTATTTTATTTTATTTTATTTTCATTTATTTTCATTACTCATATTTTCTCTCTTTCTTTCCACAGCTGTGAACGCTGGCACCTGTCACTAGAAGCCAGAAGAACGCGGCAAGTACTTCGTCTACAATGTCAAGAAACCCTCAACTCGGAATGCCTGAGGAACCAGAAGAGGTGGATGCTAGAACTGGAGCTCAACAAGCTTTTGTAGCTCAACAAGCACAACAAGCTCAACTCAACAATGATCAACCTCTTCAAAATCATTTCCAAGCCGAAAATGGCAGAAATGAACCTCCGCCACTTAATCCGAATGACCGCCAACCTATGAGGGAGTTCTTGAACCATCAAGATCCAGACAAACGCTTTGGCTATGTTGCACATGGGGGGACAAACCCCGATTTAAAACCAACTCTTATTCATTTGTTAGGTCAAAACTTGTTTGGTGGTACTTTGAATGAGGATCCTCATTCACATTTGGCAATGTTTGAAGAACATTGCGGCACATTTGCACCAAGGGGTCCGCAACTTGATGCTTTGAAATTGAACTGTTTTCACCTTTCTCTCAGAGATGAGGCTAGGACTTGGTTAAGGTTGTTGAACCCTAGGGTAACTCAAACTTGGCCCGATGTGCAAAGATTGTTTTTAGGAAAGTATTTTCCGCCCTCAAAAACTCAACATTTTAGGGCAAAAATAACTACTTTCAAACAAGGTGATGATGAGTCTTTGAGTGAGGCTTGGGACAGATGGCAAGAACTTTTGCGTTTATGTCCTAATCATGGTATTGATGTATGGCTTTTGTTTCAGTTTTTCTATGCAGGTTGCACATACGCGACCAAAAATCATCTCAATTCGGCTGCTGGAGGAAACTTAGCCAACAAAGATGCAGTAGAAGCTATGGAAATGATTGAGGACATGGCGGTAAGCCAACGCGAGTGGACAGCTGGGAGAGACACGAGAAGGAGCAACACACCTGCTGGTATGATAAAGTTGGATGAGGTAACTTCCCTACAAGCAAAGGTAGAATCTCTCCAAAATCAGATGAAAAAGATGCAGCAGGTAAAAGCTGTAGTTAAGTCCTCTCCTTGTGGTATTTGTGGAGACTTGAACCATGACACAGTTGGGTGTCAATATTCCACAGAGGGTAATGATGAGGTAGAACAAGTTAATGGGTTGTTTTATAATGAGGGTGACAAGAGAAATAACCAATACAACACAAACAACTCTAACACCTACAACCCTAACGCAAGGTATAACCACCCAAACTTTAGGTGGAGGAATGACAATGAGAATTCGAACCAAACTCCGAACCAAAACCAAGGCAATGCAGGCCAATACCAGAACCAAGGTAATGGTAATCAGTACCAAAACCGTCAAGGCCAAGGACCATCTCAATTGTCTAGGTTAGAGAAAATGGTTGAGGGATTGGTAATTTCCCAAAAAGATAGTGCTCATGTTCAGAATGTACAAAATAAAAAGATTGATGAGTTATCTGATTCTGTTAGAACAGTGAATAGTAGGTTGGACCTTGTGCAAACTCAAGCCAGATTGCTTGAGACTCAAATGGCACAACAAGCCGCTTCCGCTTCACGCCCTCTAGGCACGCTTCCTGGAAAGCCGGAACACAACCCGAGGGAACATGTGCATGCCGTGACCCTTCGAAATGGTAAGCAGTATGATGGACCTGAGATGCCTGCTGAAGAAGGGGTGAAACAACAAATCATTGCACCAGAAACAGAGGTTTCTGCGGCCTCTCCTGCGGCCAGTACAACAATTCCTGCGGCCAGCACAGATTTTCCTGCGGCCTGCCCAGATTTTCCTGCGGATCCACCAGTGCTCACAGAAAATCAAAAATCTGGTAAAACTGATCCGAAAAAGGTAAAATCTTCTGAATACGTGCCTCCTCTCAGGTTCGTACCTTTCCCTCAACGGTTGGTGAAGACCAAAATGGACCAACAATTTGCTAAATTCATGGACCACTTAAAGAAAATATATATTACCATTCCTTTTACGGAAGTCATAACTCAAATGCCGTCATATGCGAAATTTTTGAAAGAATTGTTGTCCAACAAAAGGAAACTCGAAGAGGTAGAAACAGTGGCTTTAAATGCAGAATGTAGTGCACTTGTTTCTCAACATATTAAACTGCCTCCTAAACTCAAAGATCCCGGCAGTTTCACAATTCCGTGCAAAATCAGAGAAACCATTTTTAATCGATGTCTGCTAGACCTTGGTGCTAGTGTTTGTTTAATGCCAAAATCAGTCTATGATAGGCTAGGTTTGGGTGAATTGAAACAAACCAGAATGTCTCTTCAATTGGCAGATAGATCCGTTCGATATCCATCTGGGATTGCAGAAGATGTGATAGTCCAAATTGGTAAGTTTTACGTACCTGTAGACTTTGTGGTAGTAGAAATGGAAGAAGATTCTCACACCCCCCTCTTATTTGGGCGTGATTTTCTAACTACAGCAGGTACAAATATTGATGTTTCAGGAGGAAGGATTTCCTTTTCGATTTGTGATGAGAAGGTGGAATTCAATGTTTTCAAATCTATGCAATACCCTTCTAATGATAATGACACAATTTGTAGGATTGATGTCTTGGATACCATTATTGCCGCCCAGACTGATGCGGTAACAAATGGTGAACAGCTGAACGAAAATCTGGACGAGATCTTGGGCGAAAAAGGAGCTAAAACAGAACAAGCTCCTGGCAGCGAGGTTTTGTGCGGGCCGCACGAAAATTTGTGCGGGCCGCAAGAAAGTCCCAAATTGTGTGACGACTCCCATGAACCTGAAACAAATTTGTGCGGGCCGCACCAACCAGCAGAAAACCCTGACAGCTTCCGATTTGTGTGATTGCTAGAATTAAGGACTTGTTTGAAAATTTTTTGTTATAATTTGGATGACTTTGAAAAATTTGAAATAACCCCATATTTGATCAAAGAATTGCATTGGATGAGATGTTTTAGGATTTTGAAAAAAAATGAAAAATTGGATTTTATCGAGAAAGTATTTTGAAACCAAGGTATACTTTTCTAATTGGGAAATTGGGATTTACAAATGAAAGAAAGGTTGTAATATCCATAGGTATGGAAGAATACCTTTGGATGCGTGTATTCATGGTATTTTTGCTTAAGTTGATGAAATGATTTTAATGAAAAATTTGTGAAAATTCAACTCGGACTCCGCTTACCTATGTTACGGCGACATGACGTACTTATGGTTATGAGTCCTTGACACTTTGCTCCGCTAGTTCACCCGATAAAGTGGCCGAGTTTACACCACAAGTGTGAGTTCATGTCATGGAAGGGTTGAACCAAGAGCATGCAATTGCACTTTTGAATTAAAACGGTTGGGTATGGTTAACTACTCGTAACTAGCCGGTTTTGTATTAAGGATAAAGATCATAGTGTCACAAAAAAAATAGCAACAAAATAAAATAGAATTCTGCATGATACCAACACGCGAAAATTTACAACTTTCTAGCCCAAGCTTGGAACAAGCTTGGGGGGGGCGAAAAAGATAAATCACCACAAAATGAGGGTATATTTTTGGTAGAAGAATGAAACATTGATAAATCCGAATGATTAATTTTTGCAAATATTAAGGCATCTTTGAATATGAAATTTGATTGATCAAGTTGTGGGGTAAATTAAAGTTGATTAAGGAAAGTTCAAATTGTTGATCAAAATGATTCTCGAAGTTTTTAACTATAGCAAGATCATGTGAATTTTTCGCACTTAGGAACATTCTTGGAATTTGGTTAGTTTAGAAACCGGACTCACACCTAGGTTTAGATTTTTGCTTGAGGGCAAGCAAGGTTTAAGCTTTCGGTTAAGGTTTTACCTCTAAATTGTACCAAATTCATTGTGTTTTACCCTAGTTTAATAGAGAATTCATTCAAGAACCAAGTTACTGCTGTTGTCTTGTCTAAATTGTAGGAATCAAGCAAAAATGAGCAATTCTGCGAGTTTGTGCGGGCCGCACGAATTTAAATTCATCCGAAATTAAAAAGTCGGAAATCTACAAGTTTTGCTCAACCAAGTCAGAGAGTATTGCGGCCAGTCGTGCGGCCTTAAGAAATTCTATGCGGGCCGCACAAACGAAAAATGCGGGCCGCACGAAATCTATGCGGGCCGCACAAACCCCTTTTTCCTCCGCGCAGTTTCCGGCCAACTCTCCATTTTGTGCGGGCCGCACGGATTTTGTGAAGGCCGCACAAAGGCCGCACCAGCGCCAATTCAGCCTGATTTTGAGGGATCTCCTCATAACTGCTGCCAGATTTCGGGATTGATTAGAGGAGGGACGAAATTGGCTATTAAAGAGGGGAGAGGCAGCAGGAGGAGGGGATCTCTTCTTCCACTTTGCTCCTAAGTTCTTTTCTTTTTCAAAAACCTCTCCATTTTTATTCTCTCCTCTTCACTAGATCAAGAGCTTTTGGATTGACGGTTGAAGGCTTGATTCGAGCGAGCAGACATTGAAGACAAGGGCAGCAAACTAGGAGATTGGTGTATTCTCATCTCTTATTTGTTTATCTAGTTTTTTTTTAGTCATGTTTACTTTTTTCTATCTCTTGGATGTTATTGCACCCATGAGGGGCTAGATTCCTCTCTAGGGGCTTAGGCTAAAATCATGAACTTGTATTAGATTCTAGTTTACTTGGATATTATTTCTATGTGATGATTGTTTGTTAATTGTTTGTTCTTGGTGATTTTATAATTCATGTGCTTGAGTAATTTGTGAATTATTAATTAGTGTCCCGCTTGGGTTTAACAAACTTAAGGTGTTAGGATCAAGGAATTGATAAGACCGAATACTTGCATGAATAATTTTAGGATTAAGATTAGAAATGACCAATCCTATTTCTTAGCCCGGAACCACAAGAACAATGGTTGAATTTAGGCGAAGAACTTAATCGTGAAGCCTCATATTCAATTGGGACCCCTAAAATTGAACCGAATTTTGGTATGAAGGACTTAATCGTGAAATGTCGAAATTTGGGAATAAATTAGGCTAAACACAAGGTTATGGTCTAGATAATTAGGATGAGGGACTTAATCGTGAAATCCGAACTATCTAGACACGTCATTAATTCACGAAAGTGACCCTTTTTGACATATTAGGTTTAGAAACCCCAAAATAACAAACATGAATTTAGAAACCAAGTAAATGTGAATTTGATCAAGGGATTGAAAGCCGATAGCCCTTAGATTCCATCTCTTTGATTACAAACTCATTTTCATTATTTATTTAGAATTGTTTTGTTTTGTTCCAACTCCAATTCGGGTATTGAACCCACCATTCCAGTTTTCAACAAAACCCCCCCTTTTACTTTAATTGCATTATTTAGAATTAATTATTTAAGTAAAAAGTAATTTCTCCCGTTATCTTTGGATCGATACCTATTTTACTACAAGGATAGGTTGTATGCTTGCAACCAATCTATCATTGTGTATTAAGGTTTATAAATTTAAAGCATAGAGTGTATTCCAAAATTGACCACATATTCCAATACCAAAAATACACATCAAGCTTTTGGCGCCGTTGCCGGGGATAACGGATAGACATTAATTTTTGCTTTAAAAATTAGTTCTAGAAATTTTTCTTTTATTTTATTTTATTTTATTTTCATTTATTTTCATTACTCATATTTTCTCTCTTTCTTTCCACAGCTGTGAACGCTGGCACCTGTCACTAGAAGCCAGAAGAACGCGGCAAGTACTTCGTCTACAATGTCAAGAAACCCTCAACTCGGAATGCCTGAGGAACCAGAAGAGGTGGATGCTAGAACTGGAGCTCAACAAGCTTTTGTAGCTCAACAAGCACAACAAGCTCAACTCAACAATGATCAACCTCTTCAAAATCATTTCCAAGCCGAAAATGGCAGAAATGAACCTCCGCCACTTAATCCGAATGACCGCCAACCTATGAGGGAGTTCTTGAACCATCAAGATCCAGACAAACGCTTTGGCTATGTTGCACATGGGGGGACAAACCCCGATTTAAAACCAACTCTTATTCATTTGTTAGGTCAAAACTTGTTTGGTGGTACTTTGAATGAGGATCCTCATTCACATTTGGCAATGTTTGAAGAACATTGCGGCACATTTGCACCAAGGGGTCCGCAACTTGATGCTTTGAAATTGAACTGTTTTCACCTTTCTCTCAGAGATGAGGCTAGGACTTGGTTAAGGTTGTTGAACCCTAGGGTAACTCAAACTTGGCCCGATGTGCAAAGATTGTTTTTAGGAAAGTATTTTCCGCCCTCAAAAACTCAACATTTTAGGGCAAAAATAACTACTTTCAAACAAGGTGATGATGAGTCTTTGAGTGAGGCTTGGGACAGATGGCAAGAACTTTTGCGTTTATGTCCTAATCATGGTATTGATGTATGGCTTTTGTTTCAGTTTTTCTATGCAGGTTGCACATACGCGACCAAAAATCATCTCAATTCGGCTGCTGGAGGAAACTTAGCCAACAAAGATGCAGTAGAAGCTATGGAAATGATTGAGGACATGGCGGTAAGCCAACGCGAGTGGACAGCTGGGAGAGACACGAGAAGGAGCAACACACCTGCTGGTATGATAAAGTTGGATGAGGTAACTTCCCTACAAGCAAAGGTAGAATCTCTCCAAAATCAGATGAAAAAGATGCAGCAGGTAAAAGCTGTAGTTAAGTCCTCTCCTTGTGGTATTTGTGGAGACTTGAACCATGACACAGTTGGGTGTCAATATTCCACAGAGGGTAATGATGAGGTAGAACAAGTTAATGGGTTGTTTTATAATGAGGGTGACAAGAGAAATAACCAATACAACACAAACAACTCTAACACCTACAACCCTAACGCAAGGTATAACCACCCAAACTTTAGGTGGAGGAATGACAATGAGAATTCGAACCAAACTCCGAACCAAAACCAAGGCAATGCAGGCCAATACCAGAACCAAGGTAATGGTAATCAGTACCAAAACCGTCAAGGCCAAGGACCATCTCAATTGTCTAGGTTAGAGAAAATGGTTGAGGGATTGGTAATTTCCCAAAAAGATAGTGCTCATGTTCAGAATGTACAAAATAAAAAGATTGATGAGTTATCTGATTCTGTTAGAACAGTGAATAGTAGGTTGGACCTTGTGCAAACTCAAGCCAGATTGCTTGAGACTCAAATGGCACAACAAGCCGCTTCCGCTTCACGCCCTCTAGGCACGCTTCCTGGAAAGCCGGAACACAACCCGAGGGAACATGTGCATGCCGTGACCCTTCGAAATGGTAAGCAGTATGATGGACCTGAGATGCCTGCTGAAGAAGGGGTGAAACAACAAATCATTGCACCAGAAACAGAGGTTTCTGCGGCCTCTCCTGCGGCCAGTACAACAATTCCTGCGGCCAGCACAGATTTTCCTGCGGCCTGCCCAGATTTTCCTGCGGATCCACCAGTGCTCACAGAAAATCAAAAATCTGGTAAAACTGATCCGAAAAAGGTAAAATCTTCTGAATACGTGCCTCCTCTCAGGTTCGTACCTTTCCCTCAACGGTTGGTGAAGACCAAAATGGACCAACAATTTGCTAAATTCATGGACCACTTAAAGAAAATATATATTACCATTCCTTTTACGGAAGTCATAACTCAAATGCCGTCATATGCGAAATTTTTGAAAGAATTGTTGTCCAACAAAAGGAAACTCGAAGAGGTAGAAACAGTGGCTTTAAATGCAGAATGTAGTGCACTTGTTTCTCAACATATTAAACTGCCTCCTAAACTCAAAGATCCCGGCAGTTTCACAATTCCGTGCAAAATCAGAGAAACCATTTTTAATCGATGTCTGCTAGACCTTGGTGCTAGTGTTTGTTTAATGCCAAAATCAGTCTATGATAGGCTAGGTTTGGGTGAATTGAAACAAACCAGAATGTCTCTTCAATTGGCAGATAGATCCGTTCGATATCCATCTGGGATTGCAGAAGATGTGATAGTCCAAATTGGTAAGTTTTACGTACCTGTAGACTTTGTGGTAGTAGAAATGGAAGAAGATTCTCACACCCCCCTCTTATTTGGGCGTGATTTTCTAACTACAGCAGGTACAAATATTGATGTTTCAGGAGGAAGGATTTCCTTTTCGATTTGTGATGAGAAGGTGGAATTCAATGTTTTCAAATCTATGCAATACCCTTCTAATGATAATGACACAATTTGTAGGATTGATGTCTTGGATACCATTATTGCCGCCCAGACTGATGCGGTAACAAATGGTGAACAGCTGAACGAAAATCTGGACGAGATCTTGGGCGAAAAAGGAGCTAAAACAGAACAAGCTCCTGGCAGCGAGGTTTTGTGCGGGCCGCACGAAAATTTGTGCGGGCCGCAAGAAAGTCCCAAATTGTGTGACGACTCCCATGAACCTGAAACAAATTTGTGCGGGCCGCACGAAATTTTGTGCGGGCCGCACGAAATTTTGTGCGGGCCGCACCAACCAGCAGAAAACCCTGACAGCTTCCGATTTGTGTGATTGCTAGAATTAAGGACTTGTTTGAAAATTTTTGGTTATAATTTGGATGACTTTGAAAAATTTGAAATAACCCCATATTTGATCAAAGAATTGCATTGGATGAGATGTTTTAGGATTTTGAAAAAAAATGAAAAATTGGATTTTATCGAGAAAGTATTTTGAAACCAAGGTATACTTTTCTAATTGGGAAATTGGGATTTACAAATGAAAGAAAGGTTGTAATATCCATAGGTATGGAAGAATACCTTTGGATGCGTGTATTCATGGTATTTTTGCTTAAGTTGATGAAATGATTTTAATGAAAAATTTGTGAAAATTCAACTCGGACTCCGCTTACCTATGTTACGGCGACATGACGTACTTATGGTTATGAGTCCTTGACACTTTGCTCCGCTAGTTCACCCGATAAAGTGGCCGAGTTTACACCACAAGTGTGAGTTCATGTCATGGAAGGGTTGAACCAAGAGCATGCAATTGCACTTTTGAATTAAAACGGTTGGGTATGGTTAACTACTCGTAACTAGCCGGTTTTGTATTAAGGATAAAGATCATAGTGTCACAAAAAAATAGCAACAAAATAAAATAGAATTCTGCATGATACCAACACGCGAAAATTTACAACTTTCTAGCCCAAGCTTGGAACAAGCTTGGGGGGGCGAAAAAGATAAATCACCACAAAATGAGGGTATATTTTTGGTAGAAGAATGAAACATTGATAAATCCGAATGATTAATTTTTGCAAATATTAAGGCATCTTTGAATATGAAATTTGATTGATCAAGTTGTGGGGTGAATTAAAGTTGATTAAGGAAAGTTCAAATTGTTGATCAAAATGATTCTCGAAGTTTTTAACTATAGCAAGATCATGTGAATTTTTCGCACTTAGGAACATTCTTGGAATTTGGTTAGTTTAGAAACCGGACTCACACCTAGGTTTAGATTTTTGCTTGAGGGCAAGCAAGGTTTAAGCTTTCGGTTAAGGTTTTACCTCTAAATTGTACCAAATTCATTGTGTTTTACCCTAGTTTAATAGAGAATTCATTCAAGAACCAAGTTACTGCTGTTGTCTTGTCTAAATTGTAGGAATCAAGCAAAAAGGAGCAATTCTGCGAGTTTGTGCGGGCCGCACAAAATTAAATTCATCCGAAATTAAAAAGTCGGAAATCTACAAGTTTTGCTCAACCAAGTCAGAGAGTATTGCGGCCAGTCGTGCGGCCTTAAGGAATTCTATGCGGGCCGCACAAACGAAAAATGCGGGCCGCACGAAATCTATGCGGGCCGCACAAACCCCTTTTTCCTCCGCGCAGTTTCCGGCCAACTCTCCATTTTGTGCGGGCCGCACGGATTTTGTGAAGGCCGCACAAAGGCCGCACCAGCGCCAATTCAGCCTGATTTTGAGGGATCTCCTCATAACTGCTGCCAGATTTCGGGATTGATTAGAGGAGGGACGAAATTGGCTATTAAAGAGGGGAGAGGCAGCAGGAGGAGGGGATCTCTTCTTCCACTTTGCTCCTAAGTTCTTTTCTTTTTCAAAAACCTCTCCATTTTTATTCTCTCCTCTTCACTAGATCAAGAGCTTTTGGATTGACGGTTGAAGGCTTGATTCGAGCGAGCAGACATTGAAGACAAGGGCAGCAGACTAGGAGATTGGTGTATTCTCATCTCTTATTTGTTTATCTAGTTTTTTTTTAGTCATGTTTACTTTTTTCTATCTCTTGGATGTTATTGCACCCATGAGGGGCTAGATTCCTCTCTAGGGGCTTAGGCTAAAATCATGAACTTGTATTAGATTCTAGTTACTTGGATATTATTTCTATGTGATGATTGTTTGTTAATTGTTTGTTCTTGGTGATTTTATAATTCATGTGCTTGAGTAATTTGTGAATTATTAATTAGTGTCCCGCTTGGGTTTAACAAACTTAAGGTGTTAGGATCAAGGAATTGATAAGACCGAATACTTGCATGAATAATTTTAGGATTAAGATTAGAAATGACCAAATCTATTTCTTAGCCCGGAACCACAAGAACAATGGTTGAATTGAGGCGAAGAACTTAATCGTGAAGCCTCATATTCAATTGGGACCCCTAAAATTGAACCGAATTTTGGTATGAAGGACTTAATCGTGAAATGTCGAAATTTGGGAATAAATTAGGCTAATCACAAGGTTATGGTCTAGATAATTAGGATGAGGGACTTAATCGTGAAATCCGAACTATCTAGACACGTCATTAATTCACGAAAGTGACCCTTTTTGACATATTAGGTTTAGAAACCCCAAAATAACAAACATGAATTTAGAAACCAAGTAAATGTGAATTTGATCAAGGGATTGAAAGCCGATAGCCCTTAGATTCCATCTCTTTGATTACAAACTCATTTTCATTATTTATTTAGAATTGTTTTGTTTTGTTCCAACTCCAATTCGGGTATTGAACCCACCATTCCAGTTTTCAACAAACCCCCCCCTTTTACTTTAATTGCATTATTTAGAATTAATTATTTAAGTAAAAAGTAATTTCTCCCGTTATCTTTGGATCGATACCTATTTTACTACAAGGATAGGTTGTATGCTTGCAACCAATCTATCATTGTGTATTAAGGTTTATAAATTTAAAGCATAGAGTGTATTCCAAAATTGACCACATATTCCAATACCAAAAATACCCATCAGAATACCAAACGGTATTGTTCTCTTATTTGTCAACAAAGTACTGTTGCTTTATTTCTATTTCTAAACATACACTCAAAATTCCCTTTTTGCCCCTTGATTAAATCTTAGCCTTTGGATTCTTGATCGATGATGAACGACTAAGATTAATGCTTCAATTCTTTATTATTTTCAACACTCCCCCTCAAGCTAGGAATGTAAATATGGTACAATCCTAGCTTGCTTGGAATGTCTTTGAATGGACTCGGGTCCGATCCTTTGATGAGGATATTGACAAGTTGCTCCTCACTTCGCATGAGTTGAGTTTCGATTTTGGCTTGCACTTTTTTCATGCCTGGAGAGATCACATCGTCTTTAGGCCTTGAAGATATATGGCTGCGTCATCATTGATGTTCTTTGTACCTATTAATTCTTCCTCCCCCTCATTGTTAGTATTATTATTTTTCTTATATATAGAGAGAGAGAATAATCCATATATGTATGTATTGGTTTCAACATTTATCAATCGATGTCATCACTATCGTTTGCATCCAATGGATCTTTTAATTTTTTAGGTAATTGTACAATTACCAACATATCAATTTTTATTTTTCATGACCTTTTGTATTTGTATTGGTATTTCTTTTATTTGGTTATTTGGTATTGATATTGGTATTGGTTTTCTAATTGTACGTGCTCTTGTACAATTATTTGAGGTATTACCAACAAAACTTGATCATTGGTATTGGGCTCTTTTTTTCTTGGGTTATTACTGGTATGTGTTTGTTATTGATCAGCCACCCCCTCAAGAAGGTTATTACTGACATATCTTGGTTATTGACCAGCCACCCCTTTTGGGGTTATTACTGATTATTTTGGTTATTGGGTCAGCCACCTCATTTTTGGAGTTCTTACTGACATATATCGGTTATTTATCAGCGACTCCACTTTTGGAGTTGTTACTGATATATTTTGGTTTTTTATCAGCGACTCTACTTTTGGAGTTGTTACTGACATATTTTGGTTATTTATCAGCGACCCCACTTTTGGAGTTGTTACTGATATATTTTGGTTTTTTATCAGCGACTCCACTTTTGGAGTTGTTACTGACATATTTTGGTTATTTATCAGCGACCCCACTTTTGGAGTTGTTACTGATATATTTTGGTTTTTTTGACACTTCCCCCTTTTTTTTTTCTTGGTATTGTTATAGTGACCTTTTTGGCACTGGGTATTGTTATGGTAGCCTTTAGATTTTAAGATAATTTGAGAAATATTTTTTTTCAAAAATCATGTATTAAAATTTACAAATCCATGTATATCGAATCTAAATATTTAATTTGTGCACTAAATTGGGTTTCTAGTAAATTGACAAACTCTTGAAGGTATAGTTTTTTATTTGTTTTGCAATTTTACAAACCATTATAATTAATACAATTGTTATAGGAAAATTAGAAGATTTTAAATATTTTATTGAAAGGATGTCCAAAAATCTTACGCCATATTTCTCTCATAATTATTTGTTATAGAAAAATAATTCATTTCATTTTTTTTTTCAATAAAATATAAAGTCCATTGTAAGAAAATTTCATGTTAATATTTATGAATTAAATTTGAAAGAGTATTAATTTTTAATTTTTATTTTACAAAAAATAAATAATTAGAACTTGGATATAATAACTTGGGAATATTTCAAATTTTATAAATATCATGTAATGTGATTGACTTGTGAAACATAATTATTTTATATTGTACAATATGTCAACATACAATATATTCATAACAGATAATACAAAGAGTTAAGCTTTTTTTAAAAATGCCGCAAGTTTTGAACTTTTATAATTAAAATGTTGAAATTGATCAAAACATGTGTTTTTTTTGTGAAAAATTTGTATTGCAATCAAATTCAAATTTTGCTAATTTTTTCATAGAAAGTAAATTTGTTGTAAATGGTTCTATAAACAAATATTTTGAACATTTTTAGAAATATATTCAGAAATTTTCTAGATTTTTCTATACTATTGATTGGTGCAACCACTATCTATAATTATTTGGTTATTAAAATTTGGTGTACTAAAATTTTCTTCCATAAAATTAAAGGCTATACCATATGAATTTAAATTTTGGTTTAGAGTACCACATGAAGAGTTGCATGAACAATCGTTGCATGAGATCTTCTTTTGACTCGCTAGACCCTCTCGAGGCAGCGCCAATGGAGGTGTCCTTTTTTTTTTTAGACTTTCTCAAATCCGTCGCCGCCTCATGCGCCAGTGAATCAACACTCGGCTCCTCACGCGCACGCGGCTCAGAAGCATTCGCACGCAAGTCAGCATGGAAACGCTTCAGTGCGGGCTTCACTGGCATGCGTTTCAGCCTCACCCGCATGTGATTGAGCAGATACCCCTTTTCCATACCCGACCCCTCCATTTTTCTATTGAATGGAGAGATAATTCTTCTTCTTCTTCTTTTTTTTTTTTTGGAGAGAGTAGATTGGTGGAAGCGCTGCTTGCCTTTCTTCCCAAATACGCACTTCATTTTTCTTTTCCTTCGCAACCCCCATTTTTTTTCTTCTCCGCCTTTCTCCCTTGTTTCTCGGTGACTGGGTTTGAGGGTTGAGATCCCAGCACCTGTCTCGTGTGTGTTCAGCTTGTTGATGGTTGTCACACCACGTAGACACCTGGGTCTCTCGACTCCTCCCCTGACCCGTTTGACCCGCTCGGCTCACCAGCGCTGGGTCTATTTGGCTTGTCAAAAAAAAAACAAGCCGCATATGCCTCTCTGTCTGTCCGCTCCTCTTTCTCCATTTCCTCTTCTCTGATTCGATTTTGGAATTAGGGTTTTGACGAGGAGTGAATTCTTCAAGGAGGTGAGGGACACTAGACCCAGGCCTTTGCCCGTGATTCTTCTTGTTGAATTAAAGAGGTTACGACGATGAGGAATGAAAGCTCAGTTTAAGGAGAATTTGCGATATCTCCTGCATCGAAGCTCGAGTTGAGGCCGACTAGATATTTGAAACTGACCTTTCTTGGCTCTTCTCAAGAGCTTGACACTGTCGGTTGTGTGAGATCGGTACACTTTTAACTCTTCCCACTTCTTTTTGAGAAATCCGAGATACTTGGTTGAGGTTTTGTTTCCTTGTTGATCTTGATGGATTTCTTGAGTTGATAGATGTGGTTTTATGGTATGAATTTTGGTGTGGTATTTTTATGGCTTTGGCTTTTATCAGTGCTGCCTTTTCTCCCTTTTGCTGATATGGGTGTTTTTTTCGATATTTGATATGAAAGGAAGGAGGGTTTCTGATAATTTTCAGCCACTGGTTTTTCTGGTTTTTTTTTTTTGTACCAGGTTGCTGATTTTTTAGCTTTTTTGTACCAGTTTTGTTTAAGGATCGAATTTTTCTGGTATTGTCTGACACATCACTGTTCTTTTTCTAAAATTTATGGTATAGATCAGATAAGATCAGATCTTGGAATTTTGTTGGGTTTTTCTCTTGGACCTGATAAAAACAAGTACCAGTATGGGTATCGGTTATTGATATCTGATAAGAACAGATGATTACTAGGTTTACTAGTCGGAATCAAAAACATAGAGTTTTATCAGGTTATTTTGTTTGTATGGATCTGGTTTTTTTTTTAGGTGTTATTGAGTCTTGCCTTTTTCCGTGTGATGAACTCTAGCTGGATACTTGCTCCCGACAAGCAATTGCTGCCATGAAGCACAATATTTATCAGCTTTGAGGTAGCCTCAGATGAGTGCTGCCAGGCTTGAGCCATTCTTGTTTTGTGTGCTTGATTCTAGGGTTTGGAAACCCGCTCTGATACCATGTTGATTTCTGAGATTCTGAAGAGGAATTGTATTTTAGAGAAAAGTATGTAAAATATTATTTGATTGTATTTCTGTATATTGATCTCTCATGATACAATGATCCTATGCTCTATTTATACTTTACATGGCTCAACTAGCCGTTAGAATACCAAACGGTATTGTTCTCTTATTTGTCAACAAAGTACTGTTGCTTTATTTCTATTTCTAAACATACACTCAAAATTCCCTTTTTGCCCCTTGATTAAATCTTAGCCTTTGGATCCTTGATCGATGATGAACGACTAAGATTAATGCTTCAATTCTTTATTATTTTCAACATTGGTTCCCAATTTTTTTTTTAGATACTATGAAGAGCAAGATGCTGAAATCTAACATTAAAAATTCGAATTTTTTTAAATATTTGTTAGATTACTTCTTTTGATATATAATTAGCATATTTATACTAAAATACGCTAAATTACTTGAAATTGTGTTAAATTACGCTTAATTACACTAAATTACGTTAAATTATGCTAAATTACACTAATTTCGCTAATTATACTGAAATACGCAAAATTACAATAATTACACTGAAATACGTGAAATTTCGCTAACATAATTTCAAGTAATTTAATATAAATATGCTAATTATACATCAAAAGAAGTAATCTAACAAATATTTTAAAAAAAATTGAATTTTTAATGTTAGATTTCAGCATCTTGCTCTTCATAGTGGCTGGTTGAGGACAGGGACTGGGAGACAGAGAAATGTTAGATTTCAGCATCGTGCTTTTCAACATCATGTTAGATTTTAGCATCTTACAAAATAAAAGATACTCATATTTAGGATGCTGGTTATTGTCAAATTAAATTCATTAGTCGCATGCGAACACTAAACTACGTTTTTTTTAGGTACTAAGTTTTAACAATTTCACTAGTCAGGTTGATCCAGCTGGTTTAATGTGATTCATGTTTCTTGATGTCTCATTATTTGATTGATTGTTTCGACCTATTTCCAGACCAAATATTATGTTTTGAATAACTAAACTGCACTGTTTACATTGAAATATCGATAGAATATGGTACTGCTGCAGTTTGGTTATGATTTTGCAGGAAATAGGCGAAAACAGACAAAAAGCAGAGTTCAGACATCTTCCATGCGGGCCGCGTCCCACCTGACGCGGGTCGCATCACAGCCCAGCGCGACCTCAGACGCGACCCTCACAGCACGCATCAGACCTAACCCGACGCGGGTCGCATCCGATCCATGCGGGTCGCATCCGATCCATGCGGGTCGCATCCGATCCATGCGGGTCGCGTCGAATCAACTGCGTAGGCCCAATTGAAGCCCAGTAAGCTGTCTATATATAGATCTGGGCCTGCGCGATTCAGATCATCCAAATTTCACTTTTAAACCAGGAGATCGGGACAGAGAGAGAGGGAGGTTGGCGCCAAGACAGAGGAAGGGCAGGAGCAAGAAGAATTCGGCCAAGATCTCCATTCGAGCTTGATCTTCCTCGATTCTTCTCCTCTTCATCATGATTTGCATCTTCTATCTCTCTTTTCTTCTTTCTTTGATCATGTTAGAGTAGATTTTCAGTTTTGAGGGGTTTAGATGTAATCTAAAGCTTTGTTTGATGATGAATGTTAATTGAATCTGAATTGTTATTCGTGTTTCTTGATTTTTGTATTGATTGAAATTGCTTGACCTAATTGCTTGATTGATTCTTGATTGTCTACTATTGATTGCTTATGGCATTTCTTTTTGTAATTTGGCCTTGATGTATCTTGTGGATTAGGTTTAGTATTTGAGGTAGGTCTAAGATCCGAGAGGTGAGATCAATAGTAGCCGAAAGGTGAAATTTCCATTAGTCGAAAGTATAGTGGATACCTTTAGTAAACAAGATCAAGAACTTAGGTTTGAATTGAATCTAGGAAGGTGAAATTGCAATTCCATACCAAGTCTATTAAGCCAATACACGAAAGTTGAGGTTCAGTGACATTAGGTACGGTCAATCGAGCCTTACACGAATTAAACAACCAGAATCAGTAATGTTCAGTGTCAGCTCCAGGACCACGCGGGTCGCGTCACAAGGGTCGCATACGAGAGTATGCGGGTCGAGTGAGAGGTCCAGAGTGCTTGAGGGCTACGCGGGTCGCGTGTGAGAGCACGCGGGTCGCGTCACAAGGGTCGCATACGAGAGTATGCGGGTCGCGTGACAAGTCCAGAGCAGCAAAGTTGAGGATGAAGTCTGAAACCCTCGAAACGCTTTTATTTTACAGATAATCCAAAATCAAACATTTACTTACTTTCATTCTCTGTTGTTACTATTGTTGATTGAAATTAGGAACCTTAAACAAACCCAAACACCCTTCTCACTTCTAGTACCTAATTAGGTTAAGCCAAAATTCAGAATTTGAGTCGTCCCTGCGGATCGACACCCGATTATACTACTCGATAGGGGTTGTGCACTTGCAATCCTTATTCGTGAAGTGTAAACGCGGTTTTAAAAGGTACGCTCTCAAGCGTACCGAAACTTGCGTTGCGCTTTCGTGCGAACAAGTTTTTGGCGCCGTTGCCGGGGACGCCAATCATTTTCTGATTTTTAGCTTATCTTAGTTAATCTAGATTTTAACCTGTATCCTTTTTTTTTTCTTTTTTTTTCTTTCACTAAAAGCTGGCTCTTGAACAACCTCCTGCAGGAAAATTCAGATTGAAATACCAACTGAGGAGCAGAGGGCCACTTTTTGACGAAACTCCTCCAGACGAAGCTGTACCTGCTCAGCCATCTCTTGACGCGACCCGCACTGAGGTTGACGCGACCCGAGTCACATCAGACGCGACCCGTATCACTTCAGACGCGACCCGCGTGGAAGAGATGTCAGAACATCCGAGCAGAGACGGCAGGCATGAGGAGGACAGAGAAAGAGACAGGGAAGATGTCCTCACCGACCCATCAGACGATGAGACAGATGTCTTCATGCCCAGGACACTTCGAGAGTTCAATGTGCCGCGTGCTGGAGATGTCAGGGGTGCAATCCGGTTGCCACGAATTCCTGGCCAACAACCGAACTTCAATCCAGGAGTGGTCAACATGGTCCAGCAGAACACCTTCCATGGCATGGACCACGAGGATCCTCATGCACACCTCCAGACCTTCCTCGAGTGCATCACGACCATCAAGACCAATGGGGCGACAGCAGATTACACCAAACTCGCTTTATTTCCTTTTACTCTTAGGGACAAGGCTAGAAAATGGTTAGGGTCGTTACCAAGGGATTCAGTCACCAGCTGGAGGGAATTATCTAAGTTGTTTTTGACTAGATTTTTCCCTCACAAGAGAACCGCCAAGGTAAGGAACGAACTGACCAGTTTTAGGCAATTACCAGATGAGCCCCTAAATGAGTCTTGGGAAAGGTTTAGGGAGTTGCAGTATTCTTGTCCCCACCATGGTTTACCAGACTGGTTGTTGATCCAAACATTTTATGACGGTCTGACTGAGAGCACTCGATCTTCTGTAGATGCAGTTGCAGGTGGAGCGCTCATGTCTCGGGAGCCTTTGGAGGCCATGAACCTGATCGACAACATGGCGCAGAACCAGCAGTGGTCCGGGCGCGACAACACTCGACCAAGAGGAGGTGGCAAGTTCGAGGTCGATCAGATCACCGCCTTGACCGCCAAGATGGATGCCATGCAGAGGGCAATGGACAAGATGAGTGTGAAGGCAGTCAACAAACAACCGCAGGGATGCGTGATGTGTGGAGATGAGAGGCGCAGCTACGAGCAATGCCCATTGGCAGAGGTCGAAGAGAGCAACGAGCAGGTAAGTTCTCTGAACAACGAACCTTCGTATTTTCCAAAGCCTCCTTTCAATCGTTCCTACTCCAAGGACCCGATTGAGCAACAAAATTGGAGATGGAACCAAAACAACGCTCCCAGACCTCCCTTCAACAATTCTTTCCACCATCCCTCTTCTCACGACTCCTTCAACCAATCGTCTTCAAGCCAAAACAACTGGAGCCATCCCTCTTCCAACAACAACCCCAACAAGAATTTCCATCACAATGCGTCTTTTCCCAATCAGAACAGCCGAGCGCCTCAAGCCGGTCCTTCCAAGCCGTACGTGCCTCCCTATGCGACCAATTTCACACACGAGCAAGGGAAGTTGAACCAAATGATGTGGGAACAGATGCAGAGCATGCCCACCCAGATGGCAGCTCAAAACAAGTTGTTGGAGCAGTTGAGCCACATCGTCACCTCGAGCCAACCTCAACCTGGAAAACTGCCGTCTCAGCCAGAACCCAATCCCAGAGGAGAAGCCAAGGCGATCACACTGCGAAGCGGGACCCAATACGAAGAACCAGCCTTCCCATCAGATCTGACTCCATCTAACGCGACCCGCATCACTGAGACGCGACCCGCGTCACCCACAGTTGATCCTGAGGATTCGGGTCGCACCGAGCCAGATCGACCCGCGCCACCACCTGAAGATCCTGTGGACGCGACCCGCACCACCTCTGATGCGACCCGCACGGGAGAAGCTGACAAAGGGAAGAAGAAAGAGGCTGAGAAACCTCCACCATACAGGCCACCTGTACCCTTTCCCAGAAGGTTAGCTGAGACCAAACTGGACGCACAATTCGCCAAATTCGCAGAGGTCCTGAAAGGACTGCACATCACGATTCCATTCACCGAGGCCTTGACCCAAATGCCCTCTTACGCCAAATTCTTGAAGGATATCTTATCCAACAAACGAAGCTTGGGGGGAAAAGAAACGGTGAAACTGACGGAGCAGTGCAGTGCCATTCTGAAGAGCGACCTACCTCCCAAATTGAACGACCCCGGGAAATTCTCCATTCCCTGCATCATCGGGAAAGCCACGATCAAGCGAGCTTTATGCGACTTGGGGGCGAGCGTGAGTCTCATGCCACGCACAATCTTCGATCGAATGGGAGTAGGAGAGCTCAGGCCGACGCGAATGACATTACAGCTGGCAGACTCCTCGGTACGATTGCCACTTGGCATAGTGGAAGACGTACCAGTTCAGGTCGGTAAGTACTTTGTACCTGTGGACTTTGTGGTTATGGAGATGGAGGAGGACAAGGAAGTCCCCATCATTCTGGGACGACCTTTCCTCCGGACCGCAGGTGCAATCATCGATGTGTCTCAAGGAACACTGACCTTGAACTTTGGAGGAGAGAGAGTGTGCTTCCAAATTGATCGAGCCATGAAGTATCCTTCAACCGAATCTTGTTCCCGAGTTGATGTGCTCGACAGATGCTTGACAAGTTTGGTAGAGGATTACTTTCTCGATCGGATCCATCAGAGCATGAATGACCACGCTGAATTCTTGAGCGACCCACAAGATGAAGGAAGCGAATCGAAAGAAGTCTGTGGAGCAGAAGTGCAATTGGCTGACCTGGAAGGATCTGATGCGACCCGCATACATCTTGATGCGACCCGCACGCCTTCTGATGCGACACGCACTCCAAGCGATGCGACCCGCACTCCATGGTCTGAGGACCTTGAAACAGAGGGATGCGAGTCGGATGGGGGAGCACGCGACGCCATTTCACTTGATGCGACCCGCACGCCAGGTGATGCGACCCGCATCCAGACCCAGACAAAGGGGCCAACTCCTGAACTCAAGCCTCTACCAGCCAATCTCCGGTATGAGTTCCTCGGTCCAGATCACTCTTTCCCCGTCATTGTGAATGCAAATCTGAATCCCGATCAAACCGCCAAACTCTTGGAGAAACTGAAGCTTCATCGAGGCGCAATCGGGTATTCGATCAATGACCTGAAGGGGATCAGTCCATCCATTTGTGCACACCGGATTTTCTTGGAGGACGACCACAAGCCCTCGGTTGAACACCAAAGACGGCTCAACCCCAATCTGAAAGAGGTAGTCAAGAAAGAGATTCTCAAGCTTCTGGACGCTGGTATCATATACCCTATCTCTGACAGTAAGTGGGTGAGCCCAGTTCATGTGGTGCCGAAGAAAGGTGGTACGACAGTGGTGAGGAACGACAAGGACGAGTTGATTCAAACTCGAGTGGTGAACGGTTATCGAATGTGCATCGACTACAGGAAACTCAACGCAGCCACACGCAAAGATCACTTCCCTCTGCCATTCGTTGACCAGCTTTTGGAAAGGCTCGCTAACCATTCTTATTTTTGTTATTTGGATGGTTACTCGGGTTTCTTCCAAATTCCGATTCACCCACAAGACCAAGAGATGACCACTTTCACTTGTCCCTACGGTACGTACGCATACCGTAGGATGCCATTTGGTCTCTGCAATGCGCCAGCAACCTTTCAGCGGGCCATGATGGCCATCTTCTCTGATTTCATCGAGAGAGAGGTTGAGATTTTCATGGATGATTTCTCTGTGTACGGCGCATGTTTTGATTCCTGTCTGACCAATCTGTGCAAGATCCTGAAAAGGTGTGAAGAAGTCCACCTCATTCTGAACTGGGAGAAGTGTCACTTCATGGTCCAAACTGGCGTTGTCCTTGGACATGTTGTGACCTCCAAAGGCATTGAAGTTGACAAAGCCAAGATCGAGGTGATTGAGAAACTCGAGATTCCGACAAACGTTAAGGGGATTCGAAGCTTTCTTGGACACGCAGGTTTCTACCGCCGGTTCATCAAAGACTTCTCAAAGATTGCAAAACCGCTGACCAATCTACTCATCAAGGACTCTGAATTCGTTTTCACTGAAGATTGTGTCAAATCTTTCCGCGATTTGAAGGAAGCTCTCATCTCAGCACCAATTTTGCAACCACCTGACTGGTCTCTCCCTTTTGAGATCATGTGCGACGCGAGCGACTACGCTGTTGGAGCAGTTCTGGGGCAAAGGAAAGACAAGAAGCCGTGTGCTATTTACTATGCTAGCAAGGTGCTAGATCCTGCCCAGATGAACTACACAACAACTGAGAAGGAGCTTCTCGCTGTTGTGTTCGCTCTCGACAAGTTCAGGTCGTATTTGGTTGGCTCCAAGATCATTGTCTACACCGACCATGCCGCCCTTCGGTATTTGTTGAGCAAACAGGACGCCAAACCGCGATTGATCAGGTGGATTCTTCTCTTGCAAGAGTTCGATCTTGAGATCAGGGACAAGAAGGGAGTCGACAACACTGTGGCTGACCATCTTTCCAGACTTCGTTTGGAGGATGAGGGCTCTGCCAACTTGCCAATCAATGACTCGTTCCCTGATAAACAACTCTTCTCTGCCTCCGCACTCAATGCCGTCGACACGACCCGCGCAAGCAACCAATCAGACCCTTGGTATGCCGACATTGCAAATTTCATCGCTTCCGGGATTCTGCCTCACACCATGACCTACCAACAAAGGAAGAAGCTCAAATCTGATGCAAAGTACTATTTCTGGGACGAGCCTTTTCTTTTCAAGGTAGGAGTCGACGGCATCTTCCGACGCTGTGTGCCACATGAGGAGTCGCGCTCTATCCTTGAGCACTGCCATTCATCTGCCTATGGAGGCCATGCTTCTTTCTCCAAGACAGCCGCCAAGGTCTTGCAATCTGGCTTCTTTTGGCCTTCCCTCTTCAAGGATGCAAAGGCCTTGGTCGAAACTTGTGACAGTTGCCAACGCACCGGGAACATTTCCCAACGCAACGAGATGCCTCTCAATTCCATTCTCGAGGTGGAGATCTTCGATGTGTGGGGAATCGATTTCATGGGACCATTCCCGCCTTCATGCGGGTATGAGTACATCCTGGTTGCGGTGGACTATGTGTCTAAGTGGGTGGAAGCAGTGGCATGTCGAAAGGCAGATGCGAGTGCCGTCAAACGATTGTTCAATGACGTCATCTTCCCTCGCTTTGGAGTCCCACGAGCTGTCATCAGTGATGGAGGGAAGCATTTCATCAATCGACAATTCAACAATCTCCTGAGACGTCATGGGGTGACGCACAAAGTGACGACTTCTTACCATCCTCAATCGAACGGCCAAGCAGAAATCTCCAACAGGGAAATCAAATCAATCTTGGAGAAGACTGTGGCACGAACGAGAAAGGATTGGTCCCTGAAATTGAACGACGCACTCTGGGCCTACCGAACAGCCTTCAAGACCCCGATTGGGATGAGCCCTTTCAAACTGGTATACGGGAAACCGTGTCATCTACCAGTAGAAATCGAGCACAAAGCGTTCTGGGCCACGCGAGCTGTCAACATGGACATGCAAGCAGCTGGAGAAAAGCGAATTCTCGACCTGCACGAATTGGAGGAGATGCGATTGCACTCTTACGAGAATGCAAGGATCTACAAGGAAAAGACCAAGCGGCTTCATGACAAGCGCATCACGACTCGCGACTTCCAAGAGGGTGATCTTGTACTCTTTTTCAACTCGAGATTGCGACTCTTCCCTGGGAAGCTAAAATCGAGGTGGTCCGGCCCCTTTGTCGTGCGGAAAGTGTACCCTTTTGGTGCAATCGACATTGGGAATGAAGAATGCGGGACCTTCAAGGTCAATGGGCAGCGACTCAAGCTTTACATCGCAGATCATCCACACACCGAGCGTTTCGAGCAGGATCTATCTGATCCGGCCCCAGTCGAAGATTAGAGAAGGGAAGGTCGAGCTTGAGACCTAAAACAAGCGCTTCTTGGGAGGTAGCCCAAGCCTTTTTGTTTACTTGCATTTTGATTAGTTAGATGTTTTTTTCATTTTTCATTTCATTTTTCATTTGCTTTGACTTCACAAAATTCCAAAAAGAGAACCCTGACGCGACCCGCATGGGAACCCATGCGACCCGCGTCATCCGTCACACGCCCCGTGTAAGCTCATGCGACCCTCTGTCACGCGACCCGCGTCAACACGAAACGGCGCCGCATTGAATGGGCGCATTGAATGGACGCGGGGTCCCTTTTTAACCCGCGTCCGTTTCCCCCTTCTTCTTTCACCAGCCGTACACTCTCCTCTTCTCCTTCCTCTCCGCCCAAGCCAGCACCGACAACCCCGCCCTCCTTCTTCTGCGCCGATCCTGCACCGCCGCCGACGTCCTCTTCTTCCTCTTCTCCTTCTCCGCCGACGCAACCGACGAACAGGTAAGTGTTTTTCTCTCTTTTTCCTTCATCGGTTTTGTAACCCTAACCTGACCCTGTTCGTCCAACGCGGCCCGCGTCCACACTCACGCGACCCGCGTTCTCTCTGGTTCCCGGTTCCCATTTTCACCAGATTGACCAAACCGGTACCATCCCACGCGGCTCGCACCCACACTCACGCGACCCGCTCCAGTACCTGTTTCCAACCCTAACCAGCCTGGTACCAGTCCACGCGACTCGCGTCCCATACCAACGCGACCCGCGTCCTACCCCACGCGAGCCGCACCCAACCCTACGCGACCCGCGTCAGAACCGAGCCAGAGGAGATAGAGGCATGGACCCAGGCCGTGAGCGCCGTTCTAAGCGCCAGCACGAGCAGCGGCAAGCCGCTCTCCGTGCCCAATCTCCACCGCCTGCGCGTACACCTTCTCCCGCTTCGGCCTCGCACGATGACGGATCCTCTTCCTCTCACCACTCCACCCCTCACTCTTCTTCTCACCATTCCACCCCTCATTCCTCTCGTCATTCTTCTTCTTCTCACCATTCCGGTCCTCATTCTTATTCCCATCATTCCACACCTCACTCTTCTCGTCACTCTTCTCGTCACTCTTCGCATCATTCCGTCCCTCGTGCCGAGTCTCCCGCGGTGGAGTTTTATTCTGATGAGTCCACCACTCCTACCGATTATACCCACATCTTGCAGCAGCGCAAGTTTGAAAACACTCGCCGAGTCGATTTCAACGCTCTCGAGGCGTTTGGGGTGCGCGAGGAGTTCGTTCGCCTCACAGAGAGGATCGGGTTTACCCCTGCTTTCTGGGCCATTCAGCGTGACTGCTATCAGGAGCTCACGCTTGAGTTCCTCTCTTCTCTCAGGCTCAGGTGGGATCCCGAGCACCATCCATACATCAGATTCCGGATGCGCGGTGGGCTTTGGCGAGTGCCTGTCTCCCAGCTGCGCGAGTGGTTTGGATTTGCCCCTGACCCGAGTACTGATTCTCTTCACTTCCGTGAGGGCGTCGACAGAGACCACTTCTGGCGTCTGATCACTGGTATGGAGGTTGCCACGAGCAACCAGTACAGGAGCACTGCCATACCTCACCCTGTACTGCGTTGCATCCAGCGTACCCTAGCCAATACCATTTTTGCACGTGGCGAGACAGTCTCACGTGCTAATGAGGAGGACTTGGCGATGTTGGATTTCATGCTCCGCCCAGCAGATTCTCTAGAGCGGCCCGATCTGATGCTCATTATGGTCCGCCACTGGCTCGGTGTCCAGCAGGTCAAGAAGACAGGTGGCTCGATCCACATCGGGGCATACGTCACTTTCATTGCCGAGCAGCTTGACGTATCGCTCGCTGATTTCACTCTCTCCAGGGGCCCGATTATCATGGATGCCAGGGCTTTCCAGCAGGCGACTTTCATCAGGATCGCGCGAGGTCCGGCCGGCCACCGCACTCGATATTTCTGGCGCCTACAGGATGGTAGCCAGCACGAGTTGCCTTCTCCATCACCTATCTCTTTCGAGGACGAGGCCACTTGGCTGTTTCCTCGACCACAGCCAGCCGAGCAGGCACCACCACCACCACCACCTCCTGCTCAGCCACAGCCTCCTCCCGACGGTGATGTCCACATGGCCGATGCCTTCATGCCACCTGCGCAGTTCCACGCCTCTACCTCTTATGCTGCTGGTCCCTCCACTTCTTCTGCTGGCCCCTCCTATCCACCTCCTGTCTCCGACCCCACCATTCAGGATGTCTACAGCCTGCTGTACGATATGCGGCGCGAGCAGGGTGCTGCCATTCATCATCTCCATACGCGAGTAGGCGCGATTGAGGACATGCTGAGCGACTGGCGATGGTACGGCTCTGATGACGAGTGAGCGGGTATGTTTTCCTTCCCCTCTGCTTTTATTTTTCCTTATCTTTTAGTCTTGAAGCATTGAGGACAATGCTCAGGCTAAGCTTGGGGGGGAGACTTTTATGTTTTAGGATTTATCTTGATTTTACTTAGATTTACTTAGGTCATGTTTACTTTTCTTAGGTACTTTGCATTTTTAGGTGAAAAATTTGCTTGATTGTTGAAATTAGGGACCTATTTGAAAATTTTTATATGTTTAGGATGACCTTGGAAAATTAGAACTAACCTCATAATTGACCAACCAAGACGGATTAGGACCAAATGTTTTGAGATTTGCAAAATTGAAAACTTGAATGTCGAAATAGCATTTAGAAACTGATCTGTGCCTTTCAAATAAGGAAATAGGGATTTAAAATAAAGAAAGTTTGGGATATTCATCGGTGTGAATGAACACTGGTGGGTGTGTGTATTCATGGTTTGTGCAAAAAGAAAAAAAAAGGAAGATGAAAAGAAATGAAAAGACGGAGAAAATAAGAGTACTGGCAATAAGTCCTGAATGGGCGCCTTTGAGCTCGTCTCCCAAATTGAAAAAAAAAAAAGAAAAAAAAAAGAAAGCTTTTGCACATATCAACACACGAAGTCCGCATCTTTCTGACCTAAGCTTGTTTCAAGCTTGGGGGGCGAAAAAGAAAAAGAAAATCTCTACAAACGAAGGCATAGGTTTAGTGAAAGAATGATAAATTGACAACTTCGAGCAATCAACTTTGCAAGTTTTAATGCATTTAGAGTTTGAAATTTTGTTAATTAATTTGTGAGGTGAATCAAAATTAACCAAGGAAAGTCCAAATCATATCAAAGAGATTCTTTAGGTTTTTAGTTGAAGCAAATCAAGTAAATTTTCACATTTAGGAACTTAACTTGCATTTAGAATCTAAACCCGGTACCAAAACATGATTTGCTTGAGGACAAGCAAAGGTTAAGCTTGGGGGAATTTGATGTCTCATTATTTGATTGATTGTTTCGACCTATTTCCAGACCAAATATTATGTTTTGAATAACTAAATTGCACTGTTTACATTGAAATATCGATAGAATATGGTACTGCTGCAGTTTGGTTATGATTTTGCAGGAAATAGGCAAAAACAGACAAAAAGCAGAGTTCAGACATCTTCCATGCGGGCCGCGTCCCACCTGACGCGGGTCGCATCACAGCCCAGCGCGACCTCAGACGCGACCCTCACAGCACGCATCAGACCCAACCCGACGCGGGTCGCATCCGATCCATGCGGGTCGCGTCGAATCAACTGCGCAGGCCCAATTGAAGCCCAGTAAGCTGTCTATATATAGATCTGGGCCTGCGCGATTCAGATCATCCATTTTTCACTTTTAAACCAGGAGATCGGGACAGAGAGAGAGGGAGGTTGGCGCCAAGACAGAGGAAGGGCAGGAGCAAGAAGAATTCGGCCAAGATCTCCATTCGAGCTTGATCTTCCTCGATTCTTCTCCTCTTCATCATGATTTGCATCTTCTATCTCTCTTTTCTTCTTTCTTTGATCATGTTAGAGTAGATTTTCAGTTTTGAGGGGTTTAGATGTAATCTAAAGCTTTGTTTGATGATGAATGTTAATTGAATCTGAATTGTTATTCGTGTTTCTTGATTTTTGTATTGATTGAAATTGCTTGACCTAATTGCTTGATTGATTCTTGATTGTCTACTATTGATTGCTTATGGCATTTCTTTTTGTAATTTGGCCTTGATGTATCTTGTGGATTAGGTTTAGTATTTGAGGTAGGTCTAAGATCCGAGAGGTGAGATCAATAGTAGCCGAAAGGTGAAATTTCCATTAGTCGAAAGTATAGTGGATACCTTTAGTAAACAAGATCAAGAACTTAGGTTTGAATTGAATCTAGGAAGGTGAAATTGCAATTCCATACCAAGTCTATTAAGCCAATACACGAAAGTTGAGGTTCAGTGACATTAGGTACGGTCCATCGAGCCTTACACGAATTAAACAACCAGAATCAGTAATGTTCAGTGTCAGCTCCAGGACCACGCGGGTCGCATGAGATATCATGCGGGTCGCGTCACAAGGGTCGCATACGAGAGTATGCGGGTCGCGTCACAAGGGTCGCATACGAGAGTATGCGGGTCGAGTGAGAGGTCCAGAGTGCTTGAGGGCTACGCGGGTCGCGTGTGAGAGCACGCGGGTCACGTCACAAGGGTCGCATACGAGAGTATGCGGGTCGCGTGACAAGTCCAGAGCAGCAAAGTTGAGGATGAAGTCTGAAACCCTCGAAACGCTTTTATTTTACAGATAATCCAAAATCAAACATTTACTTGCTTTCATTCTCTGTTGTTACTATTGTTGATTGAAATTAGGAACCTTAAACAAACCCAAACACCCTTCTCACTTCTAGTACCTAATTAGGTTAAGCCAAAATTCAGAATTTGAGTCGTCTCTGCGGATCGACACCCGATTATACTACTCGATAGGGGTTGTGCACTTGCAATCCTTATTCGTGAAGTGTAAACGCGGTTTTAAAAGGTACGCTCTCAAGCGTACCGAAACTTGCGTTGCGCTTTCGTGCGAACATTTCTTATCCTTTCTAATAATCAGTAATTTTGATACAAGTTCTGACTTTTTACTATGCTGCATACGACACTGTCACTAGCTGCATACGGGTCGTTGTGTGTATACTGATGATAAAAAACTTTAACTCAATTTTTGAGGCACTAAACGACGTTTTTTTGCAATTATGATTCATTGGGGATGACCCCCCCAGGGATGACCCCAGGGCGCCATTGCCCCCGTCTCGTCCCAAGCTTTCCAAATTGGGTCGTACGCGCAAATCCGAGTTTTCTAACCAAAGTTATGGCCGTTTAAAGTTTTTTTTAAAAAAACCGATGCTTTCGTGCAAAAACACTGATGACGCACCGATGCTTTATGCATGGCTTAACGATGGCAGAAGTGCATCAATGTTTCATTACAAAAATATCAGCGACGCATCGATGTTTTGTTAGCACTACCCTGCTTAATTGTCCATGCTAAGACTAATAAAACATCGATGTTTTATTGCAAAAATATCGATGATGCACCGATACATGCAACCGATGTAACACACGCATCCAACCAAATGCATTTGTTTGATGTTGGCCAAACCGAGTGCAAACTTCAATCCGAGTTTCTTACGACTTTTTCTTCTAGCCAACTATAATATGTCCATCTTAAGAATCTTTCTCTCTCTCAGTCCCTCTCTCTCAAAAAAATTTAGGAACTGACAATTTTTAACAATACTCAGCTCAGATATATTTATTAATTTGTAATTAACTTTAGATATTAATAAAAATGTCGGATGAGATGGTGACAATACTAAAAAAAAAGGTATAAAATCCAAAAAACCAGTAAACATCGTTGCTTACTAACTAATTTTGTTCTTTTGTCTAACCGAGACTTATACCCTAGTTACTATTTTATTAAAAAAAATTGTTATTTATACAATCTGATTGTTACTTCCAAAAAAAAAGAGCAAAGAAAACAAAAATGAAACCATCTCAATCGCACGAAGGCTCCAGAGATCCAGCATTCTATTATTCTTGTGGCCTTTTGTGTGCCCAACGGATATGTTGTTTCCCGACTTTGCCATTATCGGTGGAAGCATAGTAACATGACTCGCGAGTTATTCGTGAATAACACGGATTTGAGTCTGAGTCGATTAAAACAATGTATAATTCGGTTGAACGAATTTTTTCACGAATAATTCGTGAATTTAACGAATTTTACGAATTATTCCCGTTTTTTTCGCATTTTGTTCGGAAAAAAAAATTTGCCTTTCTCGCAGAGTGTCCTTTTTGCACCCACGTGAAACTTAAACAAAATGTCACAGTTCCTCATTCTAGTCTACTTTTTGACTATATTATCACAGCTGATCTTCTATGGCAAATACAAGCAGTATTTCGTATAGTAAATCATCGGTAATGAATTAAATATGCACTGAGGTCTCGTATTGTAATTCAATCATTCCCGAATTATACCCGAATTATTCCCGAATCACGAATTTTTGACCCTGCCGAACCAAACCCGAATTATTCATTTGTTACTATGGGTGGAAGCATAGTAACAAATGAATAATTCGGGTTCGGTTCGGCAGGGTCCAAAATTCAGATTCGGGAATAATTCGGGTTTATTATTCGGGAATGATTCGGAATTACAATACGAGATCTCAGTACATATTTAATTCATTACTGATGATTTACTATACGAGATACTGCTTGTATTTGCCATAGAAGATCGATATAGTAAAAAATTAACTAAAATAGTAACTAAAATGGAGAAAGGAGCTGTCACGTGGGTGTTGGTGGGAAATCGAGGCATACTAGGGGGTTCTCTGCTGGAAAGATAGGTGCCTAGACATAGGTGCTGGTGCTTGTTTAAACCAACGTCCTTGTTTGTGCTTTTTAAGTTCGAATCACAATAGAGGATCAGAGGAGAGTAAAGAGCAAAAAGGAGACGTCGAAAACAGTTTTACTTTTTTCTCTGCTGGGGAAACCGCGAGAAAAACGCGTATTATTCGTAAAATTCGTTAAATTTGCGTTTTATTCAGTCAATGGTTCGGTCAACGAATAATACGCCATTCGGTTCGGAAACACTCCAAAAACATTTTATTCACGAATTAAATGCGAATAAAACGCGTACCTTGTCACTGTGGGTGGAAGAAGGAAGAAATAAAATGGTCCACAAAAGAACTGGCTACCAGACCGCAACAACCATAGAGAACACACGGGATCTATAAAAATACAAAAGAGAGGTCAACATTTGACTCATGCCTCCCATCCCAGATCTAACGGCTCAGATTACATCAACACATCTAAAAATTCGGGTAAAGGTTTTAACAGAGTAGTTTTGGCTTCATGCAGAGCACAAACCAAATACAGCACTGTTTTGATTCTATAGTCCGTGCGCTTCATGAAGCAAAATATGTTCTGTTAAAATCCACCCAAAAATTCCAAGGCAAAGAGAGGAAAATATCAGAAAAAAAAAGGACAAAAAAAAACAAAAAATCAGAGACGAGAAAATTACAACCGTTCAAATACGTTCTGCACGAATCTCAAAACAAAAATTCACACATCGGCCAAGCAAAAGTTGAGATATCTTCGAGGACACTTTGTAGTAGGTCCGATACCCATTGGACCTACTTTAGGTTTGATGGGCTTCAGGACCGTCCGATTTGCTATAAGATTTGTGTACTCTGCTTTTATTCGTGCGAGCTTGCGACAATTTTCGTGAGCACGGAATTTAGGTCGAATCGGACGGTCATCGTACCCATTGGACCAAAGAAGGTCGGCATCGGACCTACTCCTTTATACTCAAACAACAGAGGAGAGAGAGAGATCGATCTCGTCTTATTCTCAGTTTATTAAAAGGCGGGAGAGAGAGAGAGAGAGCGACTGGAGAGTGAGAGAAAGAGAGAGATGGAAGAGGAAGGAGCATGCATCTACAAAGGGGTGAAGTACGTTCTGATCACCGGCGGTGTGGTTAGCGGTCTCGGCAAGGGAGTCACCGCTAGCAGCATCGGCGTTGTTCTCCAGTCCTGTGGCCTCCGCGTCACCTCCATTAAAATCGGTCCCCTCTCTCTCTCTCTCTCTATAATTTTTACAACATAATTGATAAATTTCAAATGTTAGTTCAGATACAGTGGGAATACATAGGAGGATAATCATAATGTGTAGAGAAATTGAAGGAATTTGAAGATTCCATTCTATTTGAGTAAATCATTTGTTATCTAATGTGTATGAATTAATCTCTGGTTTGATTATATATGTACTAATTTTGATACATATTTTTGAACTCATTTTGTCATTTCACTACATACATGGTAAATTTCAAATGTTAGTTTAGATACAGTAGGAATACATAGGAGGATAATCATAATGTGTAGAAAAATTGATGGAAATTGAAGGAAATTGAAGATTCCATTTTATTTTATAAATAATTTGTTATCTAATGTGTATGAATTAATCTCTGGTTTGACTATATATGTACTAATTTTGATACATATTTTGAACTCATTTTGTCATTTCACTACATAAATGGTAAATTTCAAATTTTAGTTCAGATACAGTGGGAATAAATAGGAGAATAACCATAATGTGTAGAGAAATTGAAGGAATTTGAAGATTCCATTTTATTGTCAGTAAATCATTTGTTATCTAATGTGCATGAATTAATAATCTCCGGTTTGACTGGTCAAAGCACAGCCACTTCTTATTCATTTCCTTTGGACAAGTGAAGAATTATTACTTGGTGGTGAAATGTGGTCTAATTAGCAAAATTGGCTTTCTGATAATGGTATCCCGGTACCGTACCTACTCACAAAATATAAGTTTTGTGATGAATTATATTTTTTCTGATATTATTCTCTCTGCTTATCAAATGTTCAGATCCTTACCTGAACACTGATGCTGGTACAATGTCACCATTTGAACATGGGGAAGTTTTTGTGCTTGATGATGGTGGTGAGGTACCTCCTTTTATTTTTCCAATTTTTTGTTATTTTATTCTGGTTCTTATGTTTCATCAGTAACTATTTTCGAAGTATAATGGTTTATATTGGAGATCACATACCTGATTTTGGTAACTTTTAAGCCATGCCATGAACTGGTATTTGATAATTAAAGCAAGACTGGTATACTGAATTGCAAAGTTATAAGCTTCGATAAAATACTGGTTTGATACTGATTGTAATCTTTGTAAATTGTTAGGTCGATTTGGATTTAGGAAACTATGAGCGCTTCTTAGATGTAAAACTGACTAGAGAGAACAATATTACCACTGGAAAGATTTACCAGGCAAGTTTTTTGTTTACTTCAAATTATAAAATGTCGCACTTTCTTTCTTAGAAAAACAAGAATGAGCTTTTGCAGGTTATATTTGCAAATAACAAATAACAATCATAATTGTTAGATTTATGTGATGGAAAAAAAACTAATTCTGTATGGCAAAGACAGAAAAAATAGAAGTATTATGTTGTAGCTATCTCTTTTACTGATTATTATTTATTTAGTTTCATTCTTTGCCCTTCAGTCTGTAATTGAAAAGGAGAGAAGGGGTGACTATCTTGGAAAGACCGTTCAGGTATAATTTACTCTGTAAGGTTTACTGTCCATAAATTTTGACTATGTTGCTATTTCATAGTTGTTTATTTCTCTGGAAGGTATTAAATGTAGTTATCAGTTATTGTATTTGTTGCAATAGAAAAATTTAATTAGCTTATCTGTTTCAAAAGTGAAAGTTAAATTTAAGCATTGCTTGGGTCTCAAATAAGCATTCAGGGGTCAAGTACTGTTCCAATATTGTACCTTACTGTACCTTTTGGGGGTATTTTGGTAACTGTGAGTTGCTGTAGGTAGTACCACATATAACAGATGCAATAAGGAATTGGATCGAGTTGGTCTCTTCAATACCAGTTGACGGAAAAGCGGGGCCCGCTGATGTCTGCGTGATAGAGCTAGGTGGAACTGTGGGTACGGTTTCTTGTTTGATCTAATACATTATATTTCAACAATATTGAGTTTTTCAGAGATTATTAAATTTTTAAGCTGGTTTGATTCATTTTTTCTTTCTTTTTGATTAACTCAGGTGATATTGAATCTATGCCATTTATTGAGGCTTTACGACAACTCTCCTTTTCTGTTGGTAAGGTTCAAAATTTAACAATTTCAATGATAAAGTTTTTGCAAGCAATACCATTTATTGGGCATATTTAGTTGAATGTAATATCAAATAATTTAATAGATATGTGATATGTGTTGTTAGTGATCTTTTACAAAATCTCCTCAAGCTCTTGTATTGCAAAGTAAACCAAGGTGAACTGTAATTCACTTGTGTCCTCTTAGATAGACTGTAATTTGCATGAATGCATGTCATAGTACAGTGCTGAATGTACAAAAAGACCTCTTTAATTATTCATCATTAAATAATTTTCAGGTAAGGAGAATTTCTGCTTAATACATGTCAGCCTAGTACCAGTGATCGGTGTAGTTGGTGAGCAAGTAATGATTTCTTGCCATTTTATTCAAAGTTCTTCACTTTATCTCAAAATTTTTTACTTAATATTAGAGCAAATTCAGAAGTACATGCAAGGCTTGACATGCACATAAATATGGTTTTGGTTCCAATATAATATTTAATTAAGACTCATATAGTCAAAGTTATTGCTTCAATATAACAATTTGGTATCATTTTACCCTCCGAGTGTTATACGCTTGCTCACCTTTCTGAGAAATAATTTTTTTTGTTATTATATTTGTAGAAAACAAAACCAACCCAGCATAGCGTGCGGGAACTGAGAGCACTAGGTTTGACGCCTGATCTGTTAGCTTGTAGGTCCACACAGGTATAACTTATATTCCTTCAACTTTTTTTCTGTTATATCTATATTCATTTTCTGGTCTATTTTTTTTGGTCGAAATCAGAGTTTGAATGTGTACTTCTCAAATTGAATGTGTTTCTTCTCAGCCATTGATAGATAGTGTGAAGGTCAAGCTTTCAGAGTTTTGTCATGTCCCAGTAAGTTATTATACTTAAAAAAAAAATTATTTAATATTCTAAAGAATTATTCCTTATTAATATTTCTTTTTTATAGGTTGCTAACATTCTGAATGTTCATGATGTGCCTAATATATGGCATGTGCCTCTTCTTCTTCAAGTAAGCATGCTATCTTTTGGCAAAATTTCGTGTAGAACCGCCAGTATACCTCAGAAATATCAGAATTCTGGGGTTAATTTCTCCATTTGATTAGTGATATTACTAAAAGTTGGAAGAATATCATAATCATAATCATATGAGGAAATAGTATTTGGTTATACGAATAAATATATATATATTTTTTAAATTGCATTTGGTAATTCAGTAGTTTTGAAGGTTGTCTTCATAGTACTTCTTGCTTTGCTTGGTCTACCTGATATTTTTGAGATTGCATGGACATTCATGTAATTTCATCTTTTATTTAATAAAAATGTTACTTCCTCTGCATAACTGTTTTTCTTTTCTTTTTTTTGTTTCTAGAAACAAAATGCTCATGAGGCTATAATCAAACAACTAGATCTAGTCAGGCAAGTAATACAGTCATCTTCTTTTCTTGAATTGTATTTTAAATTGAAAAATAATCAAATGTCGGCATAAATTAAATAAGAATTCCTAGTTTTATCTTGTTTTTGACAATGATTTCATGTGAAAAAACAAAATATGAGATATGCTCTGCCTCATTTTTTTTTCCTTCATATTTCTATAGTAATGCAGGACCGCCTGAGTTAAAAGCATGGACCGAAATGGCAGAGAATTATGACAATCTCACTAATTCTGTTAGTATTCCCCTGATGCCTATACTTTTTAAAGTTAATTTCATAATTTGTCAAAATATTTAAATTTTCATTTGTAAATCTTTCAGGTCAAAATTGCTCTTGTTGGAAAATATACTGGCTTGACTGATTCTTATCTGTCTGTTGTAAAGGTAAGAAGCAGTTGAGAATATTTAGAAACAAATTTACATTGGCAATTTTGATCACATATGTTTATATGTTCCTTGTTTTCCTTACCTAATTTGTTATGGAATTATGTATTTTTATTTTAAAATAGGCCCTTTTACATGCATGTTCGGCGCTTTCCTATAGGCCGTCGATTGAATGGATTGCAGCCTCAGATCTTGAGGATGAATGTGCAAAAACAGTAAATTTTTCTTTTTCTCTCTCTCTATCTATGAATTGGTCTCTCTATGTATTTTTTAGAATTTTTGTTTATTTTTGCATTGATATTATCTCTTTTGAAATGTTAACAGTATAATTGATTTGTTTTTTTTCTTTTGTTTCTTTTTTATTCAGGCACCAGAAACACATGCAGCTGCATGGGAAACTCTCAAGGTAAGAATTTTGATACGCACCTTTGCCTTGGTAAATCTCCTTTTTACATCTGATTCAAAACACGTGATAAAATAAATACCAGGGTTGTTCATGCATATTGATACCTGGTGGATTCGGCGATCGAGGTGTACCAGGAATGATCTTGGCTGCGAAATATGCAAGAGAGAATAAGGTTCCTTATCTTGGTATTTGCTTGGGAATGCAAATATCTGTTATTGAAATTGCCAGATCGGTATATTCCATGTTTCTTATTTCTCTCTCTTTTTTTTTTTGCCTGGAATATATGCACCCATCAATTATTCGGATTCGCATCCCCTGAGATATCTCAGAGGATACGGACTCAATGTTTCTATGTTATAAACCTTAACTCTCTCTCTCTTTCTCTAATTAGGTACTGGGCATTAAAGGAGCAGATAGTGAAGAATTTAATCCAGAATCACCATATCGTGTTATAATGTTCATGCCGGAGGTACACTCTTATTGCTGAATCTTATCTATCTATTCCATTGACTTTGAATTTTTGATACAAAATTGAAACAATTCACTACTAGATAAAAAAATTATCTGTTTATGTTTTTTTTTTTTTTGTATTCGTCCAACACTTGTTTGACTTCTATTATAAGTAAAAAAATAAAAACAAAATAAACAAAAAAAATAATATCATTAAATAAATTCTGACTCAATAAATCAAAAAAAGATTTCAACAACGCATATGGGAAGCACAATGCGACTTGGATCTAGAAGAACTTTGTTTCGCCAGCCTGGTTCTCTCACCTCAAAACTGTATTTAAACTCATCTTTTAATTATTCATTTAGTGAGCTTTGCTTTAATTTTGTGTACTTCAAATTTTCTAGTGTAGTAATTTTTCTTACTTTTACAGATATGGAAATCCTGAGTATGTGGATGAACGTCACCGTCACAGATACGAGGTTTATATCAAAATTTAAATTACTATTATTTATAATTTGTTTATTGGTTTTTGAAAATGAGTGAAATATAGGTAAATCCTGAATTTGTTGCTGAGTTGGAGAAGTCAGGCTTACAGTTTGTTGGATGTGATGAAACTCAAAATAGAATGGAGGTATTAGTCACTAACATTTAAATTTATTTTATTTGATGATTTCAAACATAAATGATTTCAAACATGGTGAATTTATTTTATTTTGCACTGATACTGAACCTGACTGGTACATTTTTACTATTTTGTGTATTTTTTTAACTAGATTATAGAGCTACCTGATCATCCTTACTATGTCGGAGTTCAATTCCATCCAGAATTCAAATCAAGGCCTAGAAAACCTTCTGCTTTGTTTTTAGGTATTTTATTCCGTGCAAAAATTTTATAATTGGTTCCAGATATTTTATGGTACCAACCCCTCCATTGCAATTATGTGTAATTTTAACTTAATAAAGACCATAAGTGTCTCAATTAAAGTCTGAATAAGTTACAGATTATGCCTTACTTGACCTGAAATTTATCAAAAAATTGTTTTATTTTTTGTTTGCATAGGACAAGGTTTTAATTTGAAATTGCATTAGTTTATAAGAATCGGAACTGTTCAACATGATCTCCATATGAAAATGTATTTGGCGACTAAATTTTATATTTTTTAGAAGCTTTTTACTATTTTTTTTAGTTAGATAGAAAATCACTACTTTTCAATAGTCCCAAAATCATTAGGTCAAGTGATTTTCTACCTATCTAAACTAATAATAAAGAAGTTCTAAAAAATGTAAAATTTGGTTCTCGAAATACAATTTTTTTTATTCTAATATTGAGATATACTGATTTAATCAAAACTCTGTACAATTTTATATTTTTTTAGGTCTAATATTGGCAGCAACTGGTCAACTTGAAGGCTACATCCATAGTAATGAAATATAATTGGGGAGGAGAGTTTTCATTCATAAATCATATTAAAAAGTAAATTACAAACTATAACGTACTTGAGAGAAGTTTTGTTAAGCTTTTGCCAAAAAGTTGTATGCATTTGTTTTCTTTTTAATATATGAAGTTTAATGAGTTACATTACGCTTTTGTCAAAAAGTTGGATTGGTTGATCATATTTTTTTCTTAAAAAGAAAAAAGAAAGCACTATTTACTTTTGCTTTTTTGAGTAAAAATAAAGGTCTAACCTCTATCTTCTATGACTTTGGTGCTTAAATGTAAAATATTCATTATCGAGTAGGCTATTGCTTCGAAGTTCTATTGAATAGGCTTCCAACGACAAATCGAAACGGTTGAAACCATTATGCTTTAGGAGTGATTTGTTTATATACAATGTTTATAAATTTTCAAATTCATTTAGTATAAAGTTAATGGATCAAAAAAAGTTCTATTGAATAGGCTTCATTTAATATATGTTTTCTCTGGTTGAAATTCTGCAATGCGGGTGCTTGTAGATATGAACTGGCACTGTGTTTACTGACATGTGTTTCTGATGCAATAGGCTTCAAGTAGCTTATATATATAGTGGTTGTATTTATACTGACATGTTGTTTTTCTTTACCTGATGTAATGCTGTTTTTTAATGGGGGAATTTCATGTATCCCCCTAAAAAACTTCAATATTACGTATTTCCCCCTCTAAACTTTGAAATTACATATTTCCCCTTCTAAACTTCCCAAACTCACAAATTTACCCATTTAATCAATAAAATATGTTTAATATATTTAAAATTTATTTCAGACCATTATACCCCTTCCTCCTTCCAATCTAGTTCTTTCCCTTCAATTCTTTTTCTCTAGCTGAGTGTCCGCCAATGGGTCTGTGAGTTGCGGGCAACTTAAATTGCTAAAAATTGCTTGATTTTTTTTTTTGAAAGGAAAAGCCCTCAGATCTGAACACTCTGCTTCTCTCTACTCATTTCTCATTCTCACAACTCAGATCTAAGATTCTTTTGCTGAAATATAAATGTTATTTTCCCTCTCCCCAGATTTACAGAGCCTCTCTGCTCTCTCTAGCCATCAAATTGCTTCCCTCAATTAGAGCCTCTCTAGATTTAATATTCAAGAAAAGACAGTAGAGAAAGAACCGTAGTGAAGGAACAAAAAAGAAGGGGTATAATGGTCTCAAACAAATTTTAGAATCTGAAATATTATTATTGAAGTACTTTTAAATATATTAAATATATTTTATTGATTAATGGGTAAATTTGTGAGTTAGAGAAGTTTAGAAGGAGAAATATGTAATTTCAAAGTTTAGAGGGGGAAATATGTAATATTGAAGTTTTTGAAGGGGATACATGAAATTGCCCCTTTTTTAATTAACATACTAAGCTTTGACCAATAAACAAACAGAAAATGAAGTAATTGGAAAATACAACCCAAAACAAATTACCAAACAATTGGCAAATTAAACAAAAGTAGATAAAACAATCAAATAAAAAACATCCTTCTACGTACCAAATCCCAATGGTTTATTTTAACCTCAACAGTCAACACTGCTCTTTTCCAGATCACAAAATTGACATCATTCGTTTCTAAATCTACAAACCACAAACAGAAAAATATAAATTAGATTTTTAGTACTGAAACTTTCACATATACTTTGCATCAAATCCACAACCTAAATTAAGAATTGCTGTGTGTCATGTTTCCAAAATTAATTAAACTTTTATGTAATTATTTCTTCGTCCTTTATATCTATTTGATTAAACTTGATACCAGCTGCATACTGCATTAAATTAATTGACTATTTACATGTTGAATTCCAAACTAAAATCCTTGGAAAAGAAAACCCAGTTGAAATAAGGAATCATGGAAAAGAAAACAGGGTATAAAAAAAAGAGAGAACAACAAGCTACTCAAAAACTAAGTTCACTTCAGGACTGTGCTGGTATGGTAAAAGTAAATTAAATAGGTATTGAAATTTGAATATGCACCCACTACCCTTGTCTCTTCCCTTTAAATATGTTTCTAATATTTAACTTTTTAAGAAAATTTCTTCAATGACAAATAAAAAATGGCATATTCAGATATAAGGACAAATAGTGCTAACAATTAAAAAGATGAAATACTGGTAGAAACTATATTAAGCTATAGTTAGACCAAGTGGAGGAGTTACTATACCTGAACAAAAAGAGTGATGGCAAGATCAAGCTTCTACTCTTGCTGTGACATCATCTCACACCTCTTAACAAAGCCAACTGATCTTGTGCTTACATTGGTGGTGAAACTGAATGGTGTTTTCTGGTAAGTAGCATAGAGAGATTCATCTGATGAATAGATAGTCACCTTGAGAATGTGCTTGAATTTGTTCCACTCAGAACCACTTTCTCCTTGGCTCACAATTTTCACCAGTAACTCCTCACTACACCTGATTCTTAGCTTATGTGGCATTGTTGTTCTCAAATAATTTGGTAGGATTTCCATGTTAAAATCAGTTAATTCCATCATCTGTAAAGCTTTAAAGTTCTCCACAGCTTTTAGATTTAGACATGCTTCAATTAGAATACAAAAAACTAATAATAAAAAACACCTATCTAAACTAATAATAAAAAATTCTAAAAAATGTAAAATTTGGTTCTCGAAATACAATTTTTTTTCCAATATTGAGATATACTGATTTAATCAAAATTCTGTACAATTTTATATTTTTTTAGGTCTAATATTGGCAGCAACTGGTCAACTTGAAGGCTACATCCATAGTATTGAAATATAATTGGGGAGGAGAGTTTTCATTCATAAATCATATTAAAAAAGTAAATTACAAACTATAACGTACTTGAGAGAAGTTTTGTTAAGCTTTTGCCAAAAAGTTGTATGCAATTGTTTTCTTTTGATATATGAAGTTTAAAGAGGGATATATGGAGTGCGTAGATATGAACTGGCACTGTGTTTACTGACATGTTTTTCTTGTGCCAAAAAGCTTGATATATGGAGTGCGTAGATATGAACTGGCACTGTGTTTACTGACATGTGTTTCTGATGCAATAGGCTTCAAGTAGCTTATATGTATAGTGGTTGTATTTATACTGACATGTTGTTTTTCTTTACCTGATGTAATGTTTTTTTTTAATTAACATACTAAGCTTTGACCAATAAACAAACATAAAATGAAGTAATTGGAAAATACAACCCAAAACAAATTACCAAACAATTGGCAAATTAAACAAAAGTAGATAAAACAATCAAATAAAAAACATCCTTCTACGTACCAAATCCCAATGGTTTATTTTAACCTCAACAGTCAACACTGCTCTTTTCCAGATCACAAAATTGACATCATTCGTTTCTAAATCTACAAACCACAAACAGAAAAATATAAATTAGATTTTTAGTACTGAAACTTTCACATATACTATGCATCAAATCCACAACCTAAATTAAGAATTGCTGTGTGTCATGTTTCCAAAATTAATTAAACTTTTATTTGATTAATTAAACTGGATACCAGCTGCATACTGCATTAAATAACTCTACATAATACCAATTTAATTGACTATTTACATGTTGAATTCCAAACTAAAATCCTTGGAAAAGAAAACCCAGTTGAAATAAGGAATCATGGAAAAGAAAACAGGGTATAAAAAAAAGAGAGAACAACAAGCTACTCAAAAACTAAGTTCACTTCAGGACTCTGCTGGTATGGTAAAAATTCATTTGCATAGGTGTTTTTTGTACTTGGAAGTGAATTAAATAGGTATTGAAATTTGAATATGTACCCACCACCCTTGTCTCTTCCATTTAAATATGTTTCTACTATTTAACTTTTTAAGAAAATTTCTTCAATGACAAATAAAAAATGGCATATTTAGATACAAGGACAAATAGTGCTAACAATTAAAAGATGAAATACTGGTAGAAACTATATTAAGCTATAGTTAGACCAAGTGGAGGAGTTACTATACCTGAACAAAAAGAGTGATGGCAAGATCAAGCTTCTACTCTTGCTGTGACATCATCTCACACCTCTTAACAGAGCCAACTGATCTTGTGCTTACATTGGTGGTGAAACTGAATGGTGTTTACTGGTAAGTAGCATAGACAGATTCATCTGATGAATAGATAGTCACTTTGAGAATGTGCTTGAATTTGTTCCACTCATAACCACTTTCTCCTTGGCTCACAATTTTCACCAGTAACTCCTCACTACACCCTAAACCCTATTCCGCTGCCACTTTTTCCAACTGGGCATCCCTACAAAGCCTAGTTGACTCAATTTGAGAAATGCGGGCTTGGCAGGACAACTCGTAGCTATTTTTTTTTTTTTTTTTTGCATGATTCAAGCCCGTAGGCCAACAAGATTTCCTTAAAACAAAAAAACAGGGAAGAAAAAACCCATCATCTATCATCTATCAGCTATCAGCTATCAGCTATCTGCTATCTGCTATCTGTGAAAAAAGGAAAAGTATAACCAATGCTATCCCACCGTTCCTTCCTTCCTAACTTAGCCAACCCATCAGCGTGCATATTGAGGTCTCTCCCAATATATTTGCATCTGAACCCCACGTTTTGCTTAAAAATCCGCCAGACATGTAAAATCTCCTGGAAAGCCCTCCAGTCAGAGTTTGAAGGAGGAGCGAACTGTGTGACCAATTGCGCCAAGACCTGGTTGTCCGTATAGAAGGAGCAGGAAAATAGGCCTAGGCTAGTGACCTGCCGGACCGCTTCTTTGAGAGCCTGCGCTTCCGCATGGAGAGGACAGCAAGACATCGTAGCTGCTGATTTGTAGAGAACCAAGGTGTCTCCTTTGAAGACCAAAAGCCCAATTCCGCCAAGCCATTTCTCAACCCAAGACCCATCCACGTAGCAGTGATGTTCCGTGGCAGAGTCCTCTTGCAGTGAGGGATCCTGAAGTGGGAAGGTTGGAATTTTGGACATGGAGGTTGCCATAAAGACCTCGCTGTTGGCATCGTTGAGATACTTGCAGAATTTAATGAAGGAGGGAGGCTTTCCCTCATACACATGGTCATTTCTGCATCTCCAAATTGCCCAAAACGAGTTGCATATGAGATACCAGTCCGAGTCTGAGGCCTGTTTCCCCAAGACCTCAAAGTTGTCAGCGAAGTCAGTTCCCAGACGAGAAGTCATAAGGGCGAGGGGTCCCCCAAACCAGCAAGTTCTCGCGAATGGACACCCAAACAAGAGGTGATTGACATCCTCATCTTCTTCCCCACAGATAGAACATAAGGGGTTGCCTCGGGACATTTTACTGGCCAGGATTCCCCCCAAAGGTAGAGCTCTTTTCACTGCCTTCCAAATAAAGAGCCGTATCCTAGGCTGAACATGTCCTTTTTTCCAAACCATGTCCCAGAAAGGCTTCCCCTTTGTCCCCACAGAGCCTCCCATGCCTCGACTCATATCTAAATGGTTGTATGCTTTTTTGACCGAAAACTCACCATGGCCGGTTAACTTGAAGACTAGCTTGTCACATCCCGTTGCCGATCTAGGGGGCAGGATTGCTGCCATAATCTGGAGGCACCGGCTATAACCAAACAGCTCCACCAGCTTGTTAACATCCCAACCCTCGGTACGGTGATCTGTCAGATCCTTGACCACTATTTTCCTAGTAGATAGATTTTGCACAGGTGGTCGAACCTGGACAGCACCCTCAAACCAGGGTTGTGCATAGGCCGCACATGACTCCCCATTTCCAATTTTCCAAGTCAGCAGCGGCAGTAATCGTTCTCTGCTTTTCATGATACTTCTCCAAAAAATTGTACATTTGGAGATTCTAGCGCTGTGCCATAACTCGCTAACTCGTAGCTATTGTATCTCTCCTTTGGATATCCCCCCACAAGAACTCTTCTCCCACACTCACAACTGAATATGCACATTTTATTACAAGCAAATCCAAATTGGGGAGTTGGCCTAACAACGCAACTACTGAAAGCATGCACAATTTTTTATAACTAGACATCTCAAGTTTGGAAGGCTTGCCCTCAAATTTAGTCAATTAGGAAGGTGGTTGCCAAAGTAACCAACAATTTGAACAATTTCTAGAGAATGTGGAGGACAAAACTCATTTAAAACATCCTCAGTTGTCATCTTCTTTTCATTAGTTTGGAAAAGTTGTTCTTCCGAGCTCAATGTGCTGTAAAATAATATTAGTTTTTGTAAACGATCTTTGTTTTGAAGGTTTGCCCTTTTTTCTATGTTCTTGTCCGATACTTTCTCTAAACTGTATAAACTGAGAGTAATTAGCTATATATGATAGAGTTTCTATACCATCTAGGCTACTAAATCCTTCCAAATTGTTTTTGTTTGGCTTCAATCCGAGTAGTTTAAAGAGCATGTCTAATTTATTTAGGCCTGCTGGGATTTTCCTAACTCCTAAATTGTAAGTATTGAGCAATTTCAGTTCTTGTAGATTGATGATACTATGAGGGATATCTGACAAATCTTTGCACTCAACAAGATTCAAATATACTAGATATTTGAGATTTCCAATGGAATCAGGAAGATTTCTTATTTTTGAACCATGGACATCCAAGTATCTCATATGCCTGAGGTCACAAAAAGAATTGGGTAGGCTTGAGAAATTGGAGGAACTGAGGTCTAAGAAGCGGAGGTCTGAAAAGAATTACACAGATAATCAAGTGGAATTTCAGGTTTATCACGAAGCAACATAATGTTCTCAACCCATTTTCTTTTTTAAGCAATAATATTAACAGCCGATCCTAATAAGTCAAAATCAAGATCGGACTTTAGTAAACAACCAATCCTGATATGTTCTGGACAATTAAGATCGGCTATATATAGACAGCCGATCCTGATATCTAATTTTAAGGTCGGCTCATACTATTTGTCCGATCCTAAAAGTATTAGTATCACATTTTTGTCAAGTCCGATCCTGATAGGGCGATACTATTTATACATTTTCTACTTGTGTCAATATCAGCTTATTTCCTTCTATAGATAACCGCCGTATTTTCAGTGAGCCTTGAGGCCTGGATAGAACTTGTCCCTCTCTTAATACACAGTTTTCATCTGTTACTAATTGGCAGGCAAAAGACCACAAAAAATCATTCATTTTGCATTCTTCTTGATTATAGAGTTTGTCACTAGCTTTCAAAAGATTTCGTACCAATAACTCTGTGTAGTAGTCATTTCCCAACTCCCAAAAATCTACCCTATCTTGCAAAAATCTTTCTGCTAGCCATTGAAATATTAACTCTGTTTTGTCAAACACAAAATCTTGCGGAAAGAGAGAGCAAAAGATGAAACACTGCTTCAATGGTGATGAAAGGTCCTCATAGCTCAAATGGAATGCATGGTGGATAGTTTTCACCCCATCAATGGACCACATATTGCTTTTTAGAACTGCTTGCCATTCAACTTTGGTTTATAGCTTTGTGTGAAGCACACCACCTATACTTTTGATCAGGGGCGGAGCCAAACTTTCAAAGTATGGTGGTCAAAGGTGACTGGAAGTCGATCAATAAAAAATTTCAAAGTATGAGGGTCAATCAATAAACAATTTCTAATGTAAATGGGGGTAAATCTTACCGTATTCATAACATTTTACTCTAAACTATATAGAAAATCGTATAAAAATACAAAAATTTAAAAATTAATGGGGGTCAATTGACCCCCATTCCTCTCAAGTAACTTCGCCTCTGCTTTTGATAGCAAGAGGCAAACCATCACATTTTTCAACTAGTTGCAACCCAATATCCTTAAATTCTAGCTTCTCACTCTCCTTCTCATGTTGAAATACCTATGAGATAAATGAAAAAATTAGGAAGGTCAAGTGTCTTAGAAACTTTAGATTGTACATAGTAGAGCTAAAAATCCTAGGGCAGTGATAAAATTTATTGAGATAGAGAAAATAAATATAGCACATTAAGAGATGACAAAAACTCGTTTTAAAATTGAAAATAGAAAGTAAATATTGTTTAAATTATTGTTTTAGAAAGCAAATATACGAAATATTATGAAGAATATATTGTTAGAAATTGGCGAGCAGAATATTAATTTTGAGTTCCATTAATTAGGCAAATAATCATTAGCACTATATCTATTATTGCTTTATACAAAATTTCAGTTTGCTTATCAAGTGCTATAAGGTATCAAAGTGGTGAATTGAAAAATCTTACATAATAATATAGACAGAGTAGCAAGGCTAAGGCTAAACAATTTATTAACATTACCTGTTTTCTCAATAGAGACCAGCCATCTTCATCAGATAACTTTGCTACCCGGTGTAATTTTGCTACCCCCATTCCGTCCGCAACTCTTTCATCTCAAGTGGTCACAAATAACCTACTCCCGTGAGCTCCACCACTCACAAATAACCTCCTGTCTCCTGGATCATACACTTCAATAATTCTACTCCTTTCACCTCTTTTGAGATGCAAACCCAAATTTTTAACTGGAATTCTTGTTCAATCCTTAGATCATTGAAGATCCTTTTTGCTAGACTGGTCTTTCCAATTCCACCCATCCCCACAATTGCTATACCAAAAACAATTTCTCTCGCACTCTTCTCTTCTTCGGTCAACCAGTTCACTAGCAGCTCGATATCTTCTTCAATCTTTTCTCCCACAAATCATCAACCACAACCAAGGAATCAGTCTTACGGTTAATGATAGAGTCCACTCGGCGAACTCGGTCGGAAGGATCAGGGGAGATTTGTGATACGATCAAGCCCAAATCAGCCTTTCTCTTGGCAATCCCTTCTAGCCTCGAATTGATATCCTTGATTTTTGAACCAATCTCATGAGCAAAGACTGGGTTGCGGAAGCAAGAGAGCAAAGGACGGCCACAACGAGCATTTGAACGAGAACTAAAGCCAGTAAGAGAGCATTTGAACGAGAACGAGAACTAGAGCCAGTAAGGCATTTGAACAAAAAAAGTATCAACCTCAGAGATGGTGTCAAAGTCGATTTGCTGTGGAAATGGACTGCCACGGGACAATTCACAGTCAAGTCGGCTTATACATCACTAAAAGGTGGCAAAAGAGAATTCTAACGCATGAAAACTTGCAAAGGAAATAGGGAGACAACCCAACACCTATTCCAAGAATGCCCCTATACTTTGCAATTATACAACAGCCTAAGAATGAGGAAGCCGAGCCAAGGCTGGCCACAAAAACCAGAGACTGACATCACGAATACTGACAACTGACAAGGTTGGAACTCTCAGTCACATGCAATTCATCGTGTGGCGAGAAAGATGTGCACGATGTTTTGCTGACTCGAACAAGAACGCAGATGAGCTACTTGAAGAGATACTATGGCAATTGAAGTACTTTGAAAAATCACATGTTAATGAAGAAAGCAATACAAGGATCACATAACATAAGGATGGTTTGGGAGCTACTTTGCACAGGAGCAATACTGGTACGGTTGGGAATGGATCCGGTACCGTGGAGACACAACGGATACAAGCTGGTGAGAGAATACCGACTACTGGTACCGAAAGAGGAAGGGAGAAGACCTGGTACGCACCGCAACCAAAACTGGTACGGTTTGAACCAGGTACAGGAACCATGGCCCTTATACTGATACGGTAGGGAGCATGCTGAAGAAGGACTTCACCTCTGTGCAACAACTCCAAAACAGCTGTTTTCTGGCCTTTATTTTAATTTAAAAAATTTCCAGGGACTCTTATGTGAATTTTCTGTGACTATTTCAATTTTTTTCCTTTTCTTTTTATCTTTCTTTTCATGCCCAAATGTATTGGGCCCTTGTAATTTCCCTGTTTTTTAACTGTAGGTACAAACTTTGTAACTACAATTCATTAATCAAATGTGGGTAAAACCCATATTTTTCCTCTAAAAAACAAACTCAGATGAAGAATTTTCCAAGGTTTGTTCATAAACTGCTCCATTTAAATATCCCAACTTAAAAATCCTTGTCTCATAAATTAACCCAAATAAGTTATATCTCAGCATTTTCAGAAAGAAAAATTAAAAAAAAAAGGTTCCCACCCAAAAATTACATAAAACACCATACTAAATTACTAATCCTCCAATTGTAAAACCCTAACTCTACGCGGGTCCCACGAGAACTCCCTGAGCAGCCCCTTCTTTCTTCCCGCTTGCCTCTTCTCCACTCTCCTCTCTCTCTCCCCTCTTGATTCTAATCTTATACATCAATTCAAACTCCGTCAATTCTTTCTTCTTCTTCTCCAATGCCTCGTTCAACCTAGCAATCACCTCTTCGATTCCTTCTCTGTTTCTCTTCACCGCCGGTAAAACCTCTTTTACGGTTCGTTCAACCAAAACACTCCCAACCATGCGGTAACAACGCCTGGTGGGGTCCAGTGGTTCGATTGCACCCATTACAAGATTGTGCTCGTTCACCTCCATTTCTAACTCGGTGATTTTTGAGTAGATTTGGTTTATCTCGGACCGCATGGAAGCATATACGTTCGCTATTTGTTGTTCATTATTTATTATCTGCTCCCTGTTCGCCATTTCCTTTATGAACAAGAAGAAATATATAAGAATGTAAAAAATGTGATCTTCTTTAGTTGACTTAACTAAGCAACTAATAAGAAGAAAAAAATCAAGAGTTGTACATTTTCATATTTGATAATTCATGAAAAATTCAATAAAATTGGGGGAAAACCAGCACAGGTACAGTATTATCTGGTTCCAATAAAATCGTAGTATTTGTACCAGACTTCACTGTTAGTAAATAAAACCCGGTGCCATGATGCACAATACTATTCTGGTCCTGATCAGCTTAATACTGGTAACTATTAAAGCATTAATGGCAAAATTAGAAAAATCTTGACAACAAAATATTAACTAAGCCTCTGACTTGAGTGTTGAATTCCAGCAAAATAGAAACATACAACAAAACACTAAAGTACCTTTTACTGGTTCCTAATATGCAATTCAATAACAAAGAACCCGAGCAAAAGCTCACCTGCAAAATAGTATATAACAGAACTTATTTCATTCTAAGTTTGATTTGTACCAAACAAACTCTAAATTCAAAAACCCTAATTTTCCTTTTTTGTTTTTTTTTTTAAACTTATTTTCTATGGAACTTTTACATAGGAGTACAAGTTTCAGACAGAACCAGTCTTATAAACCCTGCTTATTCCACCACAAATGACAGAGACACTCTCTCTGTATTACAAAAGTATGAAAAAGAAGAAGAATACCAACAAGCATGAATCAACCCTAAATTTAACATTTTTTTTTCAATTCAAAAACCGTGCAATCCAGTGACTGAATTAGCATAGAATTAGCAAGCAATAGTTACTCCATTGTCGCTTTGCTACCATGGTTTGAAAAATCTATCTATCTATCTAAGCCCTTTTACGATCCGATTCCTAAAGAGTTTTGAGCTAAAGAAAGAACGCTTAAATCGAATCAGTAGAGACTTACCGAGGATTCTGAGCGACTAATTCTTCTTTGGATTTGATTTTTTGTTTTGCGATTGATTGTTGGAAAGGGGGGGGTGCGATTTATGATCGGAATAGAGAGATTTGGAATAGTGTCAAGTAGGTTTTGCTAATGAAGAGGAAGAAGATGGATCTCTTCTCTGACTCTGTCGGGTTGGATCCGATTAGAGTTTGTTGGGCCGTCCATTGGAGCTTTTTGGGCCGGCTATAAAAATTAGACATAATGGAATAGAATGGTCACAAAATTTGGACCGTGTGATTAAAAATATAAAAACTGCACATGTAAACAATGTTGAATTAATTAATGAGTGTGTCTTCTATGGACATAAGGATCTATTTGTAAAATGAACATATTTTTATTTTCAAAGTTCAAACAGTCGATCGACCGTTCAACATTATCTCCATATTAAAATGTACTTGGAGGTCAAATTTTACATTTTTTTTGAATTTTTTTACTATTTATTAAGTATTTTACAAAATCTAGTCAAATTCAGACCATTGAATTTTGTAAAATACTTAATAATTAGTAAAAAAATTCAAAAAAATGTAAAATTTGACCTCCAAGTACATTTTAATATGGAGATAATGTTGAACAGTCGGATCGACTGTTTGAACTTTGAAAATGAAAATATGTTCATTTTACAAATAGGTCCTTATGTCCATAGAAGAATTTGCCTTAATTAATTCTCTTTAATTTAGTGACAAGCAAGTGATTCCCCTACTCATGTATAAGCATGAAGAAAAAAAAAATATGACATGAAATGCAAACTTTGTGTTGATTTGCATAAGTTAGTTGAAAGGAATCACAATAAATACATGTGTGCGTATTTTTCTTATTTTAACTCACACGATTGAAGACTTTTGGCATGCTACGTATATATTTATTTACTTTATATTATTTCATTTGGGTGTAGAAAGCATATTATTATTATATGATAAACCAGTAAGCATCAAATATCTAATATATATATTAATTAATTATGAAATACAATTTTTTTGTTCAATTAGCTTCAAGACAAATGACATTCAAGTATTTGGAATTTGGAGGAAACCTAAATTTAATTCATTTGATAAATTATATTTTCCAGTCGAGACATTAATTATTCTAGTAATATTAAATGTTTATCACTAACATATGTGATAAACATTATTATAGTACAATTATAGCTCATATGTGATGAGATGGAACTGATTCAAATCTGTAAAATTCATAAAATATATAGGTGATGTATCACAACAGTGAGCCAACAACGGGAAATTTTACAAACTACCCCACTTCTGAAAAAGTTCAAACAAAATACTCTCCCACTAAATTTCTTGACAAAATGCCCTTGTGAGACCCACCCACGTCAAAATTTCCCCTTTACTTCCATCCAGCGCTTCTTTCCTTCCCATCTCTTCGCTTCCCCAAATTTTTGCTTTGTTCGTCGTTCTTCAAAACCTTTGTCGCTTTTACTTAACTATACTATTTACTTGAAAACTATAGTGTCAGCTTTTCATACTTGTCCTCTTTCAATCACGTAAATCAATTCAATTCCCATTGAGGTTGACTTAAGTTTGTCTTTTATGAAATCAATTTTATGTTTGTCGATTCTTATCTGACAATGAGTTCACGTAAAACTTACGGATTGATCCCTACTCTTTTTATTATTACACTTTCTTTCAAAACAGCTTATTATCAAATAACAAAGCAGATATTAAAATGGATCTAAAATAAGGATTCGATCTGAAAATCATGGAACTCATTGAGAATCAGAGATTCATTTCAAATGATGCTTTGCTTTTCTGTTAAAAACTTGTGATTAAGTCATATTAGGTACCAAGTAACATATGCATAGAACTTATTTGTAAAAAATATTGTGTTAAGTAACATATGCATAGAACTTATTTATAGAACTCATTTGGCATAAGAAACTCTAAATAAATATAAAAACCATTTGTAAATTTTGAGTCTGTATTCGTTCTTTTCTCTTTTATTTGAAAATTTTAATTTAGGAAACATTAAAATCCTAGGTTTCAATGAGAGAGCCGAAAGAGCTAGTTGTACTTTGTTGATTGTTCTGCCCCTACTGCTGATTCTCATCATTTTTCAAGTGAGGTCTGAATTTATATTTTATCTACCTCTCCACCAACAAAGCTAATTGTAAAGTCGTCTCGCGAACTGTCTCAAAATTACATGTTTCTTTCAATGTCCGATAAATTAAGGAATGATAAGTTGGTATTGAATTTGTGGATACCAATTACTGACATAATCTCAGGTCCACTAATTTTGCGATCTTTTATTCCCACAGTGTATATTTTCAAACTGATTGTTTGCAATATAGAATATTTTTGTTACACAAGTATAGTTGCATGCTATGTTGTCAGTTTGTGTTTGGTCTAAGCTAGGCCAGGAACTTCCGTTATGAGAAACAACAACAATGTATAGTTATAAGTTTGAAATTTCGTTCGAAGCCCCACAGAAAAAAAAACAGATGACGAGAGATGGACGGAGGGGGGGGGGGGGGGGGGGGTTTGCAGAGGAAAGGCAGTACGTGGGGGCGGTACGGAAAAGAGCTAGTGGAGTGGTGCGGAAAAACAACGAAGGTTTTGAAGAACAAAGATGGAAGCAAAAATTTGGGGGAGGTGAAGAGATGGGAAGGAAAGAAGCACACGATGGAAGTAAACTTAGAGGAGGGGAAGTTTTAACGTGGATGGGTCCCACAAGGGCATTTTGTCAAGAAATTTAGTGTGAGGGTATTTTGTTTGATCTTTTTCAGAAGTAGGGCAGTTTGTAAAATTTCCCGCCAACAACACTCCAATGTTCCAATCCGAATATACAATATTTGCATAATTTCTTTGTGTGTAAAATCTGTAAAATCTGTGAGTACATGTTAAGCAGTAAAATATATAGGCGATGTATCACAATAGTGAGCCAACAACACTCCAATGTTCTAATCCGAATATACAATACTCGCGTAACTTCTTTAATTTGCATTGTTTTTCCATTTTAATTCACCAAGTTGCAAATGTTGTGTAAGTCTTTTATTAATCAAGCATCCAGTGATTTCTTTACTTCTAATATGTCTTTATGAAATAAAAGACGAAGAAAATGATCTATTGTTATGTTTACTTTCTTTGTCAGATTCTCACATTTTGTTTTAGAATTTTTTTAGAATCTGTCTTTCTAATATGTCAATTATACGTGTCATGTTTCTACCAGTCTTTCATGAATCTAGATTTTATCTTTCCTTTTGTATTATTTGCGTTATCTAATAAAAATGTCGATTACACTAAGAACAAAGATGAATAAACTTATTATTAGAATAGTATCATGCTTGTGTATTGCAACAGAAATATATTAAAAGAGAACAAAAAAATATCATACAAAATGACATATTTTCATAAAAAATAGTTAGACTGAGTGACAAATAATATTTATTAAATGACATCTACACGTAAATAATATTATTTAAATGACATATTAAATGATATATATATAGTCCGGCTAATGTCATAACGTTATAATTTCAGCCTAAGTTATAACGAGTCAGTTTTTGCAATTTCAAAGTCCGAACAATCGATCTGTGATGCGTGCCGAAAGCACCAAAAATAAGTTCCTTCTATTAAGATTTTGTAGACATGACAAGGGTTGAATCCACAGAGAGTAGTTAATTAATTTATGTTTAACGTGACTAAAATAAAAATGAGGGGAGTTTCAACCGTAGCAAACAGATGAAAATAAATATGATAAAAGATTAAACAATTTAAAATATTCTAGTTCTTGGTTCAGTTTCAATCTAAGCTTGAATGCTTAATCAATTGTACCACACTTTCTACTCTATTTATGGAATTACTAACCGTAGATAACAACAAGCTCTGTTACCCTGATTCCTGATCCCTATATATATATATGTAACCAAGAGATGCTCGTTGGATTACACCTAACTGCTGAACTGTTGTGTTTTCGGGTAGGTTAAAGTGCAACAATTCGATTCAGTTCATCAATTTGTTCATTACCCGAAAAACAGAATCCATATATAAAACTAATTCCAAGATTAAAACAGAGTTTACCACTAGACGCGCAACGGGAACTTTGAGTCTAGTCTAACAGTAGCCTTCTTCTCCTTTCCTTCTCGTGTTAGATTCGCGCAACAGCACAGCGGTCACGCCTCTATCAGTATCCACACGAACATGTTGAGCAACCACTGTAATTCGATATGCTAGTACCGAATTGACAGCCCCTTTCGTTTTCTAGAAAAATGGAATATAATGGCTAACCGAATTCTGAACAGATCATTGCATATTTATAAAACATATGCATCAGTTCATTCAAGCTTATTCATGGCACCAATTCGTTGAGCCCTTTCAGAAGACTTATCTGATCTGATCAGATCAGATGAGAACAGAAAATTCAGACCTAGCCTAATAAGAAATGACCTATTATTGATTATAAATATAGTCCAGTATATTTTGGCCTTTAATACATTTCTAACATGAATAACCTAGGACAACCTCTCTAGATTTAGTGCAACAATAGCATTATTGGTCGGAGAACAATAGGTTAGTCTAAGCAATAAAATCGGATGCCCTATTTATTTAACTTAGGTTGTGTTATCCTTAATGATGCACGATCACTAATTCACTACTTATGAATCAAGAGCAACAACAATTACGGATTGAAGTCCTAAATTCTAACGTCTGATAAATATATGAATGAGATAGCAAGCCAAAACTAAATCAAGAATAAAAAAATCATAAACATTAAACTCAGAATAACAAAATCAATTCATAATTAAAAAGAGTAAGAAGCTACGTTACAGTAATTGATTATTGCATAGACAAGATCTTAGATTTCAACATCCCCTTGAACTAGAAAAGAAAAGCCTAGCCTCGCATGGTGAAAAAGCACATTACAAAGAAAAGAGAAAGTATGTGTGTGTATTTCTCCTTTTTTTTTCTACCCCCGAGAATACCCTCTATATAGGCTACAAAATACTTGAATATCTAGTAATTTGCCCTCAAGAAAATTATCTTCCAAAAATCTCTAAGTATCTGATATCTTCAGTACTTGCCTTCAAATTCTTTCCATAATTACTTCTCCAGCACAGAATTCCAGATTGTGCTTCTTTGTATGAATATTTGCTCAGGATATGTTCCGAATTCAAAGATACTCAAAATATAAAAATTGTAGAAATCATTCTCAGCTACAAAATATCAATTTAGTGAGCTAAACTAGGCATAAATTATGCACAAAAGAATAAGTATAAGGGATTAAATATGTATATATTTTTGCACTTATCAATATGAACCACTCAAAATGATCTCGATATTAACATGTGCTTGGAGACAAAATTTTATATTTTTTGAATATTTTTTTACATAGGTACAAAATCATTGTTTTTAGATGATTCTGGATCATCCAAAACAGTGATTTTGTATCTATGAAGTCAAGTGGTAAAAAAAATGAGCAAAATAGTGCATTAAAATGCACACAAAATCCTTCATACGTTTGACCCCCATTCAATGCAGAAAATTTGTATATGTTTGACCCCCATTCACGTTTGACCCCATAGTCTGAAAGTCTGACTCCGCCCCTACTGGTCAGTATTAAAAGATGGTTGTATCTATCCATAGAATATATCTGTAGTACTCTTTGGTGAATTATTTTTAATTATTTTTAATTTAGTGACAAACAAGTGATTCACCTAGTCATGAATAATCATAAAGGAATCACAAGAATTACATGTGTGCATATTTTTCTTATTTTAAGTCACACCATTCAAGACTTTTATTATGATATAAAAGGGTTGCATTTGGAGCAGAGCCTATTGTACAATAAACCTCACAGTCATTGTATTTTCGATTTGAACTAGCAAGCATCAAATACCCTAAGTTTCAATTGCATTGTGCAAGGTTATTAATTAATATCGAAATGCATTTTTTTTTTGTTTGATTAGTTTCAAGTCAAATGGCATTCAAATATTTAGAATTTGGAGGAAACCAAATTTTAGTTCACTTAAATTTAGTATATTTTATAGACTAAAACGTGATCCGAAAATATTATTTTTAACATTTAAAAAAAATAAACAATATAACTATTTTTCAGTGAAAATTTGATATTTACCCTGTCTGCAGTTTAAATTAATTTGCGAAACTAAAAGAGTGGTTCCGCATATTTAAACTGCGAGACTGTTATGCGAAACATGATTTCTATTTACATGCTGGAGGTAGCTTGATTTTAATAACATTTATATTATGTTGACTAAGTCAACAATTATTTTAAATCAGTCTCTTTCTAAATAATATTGAATTAAAGAAACAAATGGCTCTCTTGTGAATTCATTGACTCTGCTTTTGATACATGAGTGATGAGAAAGTGAGAGATGAGGTTTCTTATGCAGCATAGAATAATAAATAAATAAATCAACAAACATTAGGTCTAATATTTTTCGCATATAACAGAGAGTAATAGAATTCAATAGCCTGTCTACTTCATTAAATATAATAGTTAGAGTGATGCTTCTATGGACATAAGGACCTATTTGTAAAATGAACATATTTTCATTTTCAAAGTTCAAACAGTTGATCTGACCGTTCAACATTATCTCCATATTAAAATGTACTTGGAGGTCAAATTTTACATTTTTTTGAATTTTTTTACTATTTATTAAATATTTTACAAAAACCAGTCAAATTCAGACCATTGAATTTTGTAAAATACTTAATAAATAGTAAAAAAATTTAAAAAAAATGTAAAATTTGACCTCCAAGTAGAAGAATTTGCCTAATAGTTAATATAAATTAAGAATTGTCTGGTGGCGACATGTCTTGTTTTTATATATTGATGGAAGGTTGCTATTGGTTCAGCTAGTCGTTGCACTTCAAATTGATGGTTATTTATTATTAATTTGTTGAATTCAATAGCATGCCTATTCCGTAATTCCCACCATTTTCTATATTTTTTTTTTTAAGGCCTGAAGTATTTCTCTTCTTCTTCTAATAGCTGGTTTTGAAAAATGTACAAAATTATGCAAGTAATCGCAAAATGATTTCCAGATTTCTGGTCTCGTGTGAAATTATGTAAGTAGTCATAAGGATATATGCTTTAATTTTACAAAAGCAGTATAAAATAATTCTAATACTTTTTGTATGTAAAATTTGGTGAGAAGATTTTTAATTTGAATAATTCGGATAATGTGTGAAGAGTGTTAATTGTATGTTATTTCATATAGTATAAATTATTTTATGTAAATAGTGTTAATCTGAAAAGAAGTGGTTGAGCTAAGACAAATTAAGTCACCAATTAATAAAATCTTTGATTGACTATTAATTATTGTTAATTTTAGTTGTATGACTGATTATTATTTAAATTTTTACTAATGTTCATCGATGTATGGAATGTGTCAATTCATAGATAAAATTAATTCCTAATATTTGCTTTTAATTTTAAGATAAAATCCAAAAAATAATATAATAAAAAAGAGATATACAGTAATATAATCATTGTTTAAAATATATTGTTAAAATTATTAAAATAATCATTAATCCCTTCTCAAATAATTAACACCCATTGTACAATGAATCTATATCCTCCCAGGTACCTGACTGAGTACAATTAGCTCTCATTAATTCTCAATCAAGCAATTGAAATTCAGTGTCTATTTAGATATAGGGAGTTTGTTTTAAGATTCGTGCCAAGTACAAATTGACGACTCAAATCTAATTGTGCTCTATCAAACATAGTTTTTAATAATCGGTTTGATGTTTAAATGTTACATGTTTTATTAAAAAGCATATGTAGACATTTCGTATATTATTTTTAGTTATTAATTTCATATACTTATTTTGTGAAATGTTACAACAGAGTTAGAGTGAGTTCCAATGAGTCAGTTGATCTCGCTATATTTTTTAATACAAAATAACTTAACATTACAAGAAATTTTAATTTTGTTCAAGATAATATGCAAATATTCACTAAATATACAACATTCACTAAGGTGCATTGCAATGTATAGTCCTTCTTGTACATTAGACTATAAATCGTTAGTTTTGATTTTCAAACAACCGATCTAAACCGTTCAATTTGATATACATATTAAAATGTACTTGGAAACCAAATTTTACATTTTTTTGGAAATTGTTTGCTATTTTTTTAGAATTTTTTAAAATCACTATTTTTCTATAGTCCAGAAATTTCTAAAAAATAACAATTTTCAAAAATTCTAAACAAATAGTAAAAAAATTTCAAAAAATATATAATTTGGTCTCCAAACACATTTTAATATGGAGAACATGTTGGATCGACTGTTTGAACTTCGAATCCAATAATTTATAGTCAAATATACAAGAGGAACTATACATTCCAATGCACCATAGTCCAACTCCATTCACTAAATACTAATCATGACAATAAAAAAACTTCTTGCATTCTTAACATGAACTAATAATTTTCTTTTGAATAAAAAATAAAAATTAAGCATACAAATTTAATTTTATTTCCGAAAGGACCAATGTTACCTAAGATACAAAAATAAAACAAATAAAAATAAAAAATATTGAGTAATAAAAAATCAAGACAGCAATTCCTCGTTTAACATCCAAGATCAGAAATACCATTGAATCTCAATTCTTGACTTTAATATTACATATTTAAAGTTTCTATGGGCAAAATATCGACAAATGCAAAAATATTGTAAATAAAAAGCATGTAGATAACAAACTTCGAAAAATTGCAATATTTGCTTTGTATATAATATGATTTTCTTTTCTGATTTTGTATTTAAATTTTATGTGTACTACGTAAAAGTAACATATTATGATGCAATTATGTAGGAACTAGAATTAGCCATCATAATAAAATATTCATTACATTGTAATATTCAGAATGTATATTGAGCATATTTTGATTTTAGTTTCCTCCAAACTTTCAAATAATAAGAAAAATGCATTATATAATAATAGAGGAGAATCAACTATATATAATGGTGAGAAATGATTCACAACTTTTCTTCTCATGCATTATAGCACACCATATTACCGTTACATTTTTCAAATTAATATTGCTCATGTTATTTTCATCATGCAAATTACTCCACAAATTTCTACATTAAAATAAACTTCATGCTCTAAATTAATTGAAGTTCTTACAAAAAAATAAATAAAATAACATGGCAACTAGACTGAAACGACTATATTTCGGAAATATTTCGTAAATATATTTCTCATTAGTAGCTAGACTGAAACAAATATATAAAGAGTGAGGCTAATATGCATATTACTAGGGGTGTAAACGGAGCCGGATTATCCGATCCGAATCCGCTCCGTATTCGAAGATAATCCGAATCCGGATTAAACGGAGCGGATAATATTCGGATTCGGATCCGGATATATTCAAGGGGAGGAGAAAAGGTCCGGATACGGATTCGGATAATTTTCGCGGATCCTAAACGGAGCGGATATCCGTATATATCCGGATATGAATTTTCACGGATCTAAGTTACAGCAGTATCCAGTAGCTCCCCACTCCACTGTTTGAAGTGCTTCAAACAGAAATACATTATATACTACTTCCTCCCTTACTCGTTTTCTAATGTGGGATTAATATTGTAATCTATCCGGACGTCGCTGCTTCCGACGTCGCTGCTTCCGATTGAATTGAATTTTCTTTGTTTTTTTTGCTTTAAAGCTGGACCGACCTCTGACAGCGACATTTGCCTTGAAATTTGTTTATAAAGGTCTTCTCCATTTCTACATTCAAGAACATCTCCATTTTTTAATTTTCTGATTAGGTTTTCTTAATTTAATTAAAAAATTTAGTTAATATTTATATCTTAAAATTCATATGACTCAATTATCCGATAATTATTCGTTTAGTATCCGTATTCGAATCCGTATTCGTGAATTATCCGCTCTGTATCCGTATCCGTTTAAGGTGGATTTGATTTTACATTTTGACATCCGTTTACTATCCGTATCCGTATTCGTATCCGCTCACTGAAACGTGGATATGAATATGGTATCAGCATTATCCGCTCCGAATCCGCTCCGTTTTCACCCCTACATATTACACATCAGCTGTGCTATAGATTTATATTTCTCTATTTTTAAATTTCAAAAAGTCAATCGGAATAGTTAAACGTGATTTTCATATGAAAATGTATCTGGAAAATAAATTTTATATTTTTTTAAATGTTATAAATAATTATAACGGAGTATGATTTAGTAATAATTATTTTAATTGACGTTATATATATAGTAACAGTGTAAAAAATTAATGGTGATTTTAATTCTATAAATAATTTAAATTTATCAGTTTCTAATCCAATTGTTTTTTTTTTACTTGACTTGATAAATATCAAACAGTTCTTATTTTCACGAGATCCAGACTTTTATGTAGTATTGAAAAAATGATATATATGGAGGGTTCATATGTAAATTGTACAACCTTCTGACTTTCTGAGCCAACAGGCTCGGATGCCGAGCCTGTTATTTTGAATAATCGACCGTTAGAGTGGTCCGTTGAGGCGTGCGGTTACGCAATTCGTTACAGTAAACAGGAGAGATCCAGTTAAATGTGATGCAGACACCTAAGCAGTACGAGGCCCAGCTCCACTGATCTGAACAGCTGGATTTCTCCAGTTTTTCACAGACTGGAGATGTACAGAATCATGCTTACCTTAATTATTTAACTTCTACAATTATTACTTCCAACCGAGTCAAATCAGAAAGGCATTCAAACCAGAAGCTTACGCATATATCTTAAATTTAAAAATAATATATCTTCTATTAAATTTTACATTTTTATTTTTTTACTATTTTTAAAATAATTAGAAAATCACTTGATATAAAATTCTGAACAATCCGAAAGTAGTAGTTTTCTACCTATCTAAAAAAATAGTTAAAAAATTCTAAAAAAAACTGTAAAATGTGGTCTTCAAATACAGTTTTCATATAGAGATTATGTTAAGCGGTTCAGAACAACTATTTATACTTTAAAAACAGATATATAAATCCATAGTACGGACCGATCAGTGCATTGCAAAATACCGTAACCTCACTCTTTATGGCAGATATATAAATATGCATATATTGAATAAGCATATTTGCTTGAACTAATTCAATGCTAATTTTTTTTAGCATATCTTCCAATAAACAATTTATATTTAAGGGTGCAATAATTTTTTTAAGTAATTAGAATTCCTTTGTCTATAAATTTTATTAAAAGAAGAATCATAATGGTTTTATTGAAATAATCATTGCTTGGTGTGCACTTTATGTTACCTAAAAGCATGCCTTAATTTTTTTTTATCCTTCATTATTTTTTTTTGCTTGGTTTGAATCATCATATTTTAATGATTAGAAACACTAACTAGTAACAAAGCATGCATCATAGATTCAGTGTAGTCAAGTATGTTATCTTAAGGGGAATTGCTATGGTTCCCCCACATTGTGCCATTGTATGTAGTAGCTAGTTGACAAGTTGATGGGTGTAATCGTGTTCAGGTTAATAAAATTTATAACCCGGTTTGCTATCGAGTCAAATTACAAGCGCATAATCCTATCAAGTAGTATAAACGAGTGTCGATCCGCAGAGAATAAGATTTAAGGTCTTGAGTGATTAAATCACAATATTTTGAAATACTAAACAAAATCTGAAAATCAATGAGTTGTTGTTTTTTATCAATGTATTTGGTGAAAATTAAAATTAAGTAAAGAAAGAGATGTGAATTCCTAGGATTTTTTGGCACACTGTTGTTATTTCAATCCGCTTTGATTCTTACCTTATTTGATGTTGGTTTCAGTTGTTGTATGAGAGTTTATAATCCAATTTAGTGATTACCGCTTTCGTCTAGCAACCACCCTACTAATCAAGAGATTCCATTAAGGCTTTGTCTTGAATAATGCAAGGAGATCTGTGACTAGCCCAAAAGAATTCAGACTTCACGTATTGGGTACGTCGCCCTACTATCTTGGTCATGTTGGGTGGAGTCCAAAGATACAAAGATGATGTCTCTACACACTCCTCTCTTCTTACTAAGTCATGTTAAGTGGAGTCCAAGTTATCTAATCTAGATACAGCTGTTGTCACACCCCGCAGCCACGGGTCGCAACAGTTCCCTGCCGTAAACATACAACGCCGTGTATGTTTACAAGGCAATTAACCGTTCAATCAGAATATGTACAATTAATTAATATCAACCACATCCCTATGTATATATATAAATCCATATGTAAGGTTATACAGTCTGGTCAAATATCATACAACAAAAGTATCTCGTACAGATACTAACCATCAGGCCTAACCCTAAACTATACAACAAAAAAGGTAGATTAGGCCACACAGAGGCAACTACCAAGGGTCTATAGCTCGCGTGCCTCTCCGGAACCCGACGCCCCAGATCCTGTAAAATAACCCAAGAGTGGGGGTGAGAATAAATTCCCAGTGCGAAATTTGCCACAGTTTAGATTATTGGACTTGCAATCAAAATCTATATTCAGAAATGAAACCATACAAAAGCAGTTCAGACAGATGTATATTCATAAATAAAACAAGTGCATATGATTGACAACAATTCACCAAATGAAACACAAGTTACGGAATTTCCAAGATGAATCTCAAACACGCACGTTTTTGGGCTTAACTCAGTTTATTACAGCTGGTAGCACCTACGGATGTCCCACCGAGCTGGACCCTTTTTCCAACCCACATCTGTAGTGTCACTGACACCTACAGATGGCCCACCAAGCTGGACCCTTTATCTGACACCCATCCGCAGTGCTTTGGCTTAACCATTAACTAAGGTCTGGTTCATAATCAGATAATAACTTCGTATGCAATAAACTCAGAATCGTCAATTCACAACACGTCAAACCAAACTGTCATTCCTGTCCCAGACTGGATATGACACCATTCCATCGTTTCCTCACAGTCACCCAAGGTCTCCGTCACGATCAGTCATTGCCCAGCATTGACTGATCCTAATCAATCACTGCCCAGCAGTGATTAATTATACTCATATGCGCACATGGTTTCGAGTCATCGCCCAGCGTTGATTTCGAAACATTACCGACCATCCTAGATAGTCATAAATTGTTGGGGACTTTCGACCGTAGTTCCAAAACAAAAGCACACAAACAAACGATATACCATTCAACATGCAAATATAACTGTGATATTCATTATGGACCAAAATGGGGTTATTGCGGCTCGCAACTTAGTTACCAGACAATTTCCAGCTCCTGTTGGCATTTTTCAGGCTCTCATTGCGGCCCGCAATGGATGTGGTTGCGGCCCGCAACAAAGCATTCAGAGGGTTTTTGAATTCTACTCTATTCATTGCGGCCCGCAACAAAGTATTCAGAGACTATCCTTTATTCTGCTACATTCATTGCGGCCCGCAATGGATTCATTGCGGCCCGCAACAAAGCATTCAGAGAGCATTCAGCCTATATTTTGAGCTACGCTGTTGATTGCGGCCCGTAATGGAAGTTGTTGCGGCCCGCAATAAGGCGATTTCAGTACATATCAGTTCTAATTTAATACGGTTATGCATATGATTCAAACAATTCGATTATGCAATCAATCAAGCAGTTCAACATGACAATTGGAAGCAGTTTAATTCATGAATCTAAATTATCAAACAAGTCCAAGAATCCCGCACCTGCTGGCAATAGGCGTACCGCGTGACTATAGAACAGGCGCCTCGGAATGCCCCGCAAACCTTTGCTCAACCGAGCCTACACCTACATTTCACGTATACCATCTCAATTAGGTCCCATACCTGTACTGGTTCGCTATTCTGGTTTACGCATCAATTTGATTAGCCGGTTGGTGTAACCCTAATTTGGTCGAAACCTCGATTTTAACCATTACACGTTCTAACCTTTCCCGATCAAGCGGTAACCTTACCGAGGACAAGTCTAATTGGTCGGACTAACCTAATCGATCAATGCCGCTTTCCAATTCGGGATTTGGTACCAAAACCCTAGAATGGGAAATCCAAAATGGGAGATGAAATCACGGAGAAAATCGGTAAACGAGAGATGAGAAGCTCAAAGGAGTTAGAGTTCGATCAATTCTAACTCTAATCTCGGGTTTGAAACGAACAACCCGCGGATTCGAGAAATCTCGGATTTTCAAGCGAAGAAGGGAAAAGAAAGATTACCGACAGGATGGCTAGGAGAGATCTACGGCTGCCGTCTCGGTTCCAACCTCGATTTCCCGGACGGTGGCGAAATCCAGCGAAATTTTGAAGCTCTCTCTCTCTTTCCTTCTCTCTCACTCTCTTTCTCTTTCTTTCTCGTTGGCCAGCCACACACAAGGGAGAAGAGAGAGGGGAGAGGGTTTTATCACATAGGGTGCTTCAAGATTCGTGCTGGGATGAATCAATGGTCCAAATGGCTTTAAAATTCAATATTAACCCCTTTAACTTGTTTTAATTTCCCACGCCTCGCTCGTCGATCAAATTTCAATTCCGTTTTAAACATTCTAAATAAACAAATGATTTAGAATTTTATTATGAAATTTTCTTAACGTGACAGCTGTTGCAATTATTCACCAAAGGGCGTCTCGGATACGGCCCGTATTGGCTAATACGGACCATACTCCCATTGTGTCGCCGCAGGAGTTAATGCGTATTTGGCCATCTTTGGTCCATACTGGGGCTCTAGTCCGTATTGGCTAATACGGCCCGTACCAAAGCCTTAGTTGATGAGCTGCGTTTTTCCGATAGATCCGAAATAATGTAAATAGCCCCAAAACATGGTTCTTGCACTAAAATATAAACTAGGGCAACAATAACTTTTTTCACATAATAATTAAAATAAAAGTGAAAAAATAAGGCAAAACCTAAGTCAAAATCCTACGTAATTCACTATTAAAATGAGTTTGATCACAAGTCGCCTTCTTTTTTCTTTCTTCTCGATTTTTTTTTTCTTACCGAAACAAGCATTACATACTTTTTTATTACTTAATTTTCAATTTTGACAGTTAATAGTCCTATAAAACGTAGCTATAATACGAGCCTAACAAAAAATCCGGAGGGCCGGAGAATTTAATTTTATATTTTAATTGACACAGTAAAGTAAGAATAACGAACTTTCATAAGAGATAGCTAGAAAAATTGTCACATGGTAAATTAATAGATGAAATCTGAACACAACAAAAATTCAAAAAAAAAAAGGGAAAAAAATTGAAGTGATTTTTTAGCATTTCAATTAAAATGAGGTGTTTAATTAATGAGAAAAAAATTGTTGTCATGATATACTAAATTTTTTAATATGATGCAAATTAAAGGGGAGCATTTGTGTAAGTTTATGGGGCCATATTTTTTTTTGTTTCTTTCCAATTTTGTGACACGTGGCAGGTTGACATTGATGGATTGCCTTCTCAATTCCTCCCTTACCAAGTTTCCTCTTAACAAAAACTTTATTGAATCTAATGATATAACTTCCAATCTAAGAATCATTGTTAGGCCCAAATTTTAAAATTTGTTGTTCATCTTTTGAACACACTATAGTTTAGGAACTTCATTTGTCTATTCACATAATATTAAATAGATTTTGATGGAAATTATAGGATTTGTTAGAAATTGCTGTGAATTCAAGTTAAATAATATTTAAAAAAGTTCCACAAACACAAATAAGAAAAATTAATTTTTAAACGAGTCCTACAAATCATTGCAAATGCACTACAATTGTAGCTGTAATAATTAATATAAGCATGCATATATATATTTTTTATTTTAATTTTTTCAAAAGTCACGAATACGATGCGGAAACAAAACACATTTCGTTATGATAGTCAAAATTGTAAAGAAAAATCAATGCTATTAATTAGACATTTTTCCTTTATTGAGTGTTTTAAGATTATCTTTAATTATCGCGTCGAACACTTATTATTTGTTTGATTCTTGAATTTTATTTTACAAAGGAAACTCCAATTCTAAGAAGCCGTAGCTGTACAACATTATTACATCATGTGTATATTTAATTCATTCATATTAAATAATATGAGTTGTACTGTAATTACATCAAAATTTATCTTTCTTCAAATTATTTTTTTAGAAAAACTCATAATAATAATAATAGGTCCTAAATTTAAAATATTCACATCACATGTAATAAGTATTTGAATAATTATGGTGTGGATAGATTTGTGAATGAATTCGGCCGGAGATCAATATCAATTCCAATATTCTAAATAAAGAAATTTGAGACCAAACAACAGCTCAAAAATCTATTGGATCCCAATAAAAATCTACCTTGTTAATTGAAACCACCAACCTCATCATTGCACACTAAAATAAGCACCTCCTACCTTTATGCATTCAGCCCCTTCACTTTCCTTTTATTCTTTTTTACACCTCATAGCAAAATTTCCTAATTAGTGTTTTTTTTAATAGGAAGTTTTCTACCTCAAACAATAAATCATGTTTTCCTTTTTCAAAATTATATAAAATTTCGAGAATCAATCATTCATTTAGTAATTAAAACAATGTTTATTGTATGAAAATTAAGCCCTTTCATTAATGCAATTAAACCCTTTCATTTGGTTCTTATTAATTGAAAGTTCAAAACTAATTTCCTCCAACAGATAAAGATTTTAACAGAGCTTTTTTAGCTTCATGCAGCGCACATAATATATAAACAAAACAGAGTTGCATATGGTTAGTGCGCTACATGAAGCAAAAATTGCTTTGTAAATTTTTACCCCAGATCTAGTATCCAAATCCAGCATATGAGCATCAGCGTCATAAATGCTCGAACTCATATCCCCTAAAGTAACTCAAAATTTAAGCTTAAATCCGGACCGTCCGATGTACTTTCACCTCGGTCCAGATTGGTCAGATCTAAACCCAAGATTTGAGTTACTTCAGAGTACCGTTTCAGCGTCCTCCCTCTTCTAGGTTTCAAATGAAACAAACCGTTGTGGCTCCAAACGGAAAGAAAGAAAAGAATCCATATCCTCTGAGGTAACAAAATATTTCTGTATGGATCACGGCCGTCCGATCGAAATCCGGGCCAATCCAGCCCGAGGTAGAACGCACGGGCCACTTTAATATTCGTGCAGATTCCGATTCAACGGTCTGGATCTAAACAGAAATATTCTGTTACTTTAGCAAGAATAGGTTCGTTAGTTGTTGCTCTCTTCTCATTTCTTTCCTTTTTCTCCACCTCTCTCGCTACAGAAACCAACTCACTTTCTCTCACTCACATCTCACCAAAATCCTCTCCTTTCCTTTCTTGGAATTCGAATTACCTTCTCTCTCTCTCCACCTCTTATATCTCCTCTCTCCTTTCAATTGCTTCCAATTTGGTAGAATTCAGGTTTCCTTCCACCGAATCCTCCCAATTTCACCATCTCCAATTTCATATTGGGGGGAGGAAACCTTGGTTATTGATCGATCGAGAGATGGCGATGGAAGGGTTGCTTCCTATGACGGTTGCATCTGTGGTAGAAGATGTATTGAATCAGAATCAGATGAGGTTATCTCTAGACAGAGATTTGGTCTCCAGGCGAGAAGAAGAAGCTGGTATCTCTATGCGTTATTTAAACTTTTTTTTTATTATTAACAATCAAATTGAACCTTGAATTACAAATTCGAAGAATATCTCATCCTTGTATGTTGTTCTCTATTGAAGATCATAAAATTGAACATGTTTTCAAAGTGGATTCTGTTTTAAAACACTAACAGATTTTGTTGAAAACTTCAATTTTGAAAACCAGAACCAATTTGAGATAGAATTGGTTCTAACTGCATTGTCAAATTATATAAATAGACATTCTTAATTGTTTACTATTCTTGTGTGTGAAAGAAGAATGTCGGGTAGATATGTGATTTTAATATTTAGAATAGGATTTTTCATCAATGAATTTTAATGTTGCATTTTGAATCATTTCAATTAGTAGTAGTCAAATATTGATCAACTTAGATTTTCATATAAAAGTGCAAAAATAAGAATGTATGAAATGACAGCTTCTAGAAGGTATGAGGCAGCGGCCTGGCTGAGACGAATGGTAGGGGTAGTGGCAGCGCGGGACCTACCTGAGGAGCCGTCAGAAGAGGAGTTTCGTCTCGGGTTGCGTAACGGTATCATTCTCTGCAATGCTCTGAACAAGCTCAATCCTGGCACCATTCCCAAGGTATACTTAAGTTCTGTTCTTTTCTTCTTCTCAACTGTACTGGTACAAACTGGTACCGAACTGTACTAACTTTGCAATACAGATTTACTGCAATATAACTCTGACGATGATTAATGCTGAACAAACACAGCAGATAGATAGGTTATACAAAAACAATTAAATGATAATTTATTTGTATTACATTGTAGGTTGTAGAAGCACCTTCCGATTTTACCCCTCCTCCTGATGGGGCTGCTCTCTGTGCATATCAGTACTTCGAAAATCTTAGAAATTTCCTTGTCGCCCTTGAAGATTTGCATCTTCCCACTTTTGAGGCCTCTGATCTTGAAAAGGTTTCGGTTCTCTCTCTCTCTCTAGTAAGATCTTAATTGTTTGGTAAATTTTCTAACTCTTTCTTGGCTTTGGTTTTAGGGAGGAAAAGCTGGTCGAGTAGTTAACTGCATACTAGCATTAAAATCACATAGTGAGAGGAGAGGAAAATCTCACTGGACAAGGTCAAATTCGTCTTTTTCTTCATTAAACAATGGTACTGGCACCTCTACATGTTCATCCTCTTCCTCAACCAAGTATTTTGTGCGCAAGAATTCAGAACCTTTTATGAACTCCCTCTTTCGGTCCCAGTCGTCAGAGGCCCTTTCTGTTGAGCAGAATCTCAGCCTTGATGTCTCCATTGAATCTTCTCAAATGGTACATACTATTTAGTTTCAGTTGGGTTACATTGAAACATTTCTGACCAGGTTACATTTTCTACTTCATAAGTCTACCAGTAAACAGTTTTACTTTGATTTTCAATATATTTTACTGCTTTATTTGTTAGACTGCATCACATTCATTGCATATGCTGGTGAGCACAATGTTGTCAGGCAAGAAGCCAGAGGAGGTCCCAGAGGTCAATTTTTTTTTATTCATTTTTCATTTTTCATTTTCTTTCATTTAGATAAATTTCTGTTTTCAAGATAAATGTTTATTCTTATTGAATTCAAGTTATTTTAATGCAGTTAGTGGGATCTATTATAAGCAAGATTGTCGAAGAATTCGAAAAACGCATGCCAACACAAAATGAGATGGTATTATTATTACTTGATTTTTTTCTTACCCCTTTTGAATTTTTTCCTTTTGTTAATATCTTTCATCTTGATGCCTTATTGCTTAGGCCTATAATTTATATTCCTTTTTTAATGAAGGTGGCAAAAACAATGGATGAGCCCCAGACCTCTGTTCAACCGAGCAATGCTCCATTATCAGCCAGTAGTAACGAAGCAAAGGTGATCCTGTTTTTTCATTTTTTTTTCTAAATGAAAGTGATAGAATTAATGAGAGGGTGGACCCCATATTCAGCATGAAATTGCTATGGGTACTGTGAAATTGACACAATATTCAGCATGTTTTATGATTGATCCCCATAACTCGAAAGTTTGACTTCGTGCCTGATATTGATGTTCCTTTTTAATGAAGGTGGAAAAAACAATGGATGAGTCCCAGTTTTCTATTCAACCAAGCAATGCTCCTTTCTCAGCCAGTAGTAACGAAACAAAGGTAGATTCTGTTTTTTCATTTTTTTTTTTCTAAATGAAAGTGATAGAATTAATGAGGGGGTGGATCCCATATTCAGCATGAAATTGCTATGGGTACTGTAAAATTGACCCCATATTCAGCATATTTTATGATTGATCCCCATAACTCGAAAGTTTGACTTCGTGCCTGATATTGATGTTCCTTTTTAATGAAGGTGGAAAAAACAATGGATGAGTCCCAGTTTTCTATTCAACCAAGCAATGCTCCTTTCTCAGCCAGTAGTAACGAAGCAAAGGTAGATTCCCTTTTTTCATTTTTTTTTCTAAATGAAAGTGATATTATGTAAAAATGCAGTAGAGTTACTTTAAACAAGCTTTACTTTGGTAGGCAATTCCTGTTTGATTCAGAGTCTTAAATCATTTTTTTTCTTTGTAATTTTAGTTTGTAAGGAAAATACCTTGTGTTTACCGTCTTATGTACTAACTAATTTTTAATGTGACGGTTTTATTTTCAGTTTTTATGGTTGAATAATCACCATCTTATGGTTGCTTTCATAAATCTTGACAGATTGAGAAAGTAGAGAAAATTTGCAAAGAAACAAATAACGGGTATAAGGCGTCAAAGGAGAAGCAAGTAGCCCTAAAAAAGAAAAAAATTGATCGACAAGAGAGAAAAATTCAGGTAATTTTGCAATATAGTATTTAGGAGTTACTTCTAATTTCTTCTCTTCATTTTTAATATGTGCAGTGATGAAGTTTTAAAATCTATTATCATGTAGGAATTGAGACAAATGCTTTGCACTGTCAAATCTGGAATGGAGAACATGAGGCTACAATATCATGATGAATTTATCAATCTTGGTATGAGAGAGAGAGAGAGAGATCTTATATTTTTTTCTTGGTTTAATTTTTTATTACACAAAAATAAAATTATATATATTTTTCATTATTTGATATAGGAAAACATTTGGGAAAGCTTTCTCATGCTGCTTCAGGATATCATAAAGTCCTAGAGGAAAACAGAAAGCTATATAATATAGTGCAGGATCTTAAAGGTAAAAAAACCTCAAATCAGAAACTCCCCAACTTGTATTTCTCAGTATCTTATTTACTATTTCTTCTTGTTATTTTGGTTTTTGCTTTCTTCAGGAAACATAAGGGTGTATTGCCGTGTCAAGCCACTGAAAGGCAATATTCCGACTCCTGTTGCAAGTATTGAAGATGGCCAAATTACAATATTAACCCCTTCAAAGTATGGTAAAGAGGGACGCAAATCATTCAAATTCAACAAAGTATTTGGTCCATCTGCTACCCAAGGTAATTTTTCCAAGCAAGTGATTATACTATAGTTTTGGATTAAATAGTTGAAATATGTGGGTGGATTAGTGCTTTAAAATTTTGTAGTTGAATATTAGCGAGTTTAGTTAGACATTAACTATTACCCATTTTTATTTTTAAACCAAATGAAAATGACTTTAGGTATAATCTTGAAAGTCAAATAAAACAGTTGTAGATACTGAACCTTTATATACTTGTGCAGAGGAGGTATTTTCAGATATGCAACCTTTGATCCGATCTGTTCTAGACGGCTACAATGTGTGCATCTTTGCATATGGCCAAACCGGCTCAGGAAAAACTCATACTATGGTTAGATCATTTCTTTCTGAGTATTTCTTACATAATAGCAAAAGATACCAAATTTTGAGAGAAATTGGCCCAATTTTGAAACCAACCTTTTCATTTGCCACACATAATGTATTAAAGAGAGTGTATCATGTTAGTACAGACGGGGCCAAATGTGCTGACGGAGGAGACCCTAGGGGTCAACTATAGGGCACTGAATGACTTGTTCTACATGTCAGAGACAAGAAAGGACACTTTTGCATATGAGATTTCTGTGCAAATGATCGAAATATACAATGAGCAAGTGCGTGATTTACTAGCTATTAATGGCGGAAACAACAAGAGATATCCTTTTTCCTATGTTTCTTATAATTTTTATTTTATTTTCTTAAGCAAGACTTACCTCAATTCTAAGAAGTTTGACCCACTTTGTGTCGCTTCTTTTGGAGAAAATACCCTAAATATGCATTGCTGCTATTTCTTTTTTTGGATTATTGGTTGAAATATCCTTGACCTAGTCAACACATTGGAGATTAAAAGCAGCTCCCTAAAAGGAGGGTTAGCCGTACCTGATGCGAGCATCATACCAGTCTATTCAACATCTGATGTTATAGAGTTGATGAATCTTGGTCTCAAAAACCGAGCTGTGGGCTCCACTGCCATGAACGACCGAAGTAGCCGCTCTCACAGGTCATAACAATTTTTAATATATATTTGAGTGAGGCTATGGTATATGCATAGCTCATATTGGACCGTACTATGGATCAATAGTTCTATTTTCGAAGTCTAAAAGTTGATCAGAACCATTCAACATGATCTCTATATAAAAATGTACTTGTAGATCAAATTTTATATTTTTTAGAATTTCAGATAGTTAGAAAATCACTTGATCTAAATATTCTAGATCATTAAAAAGTAGTGATTTTCTACCTATCTAAAATAATAGTAAAAATATTCTAAAAAAATGTAAAAAGTTAGTTTTCAAGTACATTTTCATATAGAGCTCATATTATATGGTTCAGAACTTCAGATCAACCATCTGGACATTTTCATAGTACCATAGCCTCACTCTATACATATTATGTTTGAAATTACTTCCCAAATGATGCCATACTGAAATGAAAGATTGTGGGTCATGTGTGCAGTTGCTTGACAGTGCATGTGCAAGGAAGAGATCTGACGAGTGGGACAGTGCTGAGAGGGAGCATGCACCTTGTTGACCTGGCAGGAAGTGAAAGGGTCAACAAATCAGAGGCGAAGGGAGAGTGCTTGAAGGAGGCAACACACATCAACAAATCTCTCTCTGCCTTAGGAGATGTCATTGCCTCCCTTGCCCAGAAGAACTCTCACGTGCCTTACCGCAACAGCAAGCTCACTCAGCTCTTGCAAGACTCTCTTGGTAACATTTTTCAGACCTGATTTTTTGGTTGTCATATTTGGACCATCTGGAGCACTAATTTGCAACAGCATATGCTTTCAACTCGTATCCTCTGAGATATCTCAAACTTTGAGTTGACCTGTGGAAAACCCAAACCATTCAAATTCTTTTTGCACGAATCTCAAAGCACAATAATACTGACCCCTTGCATTCTGAATAGGCACAGAAAGAAATTTGACCCAGCTTTAGATAAACTGAAATTTGAGATATCTCATATGTTTCACTCTCAGTTTAATGCTGATATTGAGTTTGGTTTGTTTGCTCAATTGAGGGTTAATTGAACATCAGACATAGATTAAATCTGCAAAATGAGAAAAAAAAAATGTACGTTCTGTTCTGGTTACTTTCATGGCTAGTTGCTAGATATAAATGGTGAACTTGTTAAAATGGAAGTTGAGTAATAAATGTATAAAAGGGTCGAAATGTCAAACATCAGAGACATATGCTTAATTCTTTGTTAATTTTTTCAGTCATTATATATATCTCAACTATATCACAAGTCAAAACTTGGAATAAAAGATAAATACTAAATAGTATGAATTCATGTTTTGATATTGTTTCAGGAGGTCAAGCAAAAACCTTAATGTTTGTACACATTGCTCCTGAATTTGATGCGATAGGTGAGACTTTAGGCACACTCAAGTTTGCAGAGCGGGTTGCCACAGTGGAACTCGGTGCAGCCCGCATGAACAAAGATAATACTGAGGTTAAAGACCTCAAAGAACAGGTTTGATTATCTAATTATTTCTTATTATCATAGTTTTCATTGAAAAGTGCCATGGAAAATGGAAAACCAAAAAAGAAGCACCAGAAATAAGAAAAAGATAAATGGATTTGATTATCTTTAGTGGTGATTGATTACGTACTGACCCGTAATTAGTTTTTGGAGGAATTTCATGTACACCCCTCAAAAACCTTGAAATTATGTATTTCCCCTCTCTAAAATTCATAATATCATATTTACCCTTCTAAATTTCAAATACTCACAAATTTACACAATTTATTGACTTTTCTATTAAACTCATTTTAATTTACCATTTATTAAAAAAATAAAAAATATGCAACGTGTCGAAGAGAAATATTTAATCTTCTAATTGGTCATACCAGTAACTTTTGACTGATACTAGATTCAAGTATTGAGTTCCTGTTAATGACCAGATATTTACTCACCTCTCCCTCCCCTTTTGGTTTTACAAAATTTAGTTAGCTAATTTGAAGGCTCAGCTAGCAATGAAGGATGCCGGAGAGGGAGATCTAATGCGAAGCCCGGAAATTTACCGTACAAAATCTTGTGCAGCACTTACTGCTCATCCAACTATTCGACAACCGATGGAAGAAGTTGGAAATATTGAGGTAAAAAAACTCAAATTCAATGAAATTTTCATGTCCATTTTGAAATTTCATCTGCATGAAAAATACTTATTTTTAAGTAAATTTTTTTTGTTCACATTGAGGTCTAATAAATATAAAAAAAAGACCTTGAAAAAGAGGAACATCAAAAGTAAAAAAAAGATACATGAGTTTTAATTTTTTAAAAAAATTACACGAGAATATGGCATGTTGAATAAGCTGGAACTGATTTTTTTTTTTTGTAAATTAATTCCTGTATTCATAACTTGTTTTTCCGTTTTTTTTACTATGGAAGGTGCGGAGCAATCTTCCAACTGCACAAAAGAAACCGAATCTTGACGCAAGCGAGACAGCCTCAGAGACCGACTCTGCTTCATGGATAGACAAAACCATCATAGAAAACAGTAACAACGAAAACATAAACACGAGCGACTGCGCTTCCCTGAGTTCGTCAGTAAATGAAAGTGGACTTACACTCATGTCACCTTTACCAAATTCCTTCTACCAGAGATATGCATCAGATGTCAGTATTACTGTAACCAGGTCGGAGACTGGTGCAAGTGATGATTCTGACGAATTGGAGCTCGGTACAAGTTACTGCTCGTCAGAGCATGATATGTTGATGACATGGAATTCTGATTTACCTAAGGTTTCGGGCTTGAAGAAGCCCCAGGTTAAGCTTGCTACAAGCCCAGATATCAGGTTATAATTTGCTAATTAATTTCATCTATTATGGTTTGTCCTGGAATATGTTCATTGGGTCTGGTTTAAACAGTTCAGTTTTTCTGGTTAAATGGATCAGTTCGGTTTAGAAATTTTTAAAACCGGTTAGATCGAACCGACCGAAATTGTTAAGCTTGTCCCCTGTCCGAACCAAACATTTAAAAAAATTCAAAAAAAGTACGATATAATGTATAATGCTTGGTTCGGTTTAAAATTTTCAACTCCATCTTAAAAAAAATTCAAAAAATTAACAAAACATGTTTATTTTTATTTCAGTTCAACTGAGAAAACCGGTTCGGTTTTAATTCGGTTGATAAGTTTATTCCGGTCAGTTCGGTTGTATTTTTTAAAACAAAATAAAAGTTTGATTTGCCTATTTTATTTCGTTTTAACTGAACCAAGCCGATGAAAATTGCCCATATTAAGGCCAGTTGTAGGAATAACAATAACTTTTAATTTGAAATGACAGGAGCGCAAGTCGTGCACACAAGCCCTCGCCATCTCGTAAAATTCCGAATGCATCCTCGCTGACACCGGGAAAAGTAGGAAATGGGAAAAGAACAGTTGCAAGGAAAATAGGAAACGGGAAGTAGAGAGAATTTTTTATAACAAGAGGACCAACTTTCTCTATTTCTCTCTTTCTCTTTTCAGTCCTTTTCTGGGGCACTATTATACTGTAAATTGGGGTCTTTTCTCCTTCCCCCCTACAAAATCGGCATATTTTTTTACATTTGTTATTTGTTTATTATTTCGTGAGTACGTACTCGAGAAACATAGAGAGAGAGAGAGAGAGATACCATGAAACCATTCATTCCCTTTTCGGTGTCGAAGTGTTGCAGATAGCTCTCAATTTTTCTGTTTCTGTGATACTGTTTTTCATGAAAGGAAATTATAGAACTAAAGTGTTATAACACAACATGCTCAAATCATTTATACAAAAGTAGATGTTACAAAATTGGTTTTGACGTGAATTTGAAAAGATAGTTGAAAAACAGGAAGCAACACAGAATACAAATGACAGTAATATATACAACACAACAATATGCTCAAATTGATATTACAAAACTGGTTTTGACATGAATTTACAAAGATCATTGAAACTGAAACCTTCACACTCGAATCAGAGCCTCGTGCAATTCCGGGTTGAAATCATCATTGACAGACCAAACACATCCCGACGGCAACAACTCGGCTGTTTTGAGTGTTGGGTTATGGGAGAATTAACAGCAGTAAAAGAACACAAGGTTTGTTGCTAATTGATAGAGGAATAGATCATAACAGTGAAAAAAAAATAAACTGTGCTGCTGTGCCAGTATTTTTCAGAGACAGAGAGATTTTCAGAATAGAAGCAACATCTATTTCATACGCATACTGAAAATACATAGTTCTACAGAATTTATAAAGTACAACAATTATCTAAAAATAATTACCCACTAATAACTACCCACTACAGAACATGTACTAAAAGTAATAACTATACTAAAATAACTTGCAGCACTCATAGCAGTTTTACACGTCAGAAAACTGCTTTCTAACCAACTTAATTTCTGCAGATTTTCTAGAACCAATTCTGAATTAATTCTCAACATTGAGGAGAGCATCTCTGATCTCCTCTGACACCACCAAGCGCTCTCCTTGCACCAATACATCATATATTTTGTTCTCTTCACTGTCACTGTCACTGTTACCTTCCTCCCTCTCCTCTGCTTCAAATTCATTTGTTTCTTCTTCCCAGACATGAGCATTCTCTCTCCTATTAGCAAATCATTAAGGCAGTTATTGCATTTTCATAAATTGAAAGAAAATCAAGACATCAGTTTTTGACATGTTTATATCTATGAACACCAACAATATAATTAAAGAACAAAAAAAAAGAGGAATGTTATGTATACCTCTCAAAAGTCATAAACCTCAAAATTATGTATTTCCCCCTCTAAAATTAATAATATTCTATTCACCCTTTGAAATTTAAAAAACTCACAAATTTATCCAATTTATTGACTTTTCAACTAAAACTTATTTTAAATTTATAAAGTACTCGTGTTACACTTTATTAAAAAAAATAAAAATATGTAGTATGTGTAAGAAAAATGTTCAAACTTCTAGTTGATCGGTTTCCGAGAACAAATAATATCTATATGTACATGACAGACTCAGAAAATAAAGAAGAAAAACAAAATAAACTCACAAGTGGAGGCGTCGACATTTATGCGTAACGAGTCTTTCTCCACTGCTTATATCACTAATGAGGCGCTTCTTCTCCATCTCTTTCTCTCTCTTTGCCACGTAACGAGCAATGCCACTTCTTCTTCTTCTTGTCTGCCTTTCTCTCTCTCTTTTTCTTTTTGCCTTTCTCTTTTGGTATGAGAGTGTCATTAACTTGGGGCCTATATATATAGAGAGAGAGAGAGGTGATGAATATGAGTTACTTGTCACAATAGAAGGAAACATGAAAATAAGATAGGATAATTTCCCCTGGAAATTTGGTCTCCAAGGAAAAAGGAAATTTCCTTCCTCAAGATAATACAAAAAAAGTTAACTTATATATTTTTTTAAGGTATTTATGCTGCAAACTGATTAGCATAATACAAAATATTGGATTACGTGCACGAGTAAATTTATACTAGCAAATAGTTGTAAAATTCTTGATTAAAAATTCTTTTAATTTAATCAAGAATTAAAAATGGCAGATCCAAATTTTGGGTAGCAAAAACAAATTCCTACGAAAACCGATTTTTATTTTTTATTTTTCAGCATTATGAAAAAAAATTAAATTCATAACATCAAATTGAAAAAAATCTCGAAACATAACCCATGTTAATTTTGTGGTAATGCGTTTATCTTATGAATTTGTAATAGAATTTTGGTAGACTAAATTATAAATTAAACACGAGGAGGGTTCAAATGTCTTCACCATGTTTTCATTTTTAAAACGTTAATAACTCAAAATTAAAAATATAAACATCAACATAAAATCGTTAAATATGATCTATATTATTTTTACATGCTCGTAAAAAATATCATATTTTGATTTTGTTTTTATGTGAATTAATAAGTTGAAAAATCAACGTCTAGAAATTATCCACATCAATACATTTTTACAAGCTCTCGCTGACAAACAAAATAAAGTTGGAATGTCATAATTTTTTACACGTGCATAGATAAAATGATGTAGATAATATCTAACTGTTTTATTTTGACTTTTAAGTTTTAAATTTTGAGTTATTAAAGTTTTAAAAAATAGAGGCATGATGGAGATATAAAAAATGGAGGCATGTAAATCAAATTTCAAATGCCTCCATTTTTATGGATGTGTATATTGTAACATAGTTTAATTATAATGCATGTAAATCAAATTTAATTGTCTATTAGTGAATTGTAGCTTGTCAATTAGTACGACCACGTAGAATTTACAAGCAAATGTAATTATAGAGCATGCACCCTTCCACTCTAAGAATAATACGAAGGACGCTAAGGGTATTTTCGGAACTATTTGGTTTGAGGATCAACCAAACTAAGAGTACTTTTGTCCCGATCGCTATACCAAACAACCTCATCCAGGTAATTCAGGGCATTCTCTCCTCATCCTCATCACAGTTACCAATCAAATACCTGGGATTGCCACTGGCAATAAAGAAACCAAAGCGAATACATTACCAGCCAATGTTAACAGCGGTACAGAGTAAAATGGAGGGTTGGACGTCCAATTTTTTATCATACAGAGGTAGAATAACACTGGTCAAGGCAGTACTGTCAGCAATGCTCTTGCATTACATGCAAGCACTTAAGCTACCTAAGGGAGTTATCAAACAGTTAGATAAGATGAGGCGAGGGTTTCTGTGGAAGAGAAACGCCACGTGCAAAGACATAAACTGTCTGGTAAATTGGGAAAAGGTTTGCTCCCTAAAGGAGAATAGGGGCCTGGGAGTAATTGACCTTCGGTGCCAAAACGACTCGCTATCATCCAAATGGTTATGGCGAATTGAAGCAGAACCCAATGGATTATGGGCCACCACGGTTAGAAGACTGTTGAACATATCCTCTATGGCGGAAATCCAACCTACGCAAGACTCATATTTCATCTTTAAGGACTTAGCTCTTTTGATTCCATTTTTTTTGGCATCAACATCCTACGAGAATGGTATCAAATGGAGATGGATGGCTTCGGGGCTTTTCTCCTGTGCACTTGCTTATAAAGCAGTGCACCACAGGAGAGTGCTCGAGGGGATTCCGATGATATGGAAATTGAAGGCCCGATGAAAGTCAAGATATTCACTTGGTTAATGTTGGCTGACAAGATTTTAACACAAGAGGTTCTAATATATCGAGGATGCAACATTCAGCCAGGATGCCACCTCTGTACATCGCAATCTGTTGAAACACGAGACCACATCATGTGGGACTGCACCTACTCAGCAAGATTTTGGAGGGGGATTTGTGCTCACTACAACATCGCAACAACGGGGGGGACCTACTGACGATCTAGTCAGAGGAAAACGACGATCTTACTCAGCATGAAAAATCACAAAGGGGACTGCTTTGGGCGACTAGAGTTGGGCATTGTGGAGGGAGTGGAATAGGAGATTATTCTCAAACAAGAGGCGACCGGTGTCTTTATTAATTAATGATACAACTCTTGATATATTTCTGTGGACTAACAACGTTTAGATCCATATCTTTTGTTATTGATTTTTGTACGTTGCTAGCGGCAATCTATGCTAGATAGAAGTAGGATTTAGCAGTTGGGTGCTGAGTTTCTTTTTCTTGTTAAATATGTAAATATCATTTTCTTTTATCAATATATTATTGGTGGCAATCTTTGTGGCCAACCTTAAAATGTTTATCATTTTGTATCAAACATTCATATGCATTGCTTTTACAGTTTTACTTCATATGCGATGTTTAAAGTCCTATTCAACGACTAAAGATTATTACATATTTTTTTTTACATAAAAAACAATCAGTAATTACAAAAAAAAATGTCAATGAGCGAAACGCATCACAGGATTACTCTTAAAGAAAAACACAATTTGGGGTTACGTTTTTGTGTTATGTTTTGAATTTTTCTCAATTCAGATTTATAATGCTAAACATAAAAAAAAAAATGGTTACGAAAACTGGTAACTCGTTAAATAAGATGGGTAGGGGTACTGGTACGATAAGGGTTGGGTAGAAGTATTTTCATACCCGTACTCGTTACAAATTATCCTTACCCGTATTCTATTCTTATCCGCTATGAATAATCTTATCCGTACCCTACTCTTATTCGTTATGGTTATCGAATAACGAAACGGTAGCGGGTAAAAAACGGTTAATGCTATTATAATAAAAAAATTATTATTTACTAAATAATACATTAAAACACATTCATTTCACAAATATATATACGTGTTTTAAAGGTCTAAACTTAATTTGGATTTGCTAAAATTTATTTACATATTTTAATAGTTAATTAAACATAACACAACTATGAAGAATAATTAGAGAATTAATATTCATTCCTCATTAATATATATAATATATACTAGTATCGTGCCCGTGCGTTGCAACGGAATATATGATAAGATAACAAAAATAAATTCTCATACAAAATGACAAATTTTAATAAAAAAACAAAATTAGAAATATATTCTAGATTTATCACAGTAATATGTATAGAAATAAGGAAGTAGATAAATAAGGAAGCGAACAAAATTTTGATTTGCATTGTGATCCGCTGTATAGAAAATTTCAATTGGAGAGGGAGAAATAAGGAAACAAATAAATAAGAAAACGGAGAATTATATCGCTAAATTTTAGAGTCTGTTTAATTTTAATTGTAACACATCGTGTGGCGGTATGTGTGGCGAGTATGTTTGTAGCTAAATTTAAACTTCTACACATAAAATAGATGCATTTAATCAAAAGAAGATAGATTATGTGATTGGAGAGCTGAGATTAAATCTAAAAATTAATCTTTCAATCGTAGCCGTTGGCGGATCGGACACCCAACGTGCTTAATAATGGAATGGAGATAAGAGATGGACTTAGCTAGGCCATGGAGTAAAAACGACTTTGTACTCCACGCCATATTTTCATTTTGAAAATCCAAACTACCGATCCGAACCGCTCAACATGATCTCCATATTGAAATGTGCTTGGAGACCAAATTTTACATTTTTTGGAATTTTTTTACTATTTATTAAGCCACTTTGAAAATCGCTGATTCGGATGAACAGTAGCAAAACAGTAAAAAATTCTGGACCAATGGATCAGCGATTTTCAAAGTGGCTTAATAAATAGTAAAAAAATTCCAAAAAATGTAAAATTTGGTCTCCAAGCACATTTCAATATGGAGATCATGTTGAGCGGTTCGGATCGGTAGTTTGGATTTTCAAAATGGAAATAATGAGGCGTGGAGCACCAAGTCGTTTTACTCCATGGCTTAGCTAAGCCCAGCTCTATATATATATAGAGATAGACTAATATGCTTTCGGTAGCACTTCGGCCGAAGTGCTACTGATTCAAAATCAGATTTTCAAAGTCCAAATGGTCGATCCGAACCGTTCAAGTTGTTCTCCATATTGAAATATGCTTAAAGACCAAATTTTACATTTTTTGGAATTTTTTTACTATTTATTAAGTCACTTTGAAAATTGCTGATCACATGGTCCAGAATTTGATTGCACTGTTTTTACTGTTCACCCGGATCAGCAATTTTCAAAGTGGCTTAATAAATAGTAAAAAAATTTCAAAAAATGTAAAATTTGGTCTCCAAGAAGATTTCAATATGGAGAACAACTTGAACGTTCGGATCGACCATTTGGACTTTGAAAATCCGATTTTGAATCGGTAGCACTTCGGCCGAAGTGCTACTGAAAGCATATTAGTCTATCTCTCTCTCTCTCTCTCTATATATATATTTTATAATTACCTGATCGGGTAACGGGTACGGAATAGGCTTTACCCGCACCCTTACCCATATAGATAACGAAAAAAAATCTTTACCCGTACCCGTATCCGATAAGTTTACGAAAAAAAATCTTACCCATACTAGTCTTATCGAATACGGTACGAATCGGGTAAACGGATAAAAGAGGTGCCATTGACACCCTAAAGATGGGTTAATTTCCCCTGAAAATTTTGTCCCCAAGGAAAAAATGAAAATTTCCACGTGTCCGTGTGAGGAAATTTATTATATATAAATATAAAAAAAGTCAACTAATATTTTTTTTAAGGTATTTACGCCGCAAACTAATTAGCATAATCCAAAATATTGGATTACGCAAAAAAAAAGATCGAATTGTATGATTAAATCTTATTGGGCTGCATAAAAATATGGGCCCGAATTTCTACTCTATTTGATTCAATGTATATGGGTAAGGATTTTTTTTTTTTAAATTCGATCCACATTTTATTTTTGTTTTTTTTATGAGAAAATCTAATTTGGACTGAATTTAAATTATACAGACCAAATTGGATTTTCTCATAAAAAAATTATGCCTGTTTAAAGTCTGATATTTATGAAGAGTATGGCTAATTTGCTGCCGGCAGCATTTCGGCGAGGTGCTTATGGGGGCATATTTTGCAATTTGATGTTGAAACAACAAATTAAAACCGTTAGATGTTCAATCTATATTAAAATCTACTTGGAGACCAAATTTTACATTTTTTGGAATTTTTTTACTATTTTTTAAGCTGGTTTGAAAACCGCAGTTTTCAATGCTTCAGAAATTTAATAAAAACAGCAGTTTTCAAACCAGCTTAAAAAATAGTAAAAAAATTCCAAAAAATGTAAAATTTGGTCTCCAAGTAGATTTTAATATAGATTGAACATCTAACGGTTTTAATTTGTTGTTTCAACATCAAATTGCAAAATATGCCCCCGTAAGCACCTCACCGAAATGCTGCCAGCAGCAACTTAGCCGCTCCCATTTATGAATATTGAATTTATAAAATAACGAGGTTGTAATTTGTATAGTCCAAATCTACTTAGAATTTATGTATGTGTATATTGTAACATAGTTTAATTATAGTGCAAGCAAAACAATATTTAAAGCTATATTCAACTACTAATGGTTAATATATAATTTTTTGAATTTTAAGTTTTTAACTACTAAGAGCATCTACATCCCTGGTATTATTAGAGTTTCTAATATAATATGACAGTTTCTAATCCAGTTTCAGGGATATGAAAGAGCTTTTTATTTAGAAACTATGCAGTAAAGTTTCTTATTAAGAAATTGTTTATAAACTCCATGTTGGCCAAATAATTGGCTTAAATTATTTCTCCTTTTTAACTTATTGCTGACGTGGCTTCATAATATTAACTACTAATGGTTAATAATATTTAAAGCTATATTGTAACATAGTTTAATTATAGTGCATGCAAAACAATATTTAAAGCTATATTCAACTACTATAGGTTTTTCCTTCGGAGAAAAACACATCCCAAAATGCGTTTGTACTATATTTTGAATTTTTCTCAATTTGGTGCTCTAGATTTTTTTTTATAATGCTAAAGATAAAAAAAAAGAGTGAGTCTATGGCACTATGCATAGCATGGATTGGTCCGTAATACAGATCAATATTTTTGTTTTCAAGATCCTAACGGTCAATCCGAACCGCTCAACATGATCTCCATATGAATATGTACTTGCAGACCAAATTTTATATTTTTTAGAATTTTTTTTACTATTTTTTAAGATAAGTAGAAAATCACTAGATTCTGGACCATCCAAAAACAGTGATTTTAAATTTGAAATTTAAATTTGAATGTGATGAAGCATATGATTATTTGCTTTTTATTGTTATATTAAACTATTTTATTCATGATTCGATTATGAAATAAACAATACAAAAAAAAAAACATGTCGAGAAAAAGAGTTGGCTTAAGGAAAAAACCCTTTGTTTTTTTATTTGCTAATAATTTATTAACTTTTCCGAATTATTCAAATAATTTTTTTTACAATATATTAGATGTCTTCTGCTTAAATTATATAAATCTCCATTCTTATATATATTAAGCACGTAGATATCCTGATCCGCCAACGATTTGAATTAAAAGATATATTTTTTGTTTGAATATTAGCCCTCCGATCAAATATTCTGATTATATGCATATGTTTTATGTTATTTTACGTGTAAAAGTCTAAATTTATTTAGACACGTACTCTCTACATATAAATTGTATCATCTTTCTGATTGGTCATGATTTCTTTTTATTTTTTAAATATCATTTAAGAAATTTTTAAATTGATTGGTCATTTGTCATGTCATTTTGTTTTAGATTTTTTTTGTAAAAATGTGTCAAAAAGATAAAAAAAAAAATGTCATTTAAGGAATATTATTTACGTGTAGATGTTATTTAAAAAATGAGGAGAGATCCACTTACAACATTTGAAAGTTACAACATCTTACAACAATTTAGTTTTGTAATTTTGAAAGTCCAAACAGTCGATCCAAACGTTCAACATGTAATATTCATTAAAATGTTCTTGAAGATCAAATTTTATATTTTTTTTAAATTTTTTACTATTTATTAAGTATTTTACAAAACTGTTGTTTTTAGATAATTCTGAGCCATTGAAAAACAATAGTTTTGTAAAATACTTAATAAATAATAACAAAATTTAAAAAAAATTTGATCTTCAAATACATTTTAGTACATATTACATGTAGAACGGTTTGGATCGACTATTTGTACTTTAAAAATCGCAAAACTAAATTGTTGTAAAATGTTGTAACTTTCAAATGTTATAAGTGGATTCCTCTTCTTAAAAAATATTATTTATTATTTAGTCTAAATTTTTTATGAAAATATTATTTTTGTTCTCTTATAATATCTCTCTATGCACCGTGCGCTGCACGGGCAAATACTAATAGTATTTTAAAGAAGTTAATACTACATAATGGGAGTCTATTATGCCTTGGTCAATTTTTCTTTCACTAGCTAACATACTATATTAATAACATAACCTTGTTTATAATAATGAATCATCACTTAAACAAAACAACCATTCATTATGAGTGTTAGTTGGTCAATTAATAGAGACTAGAGAGAGAACCGACTATTTACTTTAGTCCCCAAACTAATTTATTAATTAATGTCACCATCCATTGGATGATCACGGGCTTACACGCCCAATTATTTTTCATCTTTTTTTGTCTTGTTTATGGAAATATGAAAATATTTGTAATTTTATTATCAAAATTGCAACTTGTGATGATGTTGACTTGAATCTGCAATTGTACTTTTTAATTGCAACTGGCGTCACAACAGGTGCAATGTAGGACCACAATTTTGGCGAGTTCAGATCCAGTGCAATACCTCACCGGGTAGAATGAGATCTGAGTTGTCCGATTAATTCTGACACGAATCGTAAAGCCAATCCCTCGGTTGTAATCTCAATTTATTAAGTGCGTTACCTGACAGATTGGTGAGTATTTTTAATAGTCAACCAAGACCCAACCACAACTAGCAGCCTTTCTTCTTCTTTCAGTTACAAATTACAATTCACATCATCTCCTTTTACGCATGTACTGGAGAGGATTCACTCATCTCAATTTTAATATTTTAATCATTCAATCAATTTATTATTGAAGACGACTTCTCACCTGACAGAGCAGCAGTTGACTTGACTGCGTTCTATTTTCTATTTTTCATTTGCATTAAATCCAATCCAATTCAATACATTGTTATTTATGACTACATATTATTTACACTTCAATAATAGCATCATTTTATTTTATATTCACCCCAAAAGGAGAGGTGTTGAGTACAAAACGCGTTGTTTCTTTTTTTTTGACAAGGAAATATCGAAGGAATGTATAAATTTGGGTAAAGATTTTAACAGAGTAGGTTTGGCTTCGAGCAGCGCACGGAGTATAGAAATAAACAGTGCTGTATAATGTTCGTGCGTTGCATGAAGTCAAACAGCTCTGTTAAATTCTTTGTTGATTGCGTGATGATCACGTTAGTTTTACAACTTCACTCGTTTTTTACTTTTCTATTTTTCAATACCGCAAGGAATCGTTCCTATTTATGACAACCTAAATCCTCTCCATTTAATATAACACTGGATGAATAAAGTTGAGATCCTGGACATACGATTTAAATCAACTGGGACTTGATAACATGAACAGACCGTTTTTTTGACACAAAAAGGAGATGATCAGATGAATCCAATCGGCAACAGGAAGGCGTCCGATGGGCATTGGACCAAAAACAGTCCGAACCGCTCGATTCGCGTTAAAATTTGCGCTTCATAATCATTACGAATCTCAAGGTACATTGTGCGGCTCCTACGGGATATGGGACCTAGTTTGGTCCGTTGCCCATTGGACGCATACTTATTACATTGAATGTCTAGATTCTAAAATGAATTCATATCACCTAAGGTAACAAAATATTTCTGTTTGGATCTGGAATGTACAATCAGAATCTGCACGAATATTAAAGCACTCCCGTGCGTTCCATCTCGGACCGGATTAGCCCGGATTGTCAATGGACGGGCGTGATTCAAACAAAAATATTCTGTTACCTCAGAGGAATGGATTATGTCTAGAATAACAAGAAAACCAAAAGTCGTCTCGGTAGTGTCCCCACCGCGAAATTTCACCGCGCGCTCTCTCTCTCTCTCTTTCTCCCTCCTATACCTCGCCTCTCTCTCAAATTTCAACAGAGACGGGTACAGAGAGAGAGAGAGAGAGAGAGAGAGAAACTGAGAAGGGCGACCAAAACGCAAACAAACGCTTGAAATTTATTCTGGATCTCAAAATTGATCGTAGAAAGAGAGCTACTAGATGAGTTCCAAAACGGCGAAGGTGAAAGGGCTTCTCTCCAAAGGATTCAAATCCGACAAATGGTATATTCTTGAAAAGATATAGGTTTTTTTAGAGCTGGAGCTATATCCTATCAATTGATTGATTGATTTTTTTGAAATAATTTCAGCAAAACCTCGATAAAACTGTCGATGGCTCGGATGAAGCTGATGAGAAACAAGAGAGATGTGGAAGTGAAGAGAATCAGGCGTGATGTTTCTCAGCTTCTACAATCCGGGGATGAAAGCACTGCTCGAATTCGGGTCTGTTGAATTGACTTCTCAAAAATTGCTTACAAAGTGTTCGACGAAATGCCACAATGAATTTTTTTTTTAAAACCTTTTCTTTACTTGGCATCTCTTCAGGTTGACCATGTGATAAGGGATGAGAAGACAATATCAGCATATGAGTTGCTGGGGGTATACTGTGAGCTGATTATACAACGGTTGCACATCATCGATTCACAAAAGTGAGTCAAAATTTAAATAATTTCTCTTTTTTCATGTAAATTAGTAAATATTTAATAAACTAGAAATGCAGTTTCTCTATTCTAAAAGGATACTCTCCCTAATATAGAAATCATAGATTTCGTTGAGTTGTACCGTATACGATTTCACAAATCATATCACTAAATATTGTGATTAACCAAATTTTTTTTTTTTTTTTTTAGTAATTTGAGCCACAGATAGGTAATTTCACTGCTTTTTCTTTGATAAAAATAGGAATTGAACTCTCTAATTTGGGACTGTACTGTGTACCTACTGTTACAATTATGCAGTTTCTCACAAAATCTTTATCATTTGGTTACTCCAAATGAACAATCTTATAGATGAAAACTTGGAAGTTAAGAAATATCTTTAAAACCTCTATATTAAAAATACTTGGCAATTAGTAAAAGATTTTTTATTTTTTTTTACTTTTTAGGATCTGCCCAATTGATTTGAAAGAGGCAATAGCAACTGTAGTGTTTGCTGCACCAAGATGTGCAGATGTACCAGAACTGTCAGATGTTGCAAAACAATTTCAAGCAAAATATGGGAAAGAGTTTATTAATGCTGCTCTTGAACTTCGACCGGGAAGCGGTGTTTCCCATCTGGTATGATATCTCTTTTTTATATTAATGCCAAATAGCAGTCTTTGATCTAGTATCTTATGTTTAATACTTGGTTTGAAAAATGTAGATAATAGACAAACTATCGGCAAGTTCGGCAAACATAGAAATGAAAGTCAAAGTTCTAAAATCAATTGCTGAAGAAAACAATGTCAAGTGGGAAGCAAAAGGATTTGAGGAAGAGACAAAAGCTCCAGAACTTGTGCGACTGGTAAGTTCCATTGCACTGCTGATTCTTATCTAATTGTATTTATTTATTTAGTTATAATTGAGGATTAATCATCAACTGTTGACCAATTACTAACTAGATAATATTGTATAAAGTATCAATGTAGTATGTTTCCAGTACCGTGACTAGCTATTTTTATTCTTTTTTAATATGAAAGGATGGGAGCTCGAAATTTCTAAAGGTGAGTGAAACGGCAGCAGTGCAACCTGGCCCCACCCAGACGCCGCCACCTGTCACAACCTATCAACAACAAAACTATACACATCATGCGAATGTGGCACCAGTGCAACCTGGCCCCACCCAAATGCCGCCACCTGTCACAACCAATCAACCACAAAACTATACGCATCATGCGAATGTGGCAACAGTGCAACCTGGTCCCACCCAAACACCGCCACCTGTCACAACCTATCAACCACAAAACTATAAACATCCTGAGAACGTGGCACCAGCACAACCTGGCCCCACACAATCGCCGCCATCTGTCACAACCAATCAACCACAAAACTATACTCATCATCAGCCGACTAGACTCAATAACTCCTCCAGTGGGACCCCGGATCCTCCTGTACAAGTCGTCAGAACTCAGTCTAACTCGAGATATTCAGGTAAGAATATCAGAGGTGCTATTATTTTCTTAATTATTCCTTAATTTACATGACAATTGAATTTTACTTATTTCTATTTTGCTTACATTCACCTAATAAATAATTTTTTTTTTTTTCCTGGAGTAGATAGCCAGTATGCGAGCGAAGAAGAAGCTGAAAAGAGTCCTAAAGATTTATCAGACCATAATGCATATTACACGAGTATAGAAGAGGCTGCTGAGGCAGCTGCCAAGTCAGCAGAAATCGCCAGCAAGGCAGCCAAGGCCGCTGCTGCCATGGCAAGGCATGGTAGTCTTTCGCGAGAACAATCTAATGTCTCAAGCAAATCTTACAGCTCGAGAGATTCACCTCGAAAACATGACATGGAAGAGGTGAGTTTCAACACAAATACATCATGGGATGCTAAAGGCCCCCAAGTGGGTCCCCCCTTCAAACGTACCCCTGACAGGTCACCTGTTGCTCCACCATCTCCTCATTCGAGCAGCTCTTCTAGCAGCTATGGTGAGTCATGCGAGGTATCTCCGAGACCAGTTTCCCGTAAATCTCCAGAGTACTCTAATGAAGGTCCTTTCTCTAAGCAAAAAAGTGTGGTGCAAAAGGAGGAAGAGTACGATTTTTCTGGTACTAATACCAGATACAACAATACCAATAGTCAAGAAAGTAAGGCCTTTCAAGGGCCCACGTACGACAAAGAGCCCGATGTCAGTTCTTATATAAGAATTGATTCCTTTGATGATTCGAGGTCTGAAACATATGATAGGCCGGGACACGAGGAAGAATCCTTTTCTCGGTTTGAATGGAAAGATTCTATTGCTAGTAAAGGGGCTACTGATTGGTCCTCTGACAACTTTTCCAGCTCTAAATTGCCTAAAAGTGGTTCTACATGTAAGAATAACTCTTCGTTTCTCTATACTTCAAACACTAGTGAATGGGACCCACCTCGATCACCAGTAGACAAGGGCTCAGGTACTAAGTTCGACAAAGGCCCGAAATCACCTAGCAGCAGTTCTTTATTTGATGATGATAACTCAACTCTTCTTTCTGTTTTGAGTGGGCGGACCCGACCTCACTCTCAATCTGATGAAGATTCTGGCCCGAAATTCGACAGTGGCCCGAAATTCGACAGCGGCCCGAAATTCGACAGCGTCCCGAAATTCGACAGCGGCCCAAATTTCGACTCAGATGTGCTTCCTGCTGATGTAGAGGAAGAGAAAGTAGTAGTAGAAGAATCTTTTGCCGGCACTTCTCTATCTCCCCTCTCTCATGCTAAAGAGAGAACAAAGAAATCAGCACCAAGCATGCGTACAAAGCGCAGTGAAATGGTACAACCCAAAATTACAAAAGAACCAAGGGCTAAAGCAGAAAAGGCACCGTTGCGGTATACTCCTAAAGAGAACAGCTCTGACGATGACGATGATGCCTCTGGAAACCAGCAGTCCTTGGATTTTGAAAATATGATAATAGGTGGCCGTAGAAATAGACCTGGATACTCACAACCGCCTTACAATTTAAAACCCTTAGAAGAGGAACCAAAACCTTCAAACCGACATGGTGTTATGAAATCCATGGCTGACTCGTCGGTTGAAGAAGAGAGGATCAACAGTCGACATAATTCAAACAGTAGAGAATCTGACGATAGAAGGAAAGAAGCTCCGCGGCGAAGTGCGCTTCGTTTTACTCCAAATAGAAGGAACTCTGATGAAGAAGAAGAAGAAACGGAAGAAGAGATAGTGCAGCACGCCAAAATTAAAGTTAAGGTACCGAGTTCTTTGAGGGTACCAGATTATGGTAATTCAGAAGATGAAGAGGAGGTGGTAAAGCCGGCCAAAACAAAATTAAAGGAACCGCCGAGTTCATCTAGGGTTTCAAAAGGTTCCCTTGGTTTGCGTGAAAATAAATCAGATTACCAGGAGCCTGTAAGAGTTGGCAGCAGTGTCAGAGATTCAAGGCCAACACGAACAACCAAAGAGGAACCATACCAGGAGCCGGTAGAATTTAACAGGAGAGTAATTGGCAACAGTGTCAGAGATTCGAGGCCAACACGAACAACCAAAGAGGAAGAAAATAAATTAGAGCCGGTAGAATTTAACAGGAGAGTAGTTGGCAACAGTGTCAGAGATTCGAGGCCAACACGAACAACCAAAGAGGAACCAATGGAGGTTAGAAAAGATGAACCTCCTATGGAGAAAACTAAAAAGGAAAAGGAGGCTCCAATCAAATTATCACCAGTTGACAAAAGCAAAGAGAAGAAAGAGGAGGAGAAAGAGGAGAAGGTGAGTGTTTCACAGCCTACTTTTACTCCTTTAACTTTTCCACTCGACATGGATGCTCTCAAAGCGCGTGTACAGTTAATTAAGGCAACCATGAACAATCCATGATATCTGATTGTTTGTATATACAAGTATTTGTGAGTTCATTTTTCCATTCTATAGATTCTTTTGTGAGTTCATTCATTCCACAGATAGAATAGAACAGATAAGAGTTGTTATATTATATATACCTGTTATTTTCATGTAAACTTTAGTTTATTGGTACGATTGCATGTCTTTCATTCTTGCTATATATAGTTAGTATTTTTAATTGGTATTATTTTGGAGTTTGTATACATGACTGGATATAATAATGGAACTATATTGAAATTTTGTTACTGAATTGGGATTTCTTCTAATGAATATTTTGTAAAAAGAGATCCGTAGATTAATTGCTTTATTTTGCTTTAGACTGCTTCATGATCTTTCTAGTTATAAGCGCACATTAATGATCGAATCTACGTATTACCAAAGCATCATACCTAGAATTTTTAATTACATGAAAATTTGAAATGATTTGAGTCATATGCCGATTTCATTCATATATCGCATTGGAAAAAAAAAAAATTAATTTAAATCCGTAGAATATTAAATTCTAGAGGTTCCATTTCCTTCAATTTTTGCTGTCAATTAAATTATCAAACTGTGTTGAAAACTGACAACTTGAATTTTAAGTTGTTCGATTTATGCATTTGTAGAGTGTACTGCAAATTAGGTTTCATAAAAAGATGATTTATAAGTTAATTTTAATGTGATCATTTTTCATTATTTTTTGACCGCTTGACTTTATACTAAATTAATTGAAAATTTATAATTTTGAAATGTAAACGCATCACTTGTGAACTAGATTGGTTTTAACATTTTGGATCCGTTGTTTGAATCCAATCTAATAGGTTTTTGAGTTAAGCTTACAAAGAAACTTGGTGAGTTTAAGAACACATTATTAGATTGGTTACAAAATAACAGTAAAATATAATAATAATTACTAAAAAAAAAGATCTTCATAAATAATAAATATTTTATTATATTTTCAGTTTATAAATATTTTGTACTAACATGATTTAAGTGTCCAGTATCCTGTCTTGGCAGTTGCAGATAACACCTATCTTCATAAAAAAAAATTGAGAAGGGTTTGGCTCTGATGATCAACTAAAGCCTGAAATTCAAATGACAACAATAATTTAGACATGAGGTATAATCATACAATTCTGAGTTAACAAAAGAAAATTTTAATTTGTTGGTGCGCATTTCAGCACAAATTAAGAGTCAATAGATGAACAAAGGTTGATATTATAAGAGATGAACTATGCTGAGTAAAAGAGTTTTTTACTCAGGTAAGCTTAATTTCCCTTGTTTTTTGAAGTGTTTTGTAACAGTGGAAAATTGTTGATTTGGCCATTGTCAGAAACTGTAGCATATGATTCTTGTTAATGAAATTTAGAAATTGAAATAAAAAGTACCTTAAAATGGTACTTTTTCTTTCATATGGTATATTTTAGAAATTGAAAGAACCTTAAAATGGTATATTTTAAGGTACTGATACTGGTACAGTAGCTGTACCAGTGGCTGTCAGAAATTTGTACTGGTACAGTGATTGTACCAGTAGTTGATAGAGAAAGCACAAGTAATTTGTTTGTAGTGGGTGGAATTAGGTCTATATGTCTTTAGGAATATCACAAGTAATTGTAGTTGTAATTAAAAATCAAATAAAAAGAAAAGCTCAATTGAATTGGTTCCTACAAAAGAATTTTATTTCACAAAAGCACAAATTCAATTTCTTCAACAAAGACATAGAACACAAATAAAAAATAGTAACACAAGACATAGGAACTTGAAGCATTTTCCTTCTTTTTTTTTTGTGTACCAGCCTTTGGTACCAAATTAAAATAAAGAAAACAGAATTAAAACAATTCAACCCTTTCTTTGTGTGTGCCAGCCTTTGGACCCCTTTTTGTTCTTATCATCTATTCCTTTGATTTACTTACTTTCTGGTACAACCCTTTCTGGTTTAACTGTACCAATTTCCAAATTGTCACTTAATTTTTGTAACAAAATAATCATAGATCTTTTTTTTTCAGTTGTAACCGTAAGTTTATTGAATTGATCTAGTCGGGACTAATCTCCACTGTATCTGCACATTGAATAGCAAACCATAATTCACTAGTAAGTAGTAACTGAAAGTTTTTGGAAATATCCATATAATATCTAAAAACAAAACAGCAATGCAAGCAGCACACAAATTGAACAACAATCAATAAACCCAATTAAAAAAAATTAACAACAGCAAATATTTACAACAATAACCACAACAGACCAATGTTCATATATCAATCTCATCAGATTCTTTCCTTTTTTAGGGTCAGTTGGCAAAGTTGCCGTCTGACATTTGTATTAGAGATAAAAAAAAGGTGTTTTTACAACCTAGTCCCTGTACATATTTACCAGTAAGACTAAAAGAAGTACTAAATCTACACAAACTACTCAATTTTGGTATCCTCGACTATGTATTTACCAGCTCCTCGCGTGGTCACCTCCCTGCATCCTAACAGTGAAAATCCTTTAATTTCTTTCCCGCCATAACACCCATGCTCCCACTACCCACGTGGAGGGTAGGCGCATTTGATATCAATACACTATGAAAATCATTATTTACCTTTCCCTCGGCGGTCTAGTACCCGAAAAGATTCGCTCACAGCCTCTTGAACTCTTTCCCCATTCAAATAACCCTCTTCTCCGTCACACTCAACCATAACCGCTAGCCGAAATCCGCTCTTTGTCCAGCTTGAATTATCATTAAAAACAATATTTCCAAAAGTACCAACCCCATTTTCAAGCCAAATAGTAAGACTATCACCTTTTCAACATACGCCCCTTCCCTTCCCTTTCCCTTAGCACCTTGTTTGGATGAGAAAGATTTAAATTTATTATTTTTACATAACTGTATACTTAGAGGTAATGGAGCAAAAGCTTGATTACAACAAGGCCTCCACCACCATTGATGTGCTGTGCTCAGTGAATGTAATTAACAACAAAATCAAACAAAAAACAAAAGTTTAGAAAAGAAACAACATGTTGATTAAAACTCCAACATGAATTATTCTGGCCAGTTCTCTTGGAAGATCCCTGAATAACCTGCTGTCTGACTTTCTTCCAGTAAGGGATCTTCCAAACCAGGCACTTCCATCCCCACCTTTCTTCCAGTAAAAGAACTTCCTAACCAGTAATTGCCACTACCACCGCCATCCATTATGAAATCCGGATTGCCACTGCCATCCATTTTGATATCCCCATTATAGCAGTACATGCCAGATAGTAGTTCAGATTGATCATGAGGGAATCCTGCAAGAGGCACTCACAAATTTTTATTTACTAATATTAGTAGGCATATGGGAAAGCACCATATTAAAATATTGAGATAATCCTGTAGAATAATCAGTTTATATAATTGAAAGTGAAGTACTTACCGCTATCATTAGTAAATTGCACCGAGTCCCCAATCTCATGGAAAAGAGGGTTTTGCATCTCCATCGGCTGAGGTATAATCATACAATTCTGAGTTAACAAAAAAAAAATTTAATTTTTTGGTTAATGCATCCCATTCAGTATATTTCTCTCTCCACATTCACATTCACATTCGCATGCTGAAAGAATAAACAAAATATTACATTTATGTTGTTCTTAATTTGATATTCAAAATAAAATTGGTTTGAATATGGATTAAAAATGTCTACTTCTTTATCCATTGAAACAAACCAAATATGTGAACTCAACTTGTAAAGAATAAATGTTCTTAAAATCAAAGATATAATCGGCCAGAAACAATTGTAAAATCTGGCAAATGACATAAAGATATAACGAACGCACCTGGCGATGCTGACTACTGTTGTTCGAGACATTGAATTTAGCGTTAAATTCATCGGCACACTGCTTCACATGCTCAACCATAGACTCCCACTCTTTGTTAGATTCTGACTTAATACAAAGTATCTACAAAATATGAAAGAGATGAAAATGAGTATTACCATCCATGAAATCAGAAAGCAAAATTTATTAACAAACAAATACGAAAAAAGAATGATCATGATCTTAAATCCTGGTTTCGGTACCAGTATAATGCGGTAGGCACCAGATCTGTATCAGCATGTACCTTTTCAGTACCACTACCAATATTAGTCAGGCCTGGAACAAATATGAACTAGTATAATTGATGCACCTTGTTGTACCAACGCAATATAAGTACTTATAAGTGGGTACAGGAATTGTAACTTTACATACTGGTACTGAATCTATTCAGCTGCCAGAACTAGAACCAATCTGAGATGTGCAAGTGTAACATAAAAATTACAGGCAAGTATTCTAACATTGCGAAGTTCTGGTTCATTATTGAAATACGAATGGAGGAAGTCCTCCACAGTTGTGATGTTATTCTTTTGGAGGAGAAAAGCACGATCTCTTCCAACTTTCCTGATACTCTGTACATTGTGTGTCAGCGTTAGCAGGTCCGCATTTTGGGACGCTACAGAAAAAAAAAGCATCAAATCAGCAAGTATCAAACATACAAGGATTTAATTTACCCTAATATATACAAACTTAACACATATGTAGTGGCACCAAAATCTTTATGTTCGTGATTTTTGGTCATCAAATGCAAATTGGACTTTACATGCTGATACTGGTGAAACATGCTAGGAGCATAGACTAAGATACTTGGAACATCTGTTACTAGTACCATGCCAGTTACCAACGACACTATAATAAATAATGATCAATACACAATGAAAATCATTCCTTACCTTTCACGCGGCGGTCTTTTACCCGAAAAGGTTCGCTCACACCCTCTTGAACTCTTTCCCCATTCAAATAACCCTCTTCTCCATGAACCTCAACCATAACCCCTAGCCGAAATCCACTCTTTGTCCAGCTTGAATTATCATTAAAAACAATATTTTCAAAAGTACCAACCCCATTTGCAAGCTGAATAGTAAGACTACGACCGATCAAAATAGGCCCCTTTCCTTCCCTTTGCCTTAACACGTTCTGAACAAACTCACTTCTGCTCCAATTTACTCCTTTGTTTTTCCAAAATTCGGCATCAAGCGCAGTGATTGTAGCTTTGGCAGAAGAGAAAATGTTGTCAGGAGATATGATAGACTGAGTGTGCGTGTCGAATATTGCAACTTTTATGGGATGTCCATTCTCATCTCTCACTAGGTCGGTTGTGAAGGTGGTGTTTTTGACCTTGTTCATGAACTGTAACTGGTACTGAGCTGGGATCATTGGATCTGAAGGCAGCCTTTAAGAGAAATTTGAAATCCATAATTACTTACAGGAGCCAGAAGCAAAAAAAAATACAGCTTGAATCTCTAGGTAAATTTTACAGGCATGCATCATTTGAAAACCAATAACCTACTTCCTCCAAAGTTGGAATAAAAATGGTGAATAAGTAATTTTGAAATCGTATACGGTACAACTCAACAAAATCTATGATTTCTATATAAGGGAGAGTATCCTTTTAGAATAGAGAAACTGCATTTCTAGTTTATTAAATATTTAGTAATTTACATGAAAAAAGAGAAATTATTTAAATTTTGACTCACTTTTGTGAATCCATAGAAGAATTTGCCTATATATATATATAGAGGGATGCTTCGGTGCACACAAGGACCTATTTGTAAAATAAGTCCTATTTTCATTTTCAAAGTTCAAACAGTCGATCCGACCGTTCAACATTATCTCCATATTAAAATGTACTTGGAGGTCAAATTTTACATTTTTTTTGAATTTTTTTACTATTTATTAAGTATTTTACAAATTCAATGGTCTGAATTTGACTAGTTTTTGTAAAATACTTAATAAATAGTAAAAAAAATCAAAAAAATGTAAAATTTGACCTCCAAGTATATTTTAAAATGGAAATAATGTTGAACGGTCGGATCGACTGTTTGAACTTTGAAAATAAAAATATGACTCATTTTACAAATAGGTCCTTGTGTGCACCGAAGCAAATGCCATATATATATATATATATATATATATAGAGCAGAACTAGGGTGCTCCTAAGCTCACCAAGCCCTTCGTGAGCGCGACTCTAAAACCTATCGAATTGACTTCAAACGACATTTTCAAACCGTTAGATGTTCAATCTATATTAAAATGTGCTTGGAGACCAAATTTTACATTTTTTAGAATTTTTTTACTATTTATTAAGATGGTTTGAAAATCGCTGTTTTTATTAAAATTTTGCACCATTGAAAAATAGCAATTTTCAAACCATCTTAATAAATAGTAAAAAAATTCCAAAAAATGTAAAATTTGGTCTCCAAGCACATTTTAATATAGATTGAACATCTAACAGTTTAGAAATGTCGTTTGAAATCAATTTGATAGGTTTTAGAGTCGAGCTCACGGAAGGACTTGGTGAGCTTAGGAACACCCTAGTTCTACTCTCTCTCTCTCTATATATATATATTCTATATATATCTATAAAACCCTGAACCGTCCAGAGGCGGTTTGGGTGGTTTTAGAAATATCCAAAAATCATGAATATTTTTGTAATTTTTTATTTTTTAGTGGATACTAATAAACATTCGGGATATTTCCTTTTTTGTTTAAAACAAATAAACAATAAAAGGGAAATTGACGGGGAAAATTCTCTCTTCTACACCTCGCATGGAGGAAACGGAAATGGGATTACGGGATTGAACGGGCAAACTTCAGTTCCGGATATACACTTATCTTTTTTCTTTTAATTTTATTTTTATGTCATATATTTCAAACACCACTAAATAATACAAGTAGAACTAGAGTGTTCTTAAGCTCACCAAGTTTCTTTGTGAGCTTAACTCAAAAACCTATCGGATTAGATTCAAACAACAGATCCAAACTGTTAAAACCAATCTAGTTCACAAGTTATGCGTTTACATTTCAAAATTATAAATTATAAATTAATTTAGTATAAAGTCAAAAGCAGTCAAAAAATGATAAAAAATGATCTATTAAAATTAACTTATAAACTATCTTTTTATAAAACCTAATTTGCAATACACTCTACACTGTGTTAATAAGACCTGCTTGATCTTTAAGACACGCAAATGCATAAATCGAACAACTTAAAATTCAAGTTGTCAGTTTTCAACACAGTTTGATAATTTAATTGACAGCAAAAATTGAAGGAAATGGAACCTCTAGATTTTAATATTCTACAGATTTAAATTAATTTTTTTTTCCAATGCGATATATGAATGAAAAAATCGGCATATGACTCGAATCATTTCAAATTTGCATGTAATTAAAAATTCTAGGTATGATGCTTTGGTAATACGTAGATTCGATCATTAATGTGCGCTTATAACTAGAAAGATCATGAAGCAGTCTAAAGCAAAATAAAGCAATTAATCTACGGATCTCTTTTTACAAAATATTCATTAAAAGAAATCCCAATTCAGTAACAAAATTTCAATCTAGTTCCATTATTACATCCAGTCATGTATACAAACTCGAAAATAAAACCAATTAAAAGTGATTTACTGTTCTCCCATTTATTTTTTCTCTATTTTTCAAACTGCCACTCTCTCTCTCTCCTTCTCATCCTATGACAACGTGACCCCACTCCCCACTTAATCCCTCTCCTTTTTTTCCTCTCACTTACCAGCGGACCCCACCTATTAAAACCCCTCTCTCTCTTATTTCACTTCCAATTGGACCCCATGTAAAACCTTTCCCTTCCTTCCTGGAGAAGGCAACGAAGTCTCTGCGAATTTTCCCATTCTTGACTCACCTACCTCACCTCACACTTGCGCTCAACACCGAAAACGATGACTTTGTCGCTCGGTCTGTCACTGCTCACGTGGGTACTGGTAGAACATGCTAGGAGCATAGAGTAAGATACTTGGAACATCTCTTGCTAGTTCCATGCCATTTACCAGCGACACTATAATTAATAATGAATCAATACACAATGAAAATCAGAATTCACATGGCCATTCCTCTCGGCGCCATCGAACAGGTTTTATAAAGAATACTTTAATCAAGATACTCTCTTTGACTTTTCAAATTTGCATGTAATTAAAAATTCCTAATGTTTCTCCTTTTTCTTCTGATTTCTTGAGAAGAATCGGCTCCCCATCTCTCCAATTTATTTTTTCTCTATTTTCAAATCCCCACTCTCTCTCTCTCTCCTTCTCTTCACTCACCAACCTCCTCACCTCACATGGGTACTGGTCAAACATCAAATGCAAATTGGACTTTACATGCTAGGAGCATAGACTAAGATATATACTTGGAACATCCCTTACAAGTACCATGACATTTACCAACAACACTACAATGAATAATGATAAATCGTTCAATATGATCGTGACGTCAGCAGAGACCAGAAAGGGATTTGCTCTATGACGTCATAAGCGTGACGTGGATTATGAGGTAATATTGGACATTTCCCTTAAGCTTGGTAATTAATTATGACTTTTTCAAAGTCTGATGATTATTTATTTTTTTATTTTTTTTGAGATTGTTGATAGGAGCTGTCAACATGTGAAAAAAGAAAGAACTAAAATAAAAATAAAAACATACAATGGCCATGCACACATGCATCAGGCCATAGAAATGGTCTGCTCTTTACTGTATTTGCATCATTCTACATATGTTATTATGAGGCAATTAAGATTTTGATTTGTGTTTTTATTTTATCAGAATATATAGCTATTTATGGGAAAATGCTCCAACCAAGTCAATGTTGTACCTCCATCATTTATGCAAAAATAATGTTTCTTACAAATGCAAAAGAAAAATGCAAATACACAACTGGAGAATAACTTCTCCCTGTGGCTGTCAATAGATCCCATTTTTTTATGGGATTATATATAGTATAATGCAAAAGAGAATTCATTAAGATTTTATAAGATCAATATATGAATTTATATTTTACAAAAAAAATTAGGATTTAAATGAGAATTTATATCTATTATTGTAAAGAACTATACTTTCTTGTTTTCTATTTGCAATGTGAATAAGATTTTATAGGATCCATATATGAATTTTATAAGATCTTTATTGAATAGTAGAGCTATACATTCTTGTGTGTTATATATTCTTTTGAGGAGTATATATGAAATTCCCTCAAAAAAATAATGGCTGATATATATTTTAAATACATCTTTATTTTATTTTTTATTTTTAGCACTTAAATTTATTTAATTATCTTTATATTCTAATGATCATTTCTTAATTTTTAATCACTTAATAAATTACAAATTATCTCTAGTTAAATTATAAAATTTCCTTGATTTACCTTTGATTAAGAAAATAAAAGACATAATTATCTTTTCCTTTTACTTCTTTCTTAGAACATAATTACAAATCTTTGTGATCTATTGTGGCTTTTGTCAATATTCTCTTACATGGCTTGAAACTATTTCTTTTATATATAACACAACGATCAGATCATTTTGTAAAACTATTTCTTTTAATTTACTTAATATTCAATTCTATCTGACAATTCAATTTTTATTGTAACTATTATATATCTTTAGCATTACATTAATTATTCTAATTTCTCATATGATTTTTATTACATGTACTTAGACATATATGAATTAGTCTAACTAAATTCAAGTTTTGAATAATGTATCAATTATTATAGCTTGGATTTCTATAGAGTAATTCATATTAAATAATTGTCAAATTTATAACATATGTGTTTTTTTTTTTAATTCATATTGGATTTGTATATTCAAAACATTGATCATTGCTGATTTCTCTTTTTTTTATAACAATTGAGATTTGTGGCTCAATATATTTTTAGTTAAATTAAAATTAACTCATTCTTATTATATTTTTATAATATATAAATGACTTCTTTAAAAATTAATTTTAGTTAATATATTCATTGTTAATTCACATGATGAAAAATTACCATAGAAATACAACTTCACCAATTATTTAATTTACTGACGGTTATTCATCATGTAACGACTGCGGTTCCTACTAAAAGTACAAACAGTCGATCTAAATCGTTCAACATGATTTCCATATAAATTATGTTTTTACTATTTTTTTGGATACGCACATAGAAAACCACTTGATTTAAAAGAGTCTAGACCATTCAAAACTAGTGATTTTTTACATATCTAAAAAATAGTAAAAAGTTCTAAATATATAAAATTTATTCGGCAAATAAAATTTTAGGCGTATTATGTCTCTTTCGGCAAGACTCGTGGAATCACAACCAAAATAATGTGAGTTATTGTTGTTTCTTAGGCACAAACATGAAAATGACAGACAATAACTTGGCAATACCATCAATATATCAACTGGAAGATTAGTTAAATAACTTAATGGAGAGTTAATGAAGAGGAGTGAATAAAGAGGAAGAGTTCATGGCGCTATTTGTTAGAAATAAATTAAATTTCTTGATCATGATTCACTAGTGAATAAAATATAAATATTTGGAGATGGTGTCAAAAACAGTCAAACGAGCTCAACGCGTGACAGCGTATAGCCATGAGAATTGGAAAGTTCCATGTGCCGACATTACCAAAAAAAAACAAAAACAAAGGAAATTGGCTTGGAATTTCAGAGAAATGGACCTGAAAATTCAGAGAAATTGAGTGGGAAATTCAGGAAAATGGACCTGAAAATTCAGGGAAATTAACTGGAAAATTGACTGAGAAATTCAGGAATATGAAAATTTAGGGAAATTGACTGGGAAATTGACTGGGAAATTCAGGAAAATGAACCTGAAAATTCAATTATGACTAATGTTTCTTTCATTATTTAATTTCTTTAACAGTTATGGTGATGGATTTTTTATTTTCTGTTTAACGCTCAACTTAATTAGTTGGAAAAATAAAAGAAAAACGTAAATGAGAACTGGGGTATATTGGTCATAAAATTAAATTAAATACACTCTTAATGAGGATAGCTGTAGAAAATAGAGGTGCTAGAAGCAGATGCTCTCCGTTAAGAAATAGTCTCATATTGTAAAAGAGACAATCCGGACCAACATATACGTATGTTCATATAAAAATTCCACAAATATCCTCAATTTTTTTATTTTTAAAAATGCCCCACACTACATTTTTTTTTGTTTAAGATGTGATGTTCATATAAACAATTATTTTTTTGTCTAGCTAAATTATTAGTTATTATAATTATTATTATAATTTTCAATATATAATGGCACGCTTTTTTAACTTTTGATTTTTTTTTTAAATCTGGTTAAAATTTAAGAAGATATATAACAGATTATTAGTTACTACAATTATCAGGATATAAAACATCAAATAAATTTTCATTTTCCAGTAATTATTTGCAGTTCAAAAATGGAATCATTTGCAGTCTAAAAAATCAAATAAATTCAGCAAAAATGAAACAGAGTACAATTTCAAAAATAGTGATTTTTTAATATTCATAAAAAGTAGTATAAAAATTCAAAAAAATGTAAAATTTAGTCTCCAAGTACATTTTAATATGGAACACGTTGAGCACTTCAGGTCGACTATTTGAACTTTAAAAATCGCAAAAATGAATTTGTAGCATCGAGACCTTGATGATCATACTACTTTGATCATAGCCAACCTCTCCGTGTCTCCTGGGGTTGATATATGACAGGAGGCGCAATCCTGGCCCGGCTTCTGAGACTGGCCAAGCCCCGTACTCACTGTTCGACATGCTTGCTTTGAACCCTTGTACCAGTGCATCGCAGAAGCCAGCATCAAAACTGTAATCTCTCAACGGAGATTGAAAATTGTTATTATTAGGATTTAATTCGCCATTTGCTAACAAATTGTCCAATAGCTCCGAGTCACTAGAAACTTCAACTTGCAATACTGTAAAATGCATTCATACAGTTAGAAGAAAACATTACTAATATAACATAAATTTGATAATGTTGTAGAAGAACTACAAATTTACACTCCGTGCGCGCTTTAAATAATTAAGAACTGAAAATTTTACATAATACATTCATACAGTACCATTTTGTCTCGTAGACACGCATTTGTGTAAATGTGTGTCATTAGATTTTCGGACTGTGTATAGTTGCGTTTTTTGTGAGTACTAATTATTACTTACCACTAGCAATCATATGTTGCATGGGGATGGGCCCACATTCAGGTTAAAAGTATCTTTATATACCTAAAAAATAAATATATTAGATAAATTAAAAAAAATCACAAAATTATAGCAATACTATATTTGGGTTTTTTCTAATAACAGAAGTTGTTGTCTGCCATTTTTTTCAAACAACCATGTAATTCGTTTCTGTCCATTTCAACTGGCAGTATCTAACTTTCTTTCTATATTTAGGTCAAGAGACTTTTTTTTAGGATAATTATATGTTACCTCTTGATTCCTTCTCCCATTTTTCTCCCAACTAACTAACTTCTTTTTCTAACTATAATAATTAATTCTAACTAACTAGTGGTCCCTACAAATTAATTAGTAGATTTTCTCCTTCTATATTATTCCTCTCTCCCTTCCTCTCCCCCTTCCACCTCCGCCTCCCCCTTCCACCTCCACCTCCGCCAGCCTCTCCCACCTTCGCCTCTCCCTCTCCGCCTCCGCCTCCCACCTCCGCCTCCGCCTCACACGACGAGGATGAATACTTGTTCAATGATAGATGAATACTTGCATGACGAGGGTGAATACTTGTGCAACGGATAACTCGAAAGTATGTCATCATGGATCTCATTTTAAAGAGAAAATTATGTAGAAGACGTTCGTGGTTTTAGATTTGCAAAATTCCTCACAGATCGTCAGAAATATTAGTTAGATTGAACGGAGAAAAAAAAAACCACATCTAAAAACGTGTAAAAGATGGGTGTGATATGTCCAGTTTTTTTTAAAAAATACTTGATATATCAGGGTGAATACTTGATGTATTACATGTGAATACTTTATGTTATAGATGAATACTTTATGTTATTTCCACTTGCGGTGACGGTTATGCGGTCCCCACGGTAGTTAGTAATGGCGGTTGTGCGGTCCCCCCACTTAATTACGCGTTTTCTTTTGTTTTTAGCGGACGGCAGTTGTGGTACCCTACTATCTCCGTGTAATTAATGCTCTTAATGTCGTAATATTTCCATATATAATTCTTTCTCAAAGATGAGTACTTTTATTTATATGGATGAATACAACTCGTGTTAAGTGTGAATACTTTTTTGCAAATCGTCCCTTACTTTCCACCACTTATCTCCGCATATTACTGTGGTCCCCTACTTATTTGAAGTCGCAGTTGTGCGGTCCCACCATACCTTCATGTACTCTTTACACTTACACGACGAGGATGAATACTTGTTCAATGAGAGATGAATACTTGCGTACGAGGTGTGAATACTTGCGTAACGGACACCTCGAAAGTATGTCATCATAGATCTTATTTGAAAGAGAAAATTATGTAGAAGACTTTCGTGGTTTTAGATTTGAAAAATTTCGCACAGATCGACAGAAATATTAGTTAGAGTGAACGTAGGAAAAAAAAATCACTTCTAAAAACGTGTAAAAGATGGGTGGTAATGTTTCCTTATATAATTATTTCTCAAAGATGAATACTTTTATTTACATGGATGAATACTACTTGGGTCAAGTGTGAATACTTTTGCGCAATATTTCCGCCGGTAATGCTGTGAAGGCAGTTGTGGTCCCCTACTAATTCCAGCAGTTATTAACTGTAATATTGTGGTCCCCTACTTATTTTCAGTTGGGGAAAAAATGAGGGATGAATGATGGGGGAAAGCTAGGCTCTCCCTTCTTTTTATTCTATGTATCTATGTGTGTTGCTTCAATATCTGTGTTCGCTTAATGATATAGCACGTGCGGATTTTAAAGCAATTTCGATCGGTGCGCATCACATTAAGATATGTGCACATCGCTTCAATATCCGTGCATGTTCGCTTCAAGATTCATGTTGATCTAGTCCACACAGATCTTAGAGCTGTTCGGATGGTAGAGAAACCTTTCAGATTCAAATTTGAGTTTGATGGGCGCTTTATGCTTTTAATAAAGGATAAAAAAGGTATTTTATTAGAATGAGTTTTAATATAAAAGACAATAAAATGGATAAATTTGTAAGTTTTTGAAGTTTAGAGAGGAAAATATGTAATTTTGAAATTTTTGAGGGATATACGTGAAATTCCCCCTATATATTAAAGACATCTTTAATTATTTATTTATTTTTTAACACTTAAATTTATTTTAATTATCTCTTTAATAATGATCATTTCTTATTTATTCATTACTTATTCAATCATTAAATTATCTCTAATTAAATTATAATTTTTTATTTTCCTTTGGTTAAGAAAAAAAAGACATACTTGTCCTTTCCTTTTATTTCTTTCTTAAAAAAAAAATTAGCAATCTTTAATTATTTCCGCGCTTCTTGTGTGATCTATTGTGGTTTTTGCCAATACTCTCTAAGTCCCAACTTGAAAAGTTTTTTTTCAATCACAATCTGTGAACACCATCTACTATATAGCATCATATATAGCTACAAGAGCTCCAAAAGAAACAATGGTAGAAGTCGGAGAAAAGATTGTGAAGATTATTTTCTAATCAATTAGAAGATAATTAATAGGAATTTATGACTAAGGAGATTAAAAAAATTAGCATAAAAAATAAAAGGAACTGAAAGGTATAATGAAAAAGAAAATATAAATGATATGAAAAAAGAATTGCTGGTGCCGGGCTGGTAGCATTAGATCGATGTAGGAGTCGGGCTAGTAGCATTGGATCATGCCGACGGAGTAGGTGGAGGTGCCTTACCGGCTCCATCGAGACCAAGCGGGATAATCGCCTTAGAGACTTCAATGACCAAAATGTTGTCTGGATTGGCCGTGACAACCCCAATACTTGGAATCCAACGGTGCGCCCGGAACAGCGGACCCGAAAACTTGGTTCTCGTCCAGTTGATTGGTGTATTTAAGGTACGTAGCCCATTTGGCCCGTTGCTTGACCGGATGACTGGAAGAGGGTGGTGATGAGACCGTCCTTTTGCTTGAGAGCATCAAGCTTGAGGGGGTCGTAGTAGTCGAGGAGCATCAAGCTTTAACTCAGCAATTGTATTATATAAATTAAATATCAAAACTTTTGGATATACGTTAAATATAAAAGTAAGTAAATTCTAACATCAAATGTCAACTAGTGTAGTGGTTAAGGTCTGTGTCGCTGATACCAAAGAACATGGGTTCGATTCTCCCCTAGAACACTAGAAAATATGTTTTTAACGCATTGCACAATAAGTATGGTGGACCATGTGCGGTGCATCGTATTCAGACGTGTCATAGCGGTTCCAGCTAGATATTCAGACGTGTCATAGCGGTTCCAGCTGTATCTAGATGAGTCAATCCGTATCGGAGACAGTATCAAGAGGTTAAGGATTGTGGTGCTCCTAAAATCTGTCTTTTGTTTTATTTCATTTTGTTGTTAATTAATTATACTGTTAATTGTGGTGTGTATTTGGTACATGTCATTTTGTTGTTAATTACATTCACTGAGCGCTAAATATGTTATGTTCATAATAATTAATTAATTAATATTATTCCCCTCACCTCTCTATCTCCTCAAAAGACGACCGCAAGTAAATAGAGATAAAAGCATTACGCAAATTAACAAATAAGCATAATTATTAGACAAACGAATCCTGACAGCAATGTTCGCAAGGAACTGCCACAAACATTGATAATATGTTATCAAATTACACCCTCAAATTCTCAAATACATTAATAGGTCCAAAGCATGTATCAAATGGTTAAAACAAATAAGAACAATTCAAACAAAAGTTACGAATCCCGAGTTAATAGCTGGCACTATTTAAACTTTACAAAGTTAACTAACATGATATCCTGGCCCGCTTTCTTATAACAACAGTCACGAATGCGACTGACCTGAGAAGCGCCTTCATCTTCCTTTTCTTACACGGTGTCTGTTGTTCCACATCCTCATTGTTGAACAAGCTTGTAACGAAACTGTCGCTTCTTGTTGGACTTCCCATTGGATGAACTAAAGCCTGAAATCCAAAAGACAACATTAAGATTAAGAGGGGTGGTGGGGGTGGGGGGGGGGGGGGGGGGGGGGCGATGTTGTTTGATTCGGTGCTAGAACACCGATTGGCTGTTGTTTGTTAACTTGTTCGTGTGGATGCTGGTGGAAACACGGCTGCTATATATCGTTGCATACTTCCGTTGGTAACTTCTATCTTGAATTTAATTTTACACTTGAACCTGGTTCGGGTAGGAACTGAATTGAATTGTAACCCTATAATACTACCCGAATTCCCTACACATAGCACAAATCAAGTACGAGAAAGAGTAAAGAAAAGTTGATCATAAAGCAACCATTTATTTTCTTACATTTGTCTCAGGGAAAAGAGGGTGTTGTGTCTGTGCTATATGCTCACCGGAAGCAGTTGAGATGTGTTCATTATATATAAACATTGAAGAAATATCACAAATTGCAGAAAATTGCACGTATATTGGCACATCACCTATAATTTATAACAAACAAAATAAACTTGGCTCAATCAGATAAACATTAAACATGTTAATGAAAAGACAAGGAAAATATGAATATACTGCACTTCAATTATATCGTTCTCACCAGGGTTTGGCTCTGATGGACCCGAACCGACAACAGGAGGCTCACCGTTTGTACAGAAAGATATGTTCCTTCCCATCGGATGAACTAAAGCCTGAAATTCAAAACACAACATTAATTCAGATACAGTGCACAGATCAAGTACAAGAGAGATCAGTAAAGAAAAGATGATCATAAAGCAACCATTTAATTTTCTTACGTTTGTCTCAGGGTAAAGAGGGTGTTGCGTATCTGCTATATGCTCACCAGAAGCAGTTGAGATGTGTCTATTTAATACAATCATTGAAGAAAAATGACACAATGCAGTAAATGGCCTGTAGATTGTTGGCATATCACCTATAATTTATAATAACAAAAGAAACTTAGCTCAATCAGATAAACATATAAGCAGTTTTGAGAAAAGACAAAGGAAAATATAGATATACGACACCTTCAATTGTCTGGTTCTCACAAGGGTTTGGCTCTGATGAACCCGAACCGGCAAGAGAAGGCCCACCATTTGTAGAGAGAGACATGTTCCTTCCCATTGGATGAAATAAAACCTGAAATTGAAAAGACAGCATGAATTCTGATACAGAGAGCACAAAGGGTTGAACGGATAGTGACATGAGGTATAATCATAACATTATGAGTTAACAAAAGAAAATTTTAATTTGTTTGTACACAATCTGCACAAATTTTATATTCCTTCCCAATGGAAAAACTAGAGCCTGAATTTCAGAAGACAAAACATTATATTAGATACATAAAGCATAAATTGATTGAATTGGTACTTGGTAGTCATATAAGGTATAATTATACAATTCAGAGTTAAGCAAAGATTTTTTTTTCCTTTTTCTATTATTGGATTGCTGCACAACTTAAGAGTTAATAGATCAATGATTCATTAAAATAAAGCTTGTTGCACAATCAAGGGTTAATTCCAGCAACATAAGTTAAATTGTCTTGATACTGTTGGTGGTGATCCTAATTGAGGGACATGACACTATTGCACTATTGGTGAAGTGTGCAAAGGAAATGTATGAATTTGAGGGTCAATTGAAGAAAAGTTTTTATAAATTGAGGTTTAATACAATATATCAGCATCAAGACATAAGTTTAATTGATAAAGGATTGATCTTGATGTGAAGTTTGCAAGGGAGGAACTTCTACCAGAGGTGCCAACAGATTTATGTTGCTTCCAATAGATTTGTATTGTTATCAATAGGATAGTAAGAATTAGTTTGGTTCATGAATAAGAATATATACAACTAATTAATGCACCTGTTGAGGCTGACTAGTGTTCTCCAAAGGTCGGTATTGGGCAGGGGGCACCATCCTGGCCCGCTTTTTGAAGCCAGACAGCAGGAAGGTGATAAACCTGAGAATAAACTTTATTTTCACCTTCTTAGACATGCTTTCTTTGAAGGCATTGTACTCATTGGCACACGTCATTGTGTGCTCAATCATAGATATCCAGCTTTGGTCAGATTCTGACTTAATACCAAGTATCTAAGAAGTTTTGAAAGAGAGAAGAGAGGAAAATGAGCATTATCATCCATGGCAACAGAAAGCAATACTTGTTAAAAAATGAATACAAAAATTATCACAATCATAAATCCTGGTTTCAGTACTGGTACATTGCAGTAGGCACCAGCATGTACCTTCCAGTACCATTACCAATAACAGTGCTGGCACTGTTCAGGTCCAGTACTGGAACCACTCTGAGATTTGCAACTGGAACCACTCTAAAATTATAGCCGAGTATTCTAACCTTCCGAAGTTCAGGTTGGTCCTTGTAATACTGCCAGAGGAAGTCCTTCACTGTTTTGATGTTATTCTTTTGGAGGTTATAAGCACGGCCTTTTCCAACTTTCCTGATACTCTCTACATTGTGTATCAGCTTTAGCTGGTCTAGTTTTTGAGATGCTACAGAAAAATAAGCATTAAAATAGCAAACGTCAAAAATCATTATAGAATAACACTATAATGAATATTGATTAATACACAATGAAAATCATTATTAATTTACCTTTCCCATGACGGTCTTGTACCCGAAATGGTTTGCTCACACCCTCTAGAACTCTTTCCCCATTCAAATAACCCTCTTCTCCTTCACCCACGACCATAACTGCTAGCCGAAATCCACTCCTTCTCCAGCTTGAATTATCATTAAAATAAATATTTTGAAAGGTACCAAACCCATTTTCAAGCTGAATAGTAAGCTTACTATGACCTTTTCCTTTTAAAATAGGTCCCACCGTTTCCCTTGCCCTTAACACGCTTTGATCAAAGTCACTCTTGCTCCAATTTTTCGCTTTGTTTTCCCAGAGTTCGGCATCAAGCACCGTGAGTCTGACTTCGGCCAAAGAGAGAATGTTGTCAGGAGATATGATTGACTGAGTGCACGTGTCGTATATTGCTACTTTTATGGGGTTTCCATTCTCATCTATCACTGGGTCGGTTGTGAAGGAAGGGTTTTCGATGACATTATTGATGAAGACTAGCTGGTACCGAGCTTCGATGGTTTCATCTGGCAGCGGCCTGTAAGAGAAATATATATGAAACAATTATTATTTAAAAGGAGCCAAAAGTAGTACTTTGTGAAACCAGTAATTAATATATCTACTCAATCCAAGGTTGCAGTCAAAAAGTTTTGACTCAATGATTAACAAAATTGTTGAATTGCACATTAATTTTGGTGCTCTTCCTAAATTAGGGGTTGCAGTGTTCAGTAAATAATGGGAGTAACGGTACTGGTACAAACAAATCAGCAATTAAGCCAAATATTTATAAAAGGACAATTAAAGCAAAATATATATAAAAGGAGAAAATAAAAGAGAGAAGAGAGGAGGCGGTGAAACAGACTGTAAGATGTTGTTGTTGTTGTTGTGGGGATCCATCTCCATCTCTTAATATTCTCTTTGAGAAGAAAGGATTAGAATTAATTGCCTTTACTTGTCTCTACATTATTGTATTATATATCAATGAAACAAAATAGGGAAGTTCCAGGGAAGTTTCCCCTTTCCGATCCATTTTCAATTTGTCAACCAACGTTTATATTATAACCATAGAAGGCAAAATTGGCCGTTCCGGAGCGAGATCGGACGGTGCCGATCCGATTCCAGGCCGATTTAAGCGGACAGTGCAGATTTCGGCCAATTTTGACCAGTTTCAGTCAAATTTCAGTCCGTTCCGGCCCATTCCAGTCACATTTCAGCCGAAACGCGAATATAAAGAAGCAGAAATTTTTTTTGCAGCTGTGGGGATTCGAACTCTAGCCCTTTAGGGTGGAGTCTATGCAAGTTACCACCACACCATCCAAGCTTTTTTTGATTTATACCACAACTCATTTATATATATATCAATTATATCACGGATTGATATAATACAAATCAAAGTCACGGATTGACTAGACTATCCAAGCTTCTGACAAAAAAGTCCGATTTTCCGATCCGATTAGACCGATCCCGACCGATTTTTCCGAACCGAATTGGGATTGGACTGGGCCGATCCCGATTTCGATACCGATTTTTCCTTCTATGATTATAACAACACAAACAAGGTCAAATGAAGCATTCTCGAATTTAATTATAGCAATGAAACAAAATAATTTATATCAGGGGAATTTCATGTATACCCCTTATAAACTTCAAAATTACGTATTCCCCCTCTAAATTATAGCACTAGCATTTTCTAAGAAAATATATAGAAATAGACTTATTTACATATAATTTATAATGATATTCAATTTGAAATTACGTATTTCCCCATCTAAATTTCAAAAACTCACAAATTTACCCGTTTTTTGTCTTTTATATTAAAACTCATTCTAAATTTTAATAACAACCATTTACCCTTTATTAAAAGCATAAAACGCCCATTGGACTCAAATTTGAATCTTAAGGGTTTCTCTACTGTCCAATCTGTGCGCATCGCATTAAGATTTGTGTATGTCACTTCAATATACGTGCGTGTTCATTTCAAGATTCATGCTGATCTAGTGCGGATAGATCTTAAAGTTATGACATCAAAATACGCTAATTGAGCTACGGCCGCTATAGTGGTGATAGCAGTCTGCTATAGCACATAGCGTGTGGCGCAAATAGCGCGCGCTATACAATATGAGTTTTTTTAAGCAATTTATATGGGCTTTAAATAAAGACCCAAAAAATTCCAAACCGAAATTGAAATTTGAATAGAAAAAAAAATGGATTATGTCATGAATCATGATGCTTAAGATATTTTGAACCGCAATTTGAACTTTGTACGGGTTCAATATGAATATTATAATTTTTTAATTACTTTGGTGTTATTTATTGTTCTATGAGACTTTAGATAATGTTGATATTTAGTACAAATATTGAATACACGGAATGTAGAAAAAGAAACGCTATGTGACATAGCTTCCGCTATAGCGATGCTATTCGTTATAGCTTTTTTTGTAGCATTCCCGCTATGACGCTATAAACACTATTTAGAACTTTGATTTTATAAGATCCATATATGAATTTTATAAGATCTTTATTGAATAGTATATATGAAATTCCCCAAAAAAAATAATGGCTAATATATATTTTAAAGACATCTTTATTTTTTATTTTTTTAACACTTAAATTTATTTAATTATCTATATATTATAATGATCATTTCTTAATTATTCATTACTTAATCAATTATAAATTATCTCTAGTTAAATTATAAAATTTCTTTGATTTACTTTTGATTAAGAAAATAAAAGACATAATTATCTTTTCCTTTTACTTCTTTCTTAGAACATAATTACAAATCTTTGTGATCTATTGTGGCTTTTGTCAATATTCTCTTACATGGCTTGAAACTATTTCTTTTATATATAACATAACGATCAGATCATTTTGTAGAACTATTTCTTTTAATTTACTTAATATTCAATTCTATCTGACAATTCAATTTTTATTGTAACTATTATATATCTTTAGCATTACATTAATTATTGTAATTTCTCATATGATTTTTATTACATGTACTTAGACATATAAGAATTAGTCTAACTAAATTCAAGTTTTGAATAATGTATCAATTATTATAGCTTGGATTTCTATAGAGTAATTGATATTGAATAATTGTCAAATTTATAACATATGTGTTTTTTTTAATTCATATTGGATTTGTATATTCAAAACATTGATCATTGCTGATTTTTTTTTAAAACAATTGATATATGTGACTCAATATATTTTTAGCTAAATTAAAATTAACTCATTCTTATTATATTTTTATAATATAAAAATGACTTCTTTAAAATTAATTTTAGTTAATATGTTCATTGTTAATTCACATGATGAAAAATTACCTTAGAAATACAACTTCACCAATTATTTAATTTACTGACTGTTATTCATCATGTAACGACTGTGGTTCCTACTAAAAGTACAAACAGTCGATCTAAATCGTTCAACATGATTTCCATATAAATTATGTTTTTACTATTTTTTTAGATAGGCACGTAGAAAATCACTTGATCTAAAAGAGTCTAGACCATTCAAAACTAGTGATTTTTTACATATCTAAAAAACAGTAAAAAGTTGTAAAAATATATAAAATTTATTCGGCAAATACAATTTTAAGTGTATTATGTCTCTTTCGGCAAGACTCATGGAATCACAACCAAAATAATCTGAGTTATTGTTGTTTCTTAGGCACAAACATGAAAATGACCGATAATAACTTCACAATAACATCAATATGTCAACTGGAAAATTAGTTAAATAACTTAATGGAGAGTTAATGAAGAGGAAGAGTTCATGGCGCTATTTGTTAGAAATAAATTAAATTTGTTGATCATGATTCATGATTCATGAGTGAATAAAATATAAATATTTAGAGGCGGTCATCTCATACAGATCTGCTACGTTATTTGACTTAGAGGCGGTCATCTCAATTAATATCTCATATTGAGAGCTTGATTTGGGCTGGAGAAGGAAATTGTCACGGCGTGATCAGTCACGTCACGTTACGTCACGTCACGTGTGTCGATTACGTGACGTGACTCACGTGTTGCGTGACGTGACTATTCGCGTGACGTGACTATATTTAACAAAAATTATACGTCACGTCACGTCACGTAAACTAATCACGTCACGTGATCACGTCACGTCACGTCACGTTATAAAACAAATCACGTGATCACGTACTGTTATATTTTGTCAGTTCCAGCATATTTTGAGGACAAACTCTAGTAGTCCATATTCCTATTAGCACTATTAGGCTATGTTTCTGTAGTATATTCATAGTATATTCAGACTTTTATTTTGTGGCTGTTTGTAAAAACTATGTTTCTTAATGAAACGGGTTTAAATATCTTTTATCCAAAAAATTTGGCAATTTTTAGAATATTATTTACTAGTTAATTTTTGCAACATTATTTACTTATTTTACAAATTTTATAATTTTCATATTTTTTGATATATTTTTTCTGAATTTTCAACAATTTAAATTAAAATATAAAAAAAAGTTCAATGTGACTAATTTATGTCACGTTATATCACGTCACGTCATATCACGTCACGTGTAGTCACGGCGTGACTACGCGTGACGTGACCATTCGCGTGACGTGATCGTCTGCCACTATTTTGATCACGTCACGTCACGTCACGTGAAAAAAAAACATTGAACACGTCACGTCACGTCACGTGACCAAATCACGGCGTGTTTGTCACGTCACGTCACGGCGTGTCACGTATTTCCTTCTCTAATTTGGGCTACGATCCAAAAAAAAATGTTTTGGACTGATCAGCGGGACCCACATGTCAATGGTAATGTATATAGTACTGTAGGTAGGAGACTAGGAGTACTGTACAAACCATCTTATCCACTTTATAGTACCGGTTTCTTTCCATATTATGTATCTATAATGAGAATATATAGAGCATCCAAATATTTTTCGGTCTAATTAATTCCAAACCATCTTATCCACTTTAAAATCTGTGTGCACGAAAATTGAAACAGATGCGCACGAATTTTAAAATAGACCGCACACATCTTAAAGAAAATTAGACGACAGTGATTAAACCCATCAAACAAAAGTAAGTCCAATGGACATCGGACCTACTCTTCTCTCATCTGTAATATAGATACTAATATTTTGCCTGTGCTTTGCGAGGAGTTAAAAATTCAAACAAAAAAATACAACAAATAAAAGTAAATCAGATTAAATATTTTCATTCTTAACACTTAATACTTGTCTTTTTTATAATTTATGTTTCTTGTGCAATAAAATGAACTATTTTATCTTTAATTTCTCTGCTTAAAATCTTTCCATGGTAACAATATATATTTAATGTATGCTATTACTTTTAAGTCTTATTTATAAATTCATAATTCAATATCTAGAGAAGGAATATTATATTACGCACTTAGTTTTAATATTGCATCAACTATGCTTTAGTATGTGCATTGTATTCGAATTAATAATCATATAATTAAGGAGGAGGGATCGGATTACACCCTTTCTTTTGACACATTTTGACACCTATCATTTTCAAAGTCCAAATAGTCGATCCAAATCGTTCAACATGATAGATATATTAAAATGTGCTTGGAGATTAAATTTTACATTTTTTGAATTTTTTTACTATTTATTAAGATGGTTACAAAATTGTTGTTTTCAGACCATTGAAAAACAACGATTTTGTAACCATCTTAATAAATAGTAAAAAAATTCAAAAAAAATGTAAAATTTGATCTCCAAGCACATTTTAATATGGTGATCATGTTGAACGGTTTGGATCGACTCTTTGGATTTTGAAATCGCAAAATTAACCTATAAAAAAAACAGTGTCAAGATGTGTCAAAAAAAATAGTGTAATTGGATCCCTCCTCATAATTAAGTGGCAGTATCAGATCAATATATATGTTGTTGGTTTGATTAAGTGGCAGTATCTTAATCCAATATATTTGTCGTGCAAGAAAACATTATTGGATTGGTTACAAAATAACAGTAAATTATAATAATAATTACTAAATTTTTTTTTTTCATAAATATTAAATATTTTATTATATTTTCAGTTTATAAAAATTTTGTACTAACATGATTTAAGTGTCCAGTATCCTGTCTTGGCAGTTGCAGATAACACCTATCTTCATAAAAAAAAATTGAGAAGGGCTTGGCTCTGATGATCAACTAAAGCCTGAAATTCAAATGACAACAATAATTTAGACATGAGGTATAATCATACAATTCTGAGTTAACAAAAGAAAATTTTAAGTTGTTGGTGCGCATTTCAGCACAAATTAAGAGTCAATAGATGAACAAAGGTTGATATTATAAGAGATGAGCTATGCTGAGTAAAAAGAGTTTTTTACTCAGGTAAGCTTAATTTCCCTTTTTTTTCAAGTGTTTTGTAACAGTGGAAAATTGTTGATTTGGCCATTGTCAGAAACTGTAGCATATGATTCTTGTTGTAATGAAATTTAGAAATTGAAAGAAAAAGTACCTTAAAATGGTACTTTTTCTTTCATATGGTATATTTTAGAAATTGAAAGAACCTTAAAATGGTATATTTTAAGGTACTGATACTGGTACAGTAGCTGTACCAGTGGCTGTCAGAAATTTGTACTGGTACAGTGATTGTACCAGTAGTTGATAGAGAAAGCACAAGTAATTTGTTTGTAGTGGGTGGAATTAGGTCTATATGTCTTTAGGAATATCACAAGTAATTGTAGTTGTAACTAAAAATCAAATAAAAAGCAAAGCTCAATTGAATCGGTTCCTACAAAAGAATTTTATTTCACAAAAGCACAAATTCAATTTCTTCAACAAAGACCTAGAACACAAATAAAAAATAGTAACACAAGACATAGGAACTTGAAGCATTTTCCCCTTTCTTTTTTTTTGTGTACCAGCTTTCGGTACCAAATTAAAATAAAGAAAACAATTCAACCCTTTCTTTGTTTGTGCCAGCCTTTGGACCCTTTTTTGTTCTTATCATCTATTCCTTTGATTTTCTTACTTTCTGGTACAACCCTTTCTGGTATAAACTGTACCAATTTCAAAATTGTCACTTAATTTTTGTAAGAAAATAATCATAGATCTTTTTTTTTTTCAGTTGTAACCGTAAGTTTATTGAATTGATCTAGTCGGGACTAATCTCCACTGTATCTGCGCATTGAATAGCAAACCATAATTCACTAGTAACTGAAAAATATTGGAAATATCCATATAATATCTAAAAACAAAACAGCAAGCAGCACACAAATTGAACAATAATCAATAAACCCAATTACAAAAAATTAACAACAGCAAGTATTTACAACAATAACCACAACAGATCAATGTTCATATATCAATCTCATCAGATTCTTTCCTTTTTTAGGGTCAGTTGGCAAGGTTGCCGTCTGACATTTGTATTAGAGATAAAAAAAGGTGTTTTTACAACCTAGTCCCTGTACATATTTACCAGAAAGACTAAAAGAAGTACTAAATCTACACAAACTACTCAATTTTGGTATCCTTGACTATGTATTTACCAGCTCCTCACGTGGTCACCTCCCTGCACCCTAACAGTGAGCACTCCACTGTTGTATTTCAATTTTGGTATCCTCGACTATGTATTGCACGGGGCGCCTCTTTTGATCAAAAATCCTTTAATCCTCGACTACTTCCAGCTTGAATTATCATTAAAAACAATATTCCTAAAAGTACCAACCCCATTTTCAAGCCGAATAGTAAGACCACCTTTCAACATAGGCCCCTTCCCTTCCCTTTCCCTTAGCACCTTGTTTGGATGAGAAAGATTTAAATTTTTTATTTTGACATAACTGTATACTTAGAGGTAATGGAGCAAAAGCTTGATTACAACAAGGCCTCCACCACCATTGATGTGCTGTGCTCAGTGAATGTAATTAACAACAAAATCAAACAAAAAACAAAAGTTTAGAAAAGAAACAACGTGTTGATTAAAACTCCAACATGGGATATATTATTCACGGAAAAACTACTACATGGGACACAAACCAAAAGAAAAGAAACAACTCGTTAATTAAAAACTCCAACATGAATTATTCTGGCCTGTTCTCTTGGAAGATCCTTGAATAACCTGCTGTCTGACTTTTTTCCAGTAAAAGATCTTCCAAACCAGGCACTACCATCTCCACCTTTCTTCCAGCAAAAGACCTTCCTAACTAGTAACTGCCACTGCCACCGCCACTGCCATCCATTATGATATCCAGATTGCCACTGCCATCCATTATGATATCCCGATTATAGTAGAACATGCCAGATAGTAGTTCAGATTGATCATGAGGGAATCCTGCAAGAGGCACTCACAAATTTTTATTTACTAATATTAGTAGGCATATGGGAAAGCAGCATATTAAAATATTGAGATAATCCTGTTGAATAATCAGTTTATATAATTGAAAGTGAAGTACTTACCGCTATCATTAGTAAGTTGCATCTCCACTATAGGCTCACCATAAGCAGTTGAGATGGGTACATTTGATAAATTCTTTGAAGGCCAAATTGTCATACCAGCTATTATTAATAATAACAAAATAAACTTATCTCAGTCCGATAACATATAAAAGGGTTCAACAAAAGATGAGCAAAATGCAGCACCTTCAATTATATCCTTCTCAGAACGCTCAACTTTAGTACAGACAGACGAGGTTTTTTCCATCGGCTGAGGTATAATCATACAATTCTGAGTTAACAAAAGAAAATTTTAATTTTTTGGTATGCATCCCATTCAGTATATTTCTCTCCACATTCACATTCACATTCGCATGCTGAAAGAATAAACAAAAATAGTAAATTTATGTTGTTCTTAATTTGATATTCAAAATAAAATTGGTTTGAATTTGGATTAAAAATGTCTACTTCTTTATCCATTGAAACAAACCAAATATGTGAACTCAACTTGTAAAGAATACAATGAAATTATAAACCGAACAAGACACTTTGTAAAGAATAAATGTAATTAAAATCGAAGATATAATCGGTCAGAAACAATTGTAAAATCTGGCAAATGACATAAAGATATAATGAACGCACCTGGTGAGGCTGACTACTGTTGTTCGAGACATTGCATTTAGCGTGAAATTCATCGGCACACTGCTTCACATGCTCAACCATAGACTCCCACTCTTTGTTAGATTCTGACTTAATACAAAGTATCTACAAAATATGAAAGAGGAAAGAGATGAAAATGAGTATTACCATCCATGAAATCAGAAAGCAAAATTTATTAACAAACGAATACGAAAAAAGAATGATCATGATCTTAAATCCTGGTTTCGGTACCAGTATAATGCGGTAGGCACCAGATCTGTATCAGCATGTACCTTTTCAGTACCACTACCAATATTAGTCAAGCATGAAACAAATATGAACTAGTATAATTGATGCACCTTATTGTACCAACGCAATATAAGTACTTATAGGTGGGTACTGGAATTGTAACATTACGTACTGGTACTGAATCTATTCAGCTGCCAGAACTAGAACCACTCTGATATTTGCAAGTGTAACATAAAAACTACAGGTGAGTATTCTAACCTCACGAAGTTCAGATTGATTATTGTAATACCACCAGAGGAAATCCTCCACTGTTTTGATGTTATTCTTTTGGAGGAGAGAAGCACGATCTCTTCCAACTTTCCTGATACTCTGTACATTGTGTGTCAGCTTTAGCAGGTCCGGTTTTTGGGACGCTACAGAAAAAAAAAGCATCAAATCAGCAAGTATCAAACATACAAGGATTTAATTTACCCTAATATATACAAACTTAACACATATGTAGTGGCACCAAAATCTTTATGTTCGTGATTTTTGGTCATCAAATGCAAATTGGACTTTACATGCTGGTACTGGTAAAACATGCTAGGAGCATAGACTAAGATACTTGGAACATCTCTTACTAATACCATGCCATTTACCAACGACACTATAATGAATAATGATGAATACACAATGAAAATCATTCTTTACCTTTGATGCGGCGGTCTTTTACCTGAAAAGGTTCGCTCACACCCTCTTGAACTCTTTGCCCATTCAAATAACCCTCTTCTCCATCAACCTCAACCATAACCCCTAGCCGAAATCCACTCTTTGTCCAGCTTGAATTATCATTAAAAATGATATTTCCTAAAGTACCAACCCCATTTTCAAGCTGAATAGTAAGACTACGACCGATCAAAATAGGCCCCTTTCCTTCCCTTTGGCTTAACATGTTCTGAACAAACTCACTTCTGCTCCAATTTACTCCTTTGTTTTTCCAAAATTCGGCATCAAGCGCAGTGATTGTAGCTTTGGCAGAAGAGAGAAAGTTGTCAGGAGATATGACAGACTGAGTGTGCCTGTCATATATTTCAACTTTTATGCGGCCTCCATTCTCGTCTTTCACTAGGTCGGTTGTGAAGGTGGGGTTTTTGACCTTGTTCTTGAACCTTAACTGGTACTGAGCTGGGATGTTTGGATCTGGCAGCAGCCTTTAAGAGAAATTTGAAATCCATAATTACTTACAGGAGCCAGAAGCAAAAAGAAATACAGCTTGAATCTCTTGGTAAATTTTACAGGCATGCATCATCTGAAAACCAATAACCTACTTCCTACAAAGTTGGAATAAAAATGGTGAATAAGTAATTCTCACAAAATTAGAGTTGATGATGAGGGTGTGTTGATTGAATAAAATCGTTGACTGCCATAAATGAGGATCAACAAACTCCTGATAGGCCTATTTGGTGTTTCTTGTAAAATTGGGTGTTGAGATAAAAAGAGTAAATAATAGCTCACCTTGGAGGAGGTAAATTGTGGTGAGACATTTTACCAAGCTCTTCCCTAACCTGGATCTCTTCTCTAACCTGTTAAATTAATATAAAATTGGCATTACATAAACATCAGAGAGTCAATCAGGGACGTGCATCATAATAATGGTCTAGGGACAGTACTGATACAAACAAATAAGCAATTAATTAAGCCCAAAAAAATGGTGCAATCAAATTTAACGACCAGTAAAAGCAAGGATAAACAACAATAAAAGAATTCCAAGTAACACAGAAAAAGTAATTAAACAATGGTCAGAGTAGCACAAGTGGCATATGGTGGCATTGCCACCAATTTCATTCTGACATGTGTACCAGTGGCAGTACCAAACCACTGGTACAAGGCCAGGAAATGTATTGTTTTTACAGACTTATAGAAATTAAATAAGCAAAATAAAACTAAATTTGAACAGCTAAATTTCAGATGAATAGAACTAAATGGGAATGGTGTTTGTAATTATAAGAAAGGGAATTAATCCTTACAATTGTCCGAATCATCTCTTCAGTATGCCTTTGAAAAGCGGGATTCCTAGTAAACAACAGATAAAGATAAAAAAGTTATTACAAGGAAAATTAAAGGAGTGTAAGTAATTGAAGTATTAAGAGAGAGAGAGAGAGAGAGATTAAGAGAAGAGAAAAGAAGAGAGCGCAGAAATATGGGAGTTGATTCGGGTTGCAATATGGCGATTGAGGTATGGTACGAGATGTCAGCCAAGTTGGGGTACAGATTAATGGTACCTCAGAGTTCAATACAGCAAATATGGACCGAGTGAAGGGAGCAGGCGAAAAGAAGAGGCAGGACATGCAAAAAGGAATGGAATTCGTATTTTGCCTGTACATGCTGGCATATATGGAGGAGAAGAAATGATAAAGTCTTTACTGCCAGAAAGATACCCTCCAAGATGTTGGCAGAAAGGATTGTTACGGAGGGAAGGATGTGGATCACTTTTTACAATTCGGGTGGACGCAAGCTATTGGGGACTAATCTGTTGCAGGATCCAGATTAGATGCTTGTTTTCTTAATTTCTTTCCTTTGAAAAGCTATTGGGGACTAATCTAAGTGTTTTTCTTTAGGTTACATTCAGTTCCTTTTAACTATACTGGTACACTGTTGGTACCAGGTCCGAGCTTCAATAGGTGGCTGGCAGGAATAGGGCAGAGGAGGACTTTTGGTGGCCAATAGCCCGATAGTGTATTTGGATTATCCTATTTTACTCTCAGAACTGATGTAACTGACGTACTTAATTTACTTTTTAATATATTTTGGCAGCTGCTGCCAAATTTTCAAGAAAAGAAGAGTGGAACTGACATAAGGATATTGGTCAGGTCTCCGGGGAGAGGGGTGAGCGGACGGTTTTCGTTTTCAATGCCCATCTCTACTTCTCTCTGTGTCTATATCTATCTCAGATTATGACAACTGAAGAAGCTGAATAAGAGAGAGGGTTGGGGGCACAAATTTATATTGCAACAAGAAAGAGAGCTGACATGGAATTTACAGCTGGTTCCTACGAAAGTTTTTTTTCCTTTTTTTTAATTGTAAAAGGGCCTCAGCTCCGAGAGTTCGGTCTGCTAAAGTAACTCAATTTTTGTGTTTATATCCGGACCGTCGTAGTCGAATTCGTACTCACGGAAATCTATGTAGCTATTTTCTCTAAAATGAATTTTGAATCTGATCAAAATTATTGGATTTCTGACTGAACACAGCAGAAAAAAAAATTGTTTTTTAGGGCCGGAGTATGGCATGGGCGCATGGCGTCCCGTTTTTTTTTTTTTTTTTTTTACGTTTTTTTCACGGGCCGGAGTATATCATGACGTCCGCTAGGACGCCATGGCATATACTAGCCTTCTTATTTTTCAAATTCTGACCAACAGTTTCTCATTTTTAATATTTTATTTATTTATTTTCTTATATATTAAAATCTCGGTGGTGAGAAGCTCGCTAGTGCGTTATCATATTTTGCTTTACCATGTGTCCGTGCGTAGAAGATAGCTTTGCGATTCGAGCGTAACGTTCTGCACGAATCGTAAAGCTCTCTCCTGCGGTAGGCACCGGACACGTCGTGACGCACAATATGCAAATTTCATGCCACCACAGTCCAAATCCTATTACATATGCACCAGGCAGCCAGCCTATCCGAGTGCATATTCTATTTGAAATGGAGGAGGCCAGTTAAATTTCTTTGAATCTCAGAAGATGCGAATTCAACTACCCAGCCGATATTTCCCCGAATTTTTTATTAGTATCCATAAAAAATAAATTACAAAAATATCCATGATTTTTGGGTTTTTTTGTTATATGATTTTATTGTTTGTTATATTTTTTTTAACATATTGGCCGTTATGTCTGACAATGTTTTTTTGTTGTTTTTTTTTATGTTTGATGATGTTTTTTATATGTTTATTTGTTATATTGTAATGTTTGACGATGTTTTCTATTAATTATATGAGTAGAACTAGGGTGTGTTGTGCTCACCAAATGATTTAGTGAGCATAACACCTAAATCTATCGGATTGACTTCAAACGAGACAAATCCAAACCGTTAAAACCGATCTACTTCACGAGTGATGCGTGCACATACAAAATTTTGAAATTTTCGAATTCATTTAGTCCAAAGTCAAGAGGTCAAAAGTGATAAAAAATGAATGCACCAAAATTAAGATTTAGGAGTTATTTCCATCCATTCATTTTTCATTAATTTTGACCACTTGACTTTGGACTAAATGAATTCGAAAATTTTAAAATTTTACATGTACACACATCACTCGTGAAGTAGATCGGTTTCAACGGTTTGGATTCGTCTCGTTTGAAGTCAATCCGATAGATTTAGGAGTTATGCTCACCAAACCCTTTGGTGAGCACAACACACCCTAGTTCTACTCTAATTATATTGGTTTTTTTTTTAAACGATTAGTGTTATGTTTTGTTTTACTAAAAAGGCATCCAAATAAATGAAAACATAAGAAATATTACAATTTAAACATAAAATACTACAAAACAATTTAACTAAAACTACAACACTAACATAAAAAATTAGGTGCCACTGTACGGCAACCACGACGTGCTGGACAGGTCTCTGAATGAAATGGTAGAGAGTGATGACGACCACCAGAGGGGGTCCATCGCCTAGATGGACTTACTTGAAAATGGACCAAAATCATATAGACAAACTCCACAGAAGAGGAGAGAGAATGGAAAAAAAATGAAGATATATGAAATTCAAAATCCCTACCACACACACACACACACAGATATATATATATAGAGAATGGCTAAGCTCAAAATGTTTGTTCCTGGGCTCAGGAACAAACGAGTCGGTTCTCCAATTTCCGAAATTCAAACAACAAATCCAAACCGTTAGATGTTCAATCTATATTAAAATGTGCTTGGAGACCAAATTTTACATTTTTTGGAATTTTTTTACTATTTATTAAGCTGGTTTGAAAATCGCTGTTTTCTAATGGCGCAGAATTTTAATAAAAACAGCGATTTTCAAACCAGCTTAATAAATAGTAAAAAAATTCCAAAAAATGTAAAATTTGGTCTCCAAGCACATTTTAATATAGATTGAACATCTAACGGTTTGGATTTGTTGTTTGAACTTCGGAAATTGGAGAACCGACTCGTTTGTTCCTGAGCCCAGGAACAAACGTTTTGAGCTTAGCCATTCTCTCTCTCTCTCTATATATATATATATATATATATATATATATATAGAGTGGCTAATATCAAAATGTTTGCACCAAGGGGTTGGTGCAAACGATTTGTTTTCGGGTTTTCGAAGTCCAAACGGTCGATCCGAACCGTTAGATATTTAATCCATATTAAAATGTGCTTGGAGACCAAATTTCACATTTTTTGGAATTTTTTTGCTATTTATTAAGCCACTTTGAAAGTTGCTGATTAGGGTGAACAGTAAAAACAGTGCAATCAAATTCTGGACCGTGTGATCAGCAACTTTCAAAGTGGCCTAATAAATAGTAAAAAAATTCCAAAAAATGTAAAATTTGGTCTCCAAGCACATTTCAATATGGAGAACAACTTGAACGGTTCGGATCGACCGTTTGGACTTCGAAAACCCGAAAACAAATCGTTTGCACCAACCCCTTGGTGCAAACGTTTTGATATTAGCCACTCTCTCTCTCTCTCTATATATATATAAAAAATGCTGGGCTTAGCTAAGCCATGGTGTAAAATGACTTGGTGCTCCACGCCTCATTATTTCCATTTTGAAAATCCAAACTACCGATCCGAACCGCTCAAGTTGTTCTCCACATCGAAATGTGCTTAGAGACCAAATTTTACATTTTTTGGAATTTTTTTACTATTTATTAAGCCACTTTGAAAATCGATGATCCATTGGTCCAGAATTTTTTACTGTTTTGCTACTGTTCATCCGGATCAGCGATTTTCAAAGTGGCTTAATAAATAGTAAAAAAATTCCAAAAAATGTAAAATTTGGTCTCCAAGCACATTTCAATATGGAGAACAACTTGAGCGGTTCGGATCGGTAGTTTGAATTTTTAAATTGGAAATATGACGTGGAGTACAAACCGTTTTACTCCATGGCCTAGCTAAGTCGGACTATATATATATATATATATATATATAATATGGCTAATATGCTACGCGTAGCATAGAGCGCCTCCGTGCTACAGCTCAATATTTGAGTTTTCAAAATCCTAATAATGAATTTGAACCGTTCAACATGATCTCCATATGAATATGTACTTGCAAACCAAATTTTACATTTTTTAGAATTTTTTTACTATTTTTTTAGATAGGTAGAAAATCACTTGATCTAAAAATTTTGTACCATTCAGATCAAGTGATTTTCTACCTATTTAAAAAAATTCTAAAAAATGTAAAATTTGGTTTGCAAGTACATATTGATATGGAGATCATGTTGAACAGTTCGGATCGACCGTTAGGATTTTGAAAACTCAAATATTGAGCTGTAGCACGGAGGCCCTCTATGCTACGCGTAGCACCATAGCCAACTCCTATATATATATAGAGGTTGGCTAATGTTATAACAAGTCGTTTTTGGATTTCAAAGTTCAAACAGTCAATCCGAACCGTTCAAGTTGTTCTCCATATTGAAATGTGCTTGGAGACCAAATTTTACATTTTTTGGAATTTTTTTACTATTTATTAAGCCACTTTGAAAATTCTGATCGCATGGTCCAGAATTTTACAATAAAAACAGTGCAACAAAATTCTGGACCATGCGATCAGAATTTTCAAAGTGGCTTAATAAATAGTAAAAAAATTCCAAAAAATGTAAAATTTGGTCTCCAAGCACATTTCAATATGGAGAACAACTTGAACGGTTCGGATCGACTGTTTGGACTTTGAAAATCCAAAACGACTCGTTATAACTTCGGCTGAAGTTATAACGTTATGATATTAGCCAACCTCTATATATATATATATATATATAGAGGAGGGATCCAATTACACCTTTTTTGGTGACACATCATGACACCGTTTTTTATATAGGTCAATTTTGTGATTTCAAAATCCAAACAGTCGATCCGAACCGTTCAACATGATCACCATATTAAAATGTACTTGGAGATCAAATTTTACATTTTTTTGAATTTTTTTACTATTTATTAAGATGGTTACAAAATCGCTGTTTTTCAATGGTCTGAAAACAACGATTTTTGTAACCATCTTAATAAATAGCAAAAAAATTCAAAAAAATGTAAAATTTGATCTCCAAGCACATTTTAATATATTCATCATGTTGAACGATTTGAATCGACTATTTGGACTTTGAAAATGATAGGTGTCAAAGTGTGTCACCAAAAAAGGTGTAATCGGATCCCTCCTCATATATATATATATATATATAGAGATAGGCTACGGTGCTTTGGGAAGTAAAGAGGGTGTTTTACTTCCCGCTCATATTTTCATTTTCAAAGTTCAAATTGTCGATCCGAACATCTCAACATGATCTTCATATTGATATATGCTTGGATACCAAATTTTACATTTTTTGGAAATTTTTTACTATTTTTTTAGAATTTTTGAAAATCACAGCTTTTCATGAAATAAAAAAATAATAAAAAATTCAGAAAAACACTGATTTTCAAAAATTCAAAAAAAATAGTAGAAAATTTCCAAAAAATGTAAAATTTGGTCTCCAAGCACATTTCAATATGAAGATTGTGTTGAGAAGTTCGGATTGACTATTTGAACTTTGAAAATGGAGATATGAGCGGGAAGTAAAACACCCTCTTTACTTCCCAAAGCACCGTAGCATTACTCTATATATATATATATATATATATATATATATATATATACACAGAGAGAGAGATGGGCTAGGGTGTGAGCCGTGGAGTAAAACAAGTTTATACTCCAAGCAATATTTCCATTTTGAAAATCCAAACAACCGATCGAACTGCTCAACACGATCTCCATATTGAAATGTGCTTGGAGACCAAATTTTACATTTTTTGGAATTTTTTACTATTTAATAAGCCACTTTGAAAATCGCAGATCCTGGTGAACAATAGAAAACAGTAAAAAAATTCTAGACCAATGGATCAGTGATTTTCAAAGTAGCTTAATAAATAGTAAAAACATTTCAAAAAATGTAAAATTTGGTCTCCAAGCACATTTCAATATGGAGATCATGTTGAACGGTTCGGATCAGTTGTTTGGATTTTCAAAATAGAAATAATGAGGCGTGGAGTAAAAACTTGTTTTACTCCATGGCTCATTTTAGCATTTCTCTATATATATTTATATATATATATATATATAGATAGAGAGAGAGAGATAGACTATGGTGAGTTGTGAAGTAAAACAACGTTTTAGTTCACGCTCATATTCCCATTTGAAAATTCAAACCGTCGATCCGAACTGCTCAACATGATCTCCATATTGAAATGTGTTTGGAGACTAGTTTTACATTTTTTGAATTTTTTTTACTATTTATTAAGCCACTTTCAAAATCGCTGATCTGGATGAACAGTAAAAACAGTAAAAAATTATGGACCAATGGATCAGCAATTTTCAAAGTGGCTTAATAAATAGTAAAAAAATTCCAAAAAATGTAAAATTTGGTCTCCAAGCACATTTCAATATGGAGATCATGTTGAGTGGTTCGGATCGGTTGTTTGGATTTTCAAAATGAAAATATGAGCGTGAAGTAAAATCACCTCTTACTTCACAAACTCACCATAGCCTAGCTCTATATGTGTGTGTGTGTCTAAAACCCTGAACCGTCCAGAGGCAATTTGGGTGGTTTTAGAAATATTCAAAAATCATGCATATTTTTTTATTTTTTTATTTTTTAGTGGATACTAATTCGGGATATTTCCTTTTTTGTTTAAAACAAATAAACAATAAAAGGAAAATTGACGGGGAAAATTCTCTCTTCTACGCCTCGCATGGAGGAAACGGAAATGGGAGTTACGGGAATGAATGGGCAAATTTCAAGCCCGAATATACACTTATCTTTTTTCTTTTAATTTTATTTTTATGTCATACATTTCAAACACCACTAAATAATATGAGTAGAACTAGAGTGTTCTTCAGCTCACCAAGTTTCTTTGTGAGCTTAACTCAAAAACTTTTCGGATTAAATTCAAATAACGGATTCAAAATGTTAAAACCAATATAGTCCACAAGTGATGCGTTTACATTTCAAAATTATAAATTTTCAATTAATTTAGTATAAAGTCAAAAGCAGTCAAAAAATAATGAAAAATGATCGCATTAAAATTAACTTATAAATCATTTAGAATCTTGGTTCTATTAATTCTATCTGTGGTGTGAATGAACTCACAAAAGAATCTGTAGAATGGAAAAATGAACTCACAAATACTTGTATATACAAACAATCAGCTATCATGGATTGTTCATGGTTGCCTTAATTAACTGTACACGTCCTTTAGCATCCATGTCGAGTGGAAAAGTTTTATTTCATGGTTTTTACCAGATTTGGTATGTTTTGATAGCGTTTCTATTTTATGCATTATAGTATGCAGGCCTTTCCATGACACGTCATGCTTGACTTTTTGTTCTTATTTTCTTGATTAACCAACGGTTAGGAGTAGGCCAGGAATCTGCTTAGAGTAAAAGTAGCTAGGCTGTGAAACACAAACACTCTTTCTCCTCTTTCTTTTCTTTGCTTTTGTCAACTAGTGATAATTTTTTATTTTTGAGTGTATCGGGATATTTCCTTTTTTGTTTAAAACAAATAAACAATAAAAGGGAAATTGACGGAGAAAATTCTCTATTCTATGCCTCGCATGGAGGAAACGGGAATGAGATTTACGGGAATGAACGGGCAAATTTCAGGTCCGGATATACACTTATCTTTTTTCTTTTAATTTTATTTTTATGTCATACATTTCAAACACCACTAAATAATACGAGTAGAACTAGGGTGTTCTTAATCTCACCAAGTTTCTTTGTGAGCTTAATTCAAAAACCTATCGGATTGGATTCAAACAACGGATTCAAACGGTTAAAAACTAATCTAGTTCACAAGTGATGCGTTTACATTTCAAAATTATTTCAAATTTTCATGTAATTTAAGGAGTAAAAGTAGGCTGTGAAACACTCACCTTCTCCTCTTTCTTCTCTTTGCTTTTGTCAACTGGTGATAATTTTTTATTTTTTAGCTAGTGGATACTAATTCGGGATATTTCCTTCTTTGTTTAAAACAAATAAACAATAAAAGGGAAATTGACGAGGAAAATTCTCTATTCTACGTCTCGCATGGAGGAAACGGGAATGAACGGGCAAATTTCAGGCCCAGATATACACTTATCTTTTTTCTTTTAATTTTATTTTTATGTCATACATTTCAAACACCACTAAATAATACGAGTAGAACTAGGGTGTTCTTAATCTCACCAAGTTTCTTTGTGAGCTTAACTCAAAAACTTATCGGATTGGATTCAAACAACGGATTCAAACGGTTAAAAACCAATCTAGTTCACAAGTGATGCGTTTACATTTCAAAATTATTTCAAATTTTCATGTAATTTAAGGAGTAAAAGTAGGCTATGAAACACTCACCTTCTCCTCTTTCTCCTCCTCTTTCTTCTCTTTGCTTTTGTCAACTAGTGATAATTTTTTATTTTTTAGCTAGTGGATACTAATTTGGGATATTTCCTTTTTTGTTTAAAACAAATAAACAATAAAAGGGAAATTGACGGGGAAAATTCTCTATCTACGTCTCGCATGAAGGAAACGGAAATGGGATTTACGGGAATGAACTAGCAAATTTCAAGCCTGGATATACACTTATCTTTTTTCTTTTAATTTTATTTTTATGTCATACAAGTTTCTTTGTGAGCTTAACTCAAAAACCTATCGGATTGGATTCAAACAACGGATCCAAACTGTTAAAACCAATCTAGTTCACAAGTGATGCATTTACATTTCAAAATTATAAATTTTTAATTAATTTAGTATAAAGTCTAAGCGGTCAAAAAATAATGAAAAATAATCGCATTGAAATTAACTTAAAAATCATTTTTTTATAAAACCTAATTTGCACACTGTGTTGATAAGACCTGCTCTTTAAGACAAGTGTATATCCGTTGGATTCAATGAACGATTGAGATTAAGTCAGGCAAAATATGAGATATCTCAGTGGATATGGATTCCGTAAAAAGAGAAAGGCATGAGCGGACCTAATATGAGATATCTTTTTAAAAGGATTGTAAGAAAAAGGCAGCTGGTTGCTAGAAAGTTTTTTTTTTTTTTTTTAATTGTAGGACGGCCTCAGCTCAGACAGTTTGGATGCTCCCGGATTCGAAGAAAGGAATCCGTATATCTCATATTTCGGCCGCCTTAATCTCAATCGTTCATTGAATCCAACGGATAAATTTGTATTGCAAGAAAGAGAGCTGACATGGACATTCTATAGGCCTTACAGCTGGTTCCCAGAGATTTTTTTTTCCTTTTTTTTTTATTGTAAAAGGGCCTCAGCTCCGAGAGTGCGTGACCGACGTGTCCGGTTCCTACCGCAGGAGATAGCTTTATGATTCTTTTGCTTGACTGGAAGCCTACAATCTGCACCTATGATATTATTAGAGTAGAACTAGGGTGTGATGTGCTCACCAAACTCTTTGGTGAGCACAACTCTACATAAACTATCAGATTCACTTTAAACGAGATTAATCCAACCGTTGAAACCGATGTACTTTACGAGTGATGCACGTACATGCAAAATTTTGAATTTTTTGAATTCATTTAGTCTCAAGTCAAGTGGTCAAAATTGATGAAAAATGAATGATCCAAAATGAAGTTGTTTTAATGCATTCAAAAAATTCTCAATTTTGACCACTTGACTTGAGACTAAATGAATTCAAAAAATTCAAAATTTTGCATGTACGCCCATCACTCGTAAAGTACATCGGTTTCAACGGTTGGATTAATCTCGTTTGAAGTGAATCCGATAGTTTATGTAGAGTTGTGCTCACCAAAGAGTTTGGTGAGCACATCACACCCTAGTTCTACTCATATTATTATATCATTATATTATGGTGTAGGGTTTTATTACTGGGTTGAATAGAATTTTTATTATCCTTAACCTAGGCCCTAGCACCTCTTTCCTTATAATCCAACTTCTTCTTTCATTCAGCATCTCTTGGCTTTCTTGCTTGTCCTCATCTTCTTGCCATCAAGAAAGACAGAGAGAGAGTTCTGCTCGAATCATAAAATATAAAATATTATGAACTGAAAATATAATAAAATATAAAATATTTATGAAAATCTTTTTTTAGTAATTATTATTATTATAATTTACTTTTATTTTGTAACCAATCCAATAATGTTTTCTTGCACGACAAATATATTGGATTATATAAGATACAAATCAAACCAACAACATATATATTGATCAGATACTGCCACTTAATTATATGTTTATTCAATATTAAAACTAAAGCATAGTTGATGTAATATTAAAACTAAGTGCGTAATATAATATTCCTTCTCTAGATATTGATTTATGAATTTGTAAATAAGACATAAAAGTAATAGCATACATTAAATATATATTGTAACCATGGAAAGATTTTAAGCAGAGAAATTAAAGATAAAATAGTTCATTTTATTGCACAAGAAACATAAATTATAGATGAGAGAAGAGTAGGTTCGATGCCCATTGGACTTACTTTGGTTTGATGGGTTCAATCACCGTCTGATCTGCTTTAAGATGTGTGCATTTTGTTTTAAAATTCGTGCACATATGTTTCAATTTTCGTGTACACATATTTTAAAGTGGATCGGATGGTTTGGAATTAATTGGATCCAAAATAGATCGGATGCTCTATTCTCATTATAGATGTATAATATGGAAAGAAACCGGTATTGTAGTTTGTACAGTACTCCTAGTCTCCTACCTACAGTACTATATACATTACCATTGACATGTGGGTCCCGCTGATCAGTCCAAAACAGCGGTTGGGCCATCTATGTCGTCGCAGTTGTGTAGCAATTCCTGAGCCTCAGCAACCGAAAGAATTAGAATCCAATCAAGCTCAAGGCAGGAAATCATGCTGCACTGATTTGGGCCAAACTCATGCTTTTTCCATGACGAGGTGACCGGAAATGGCAGCGGCCGTGATGTAGCATGGTGACCGGTGCTCCTCTCGGGATTCTCCGAGCCCGTACTGTTGCCCTGGCTCCTGGTTTTCCTTCTTCTAGCTTCTTCTCTCCCACATTCCCTGCCCTGCTTCAAGATGGCTGGTTTCCCTAACCACACAGTGCCAGTCCCCCCTCCCCCCCCGTTGCTTCCTCTCTCCCCTTCACAACCATCACCACTTACTAATCGATCTCGATGACTCTGTTGTACTCCAACCAATCCACCCTCTTGCTCCTAACCTAGACAACCTTATCCTCCTGCTCACTTCCAGATATGGCGGTTCCCCGGCTAGTTGGCAAATACGCCGGGTGTCTAACGCTTTCCTAGCCCGGGTTCCTAACTGGCTGTCCCAAAATGACTTCTATCTGGATTCGGAGTTCTGGAACATTTATCATTTGGAGATACTACCATGGCAGACTCTGGACGGTTCCAACCAAACTCCACCTGGGCAGAGGTGTGCCATTACTATTCATGATTTCCCTCTCGACTTTTGCCACCCATCCTACCTCCGACAGGCAACCTCGTCCATGGGTGTCCTGCTTGGTTACTCCACAAACTACCAAGCGGACGGGAATCTCTCGCGCATTGGCTTGCTCCTAGAGACGGTGGACTCCTCCTTCATTCCTCCTAGCATCCACGTTTACCATAATGATAGGCTTTCCGTTTGCCCCATTTCCCTTGAGTCAAACGCTGGAGTTGTCGATCAGTCACCGCCGCCGCCTTCCCCCCCTCAGGACTGGGGACTCTGGCCAAACCTGCACCCATCTGACCAGATACCGACTCCCCCTTTTGTGCCACCATGGAGAAGAAGTACCATGAGGCTGCCTATCCCGCAACGTGACCCTGACAAAGAAGCTGCTCCGGCGGCGCCCGAGGTCGGAAATAACCCTCGGTCCACAAGTGCCCTTGGTGGACCGGGACTTCTCAAGTTGGGTAACAAGGAAAAGGACGCACTGTTGGCCTCAGGCTGTCATTCCAGCAGGCACAGGCCTTTTCAGAACTGCCATAAAAAACAAGGAAATTATGTCCGGTCCAAGGGTGCTGATCCTCTCCAACTCACTGCCATTGGCCAAAAATTACACCAACATACTTCAACCCAACCACAGCCTCTTCTCAGCTCAAAGGCAAGAGACCGGGATCCTCTACAACCAATTAACCTCAATGTGGGCCTGCCACACGTTTCAGGAGATTATCCCCTCATGACAAAGAATAGAACCTTCCAGCTCTATCGAAATCACCCTACCCCACTAAAGACAAAACGCACGCCCTCCATACTTGGCCCTCACCCACTCTCCCCTCTCACACTCCACTCTTTCCTCTACAATACACCTAGCTTGCTCTCCCTCACTCTCCCATCCACTCTCCCAAAAATCCAAAAAAAGGTAAGCGGAATGGATTCCTTCTCGGAGGAGGACGAGCTCTTCATTCAAAAGTTCATCGGACTGCACACGGGGGAGACTAGAGGGCCTATAGTGCAGCTACCGGCCAATGCAGCTTCCAGCCAGAACTGGGACTGTACTGTCCTTGTTAAGGTGGTCACTAATAGGCAAGTCCTGGAAGGGCAGTTTACCAAATCTATGTTGACGGCATGGAATGTGAACCCGACGGTGTGCTTCCGCTCGGTGGGGAATAACACCTTCATGGTGGAGTTTGGTAGCGAGCAAGACACCATGTCAGTGCTACTCAGAGGGCCCTGGACCTATAGAGGTGACCTTGTGGCGATCAAGAAAATTAACTCCCATCTGGCGCTAAACCCGGATCAGATCACTACGGCTGAACTGTGGGTCCAGTTCTTTAACGTCCCCATCAATTTGACTGACGAAGGAATTGCCCACATGGCTGGAGAGGTGGGGGTCCCGGTATCTAGTCCGATTGAAGGTTTCGTTGGGGGAAGGAGGTTTGCCAAAATTAGGATTAAAATTGATATTCGTGAGCCCCTCTTGGATCGGGTTCGGATCTCCCACCAAACGATGGGGGAGGTAACTGTCTACTGCACCTATGAGAAAGTGAATCGGGTGTGTTTTTTCTGTGCAAGGCTAGGGCACGAAATGCCTACTTGTAATGAGCACCTCAGACTGTCCAGACTGGTACAGCTGCGGGCGGGTGAGGCCAACCCAAATCTGGGGCGAATCTTGTCACCTCAAATGGGCAGCTGGTTGATTAACTCAGCTTTGGTGCCAAGGGCTGACAATAGGTCTGGTCCATCAGCGCCTAAGCGGTCATGCCCGGAGACAGCGCAGCAGGGAGTGGTCACACCGCCTGCAGACCCTGTTGGGTCTTCTCTAACTCTACGGAATGAACTACCAGGTTCTCGCTACACTGACCAGTCAAGTAGCATGGCTAACCCAACAAAAAGGCCGAGGCCGGCGGGCCGGAATTCGCCGGCAAGGGATATATGAGTCTACTCTCGTGGAATTGTCGGGGTAGTGGGGGCACGACAATTGCCACGTTAAATAGATACCTCCATTGCACAAAGGCGGATTTTGCTTTCATCTCGGAAACTAAGTGCGGGTTAGGGAAAGCTCAAGCCAGAATTAAAAAATTGCCTTTGTGTAACTATGTTGTCGTCCCGTCCGAGGGGCTATCAGGTGGTTTATGGCTGTTGTGGAATGACGATTACAAGGTTACGGTTTTGGATACGTGTAAAAATTGGATTGTTGTGGAGGTTGCTCAAAAAGCTAGGCCTCCTTGGTTACTAATCGGGGTGTATGGTGATCCGGAGAGGACTTCTAATCCAATGATCTGGAACCATTTGGAAGCATTCATGAATGACCCTGACAGGCAAATGTGCCTAATAGGGGATTTCAATGCTGTGGCAACTCAGGCAGAGAAGTGGGGGGGTAGCTCTGAATTCTCTGTAGGAAATGTGGCTTTCAGAAACTGGATTAGTAGTGTTGGACTGGTAGATTTGGGTCATGCGGGGCCGGCTTATACTTGGTGTAATAAGCAAATGGGCTTGGGAAATGTGGCCCAAAGACTAGACCGGGCTTTGGCTTCGATTTCCTGGACTATGCAGTACAGAAATGCTAAGGTGTTCCATCTACCGCGCTTCAGCTCTGACCATTCCCCAATTCTCTTGAGAATTGCTCCTGAGGTGCGGAAAGATAGACAACAATTCAAAACAGAGAATTGGTGGATGCTGAGAGATGGCTTTCAGGAAATATGTCAGAAGTCGGCGCAGCAGGGTAATGGTGACTGGGAAGCTACTAAGCGGTCTTTTAAGGGGGAGGTCAGGAAGTGGGTCAAATGCTACGCGACTCCAGACCGTTTATTATCCGCTCTGGAGGCCCGAATGCAATCTCTAAACTCTCAGAGACCCGACCTCCAGGACAGATCCCTGGAACGCGAGCTGCAGATGGATCATGACCGAGTACTAATGATGCAAGAGGCCTATTGGCACCAACGGGCCAGGTTGAAGTGGGCACTATTTGGGGACTCAAACTCCAAGTTCTTCCATGCTTCGGCAACAACAAGGAAGCGAAGGAACACAATCAAGGCGATCCAAGATGACCAGGGGGTGGATATCGGAGGACAAACAGATAAGACGAGCCTTTTTGGAGCATTTCAGGGGAATCTATCGAACTCATGGCGTGCAGCCCATTGCTAGCATGATCAGCCACGAAGTCCTAGCCAACTTCCCTGTCATTCCGGCACATGCAGCGCCAATGCTTCAAGGCTTGCCTACAGATGCTGAGATTCATAAGGCGGTTATGTCACTGGGCCCGGACAAGGCTCCCGGGCCGGACGGTTTTAATGCGAGACTGGTGCAGACGCATTGGGACATTTTTGGACCCGCCATTCTAATGGAAATTCACTCTTTCTTTGTCACAGGTATCATGCCGTCTCATATAGCTCGGTCGAACATCATACTTGTCCCAAAGACACAAGAGGCGGTGCGGGTGACAGACTTTCGACCCATATCCGTATGCAACATCATATACAAGGTCATCTCCAAGCTCATTGCTTCTCGTATCAGACCGTATATACACTGCTGTGTATCGCGGGCACAGAGCGCTTTCATACCGGGCAGGGAGATCTCGGAGAATGTGGTGCTGCTGCGTGAAATTTTGCACTGCTTTCGTATGAAGAACTATGACAAACCGCAGTTCTGTCTCAAAGCTGATCTGTCTAAAGCTTTTGACAGAATGAGCTGGGCCTACTTGGAGAACCTGTTACCAATGTATGGATTCCCCAGCACCCTAGTCAGGTGGATTATGGCTTGTGTTACATCTGCAGAATTCACCATCATTTTCAACGGAAAAGGGGATGGTTTCTTCAAACCGACCTGTGGCCTCCGCCAAGGCTGTGCCCTCTCCCCGTATCTGTTCATCATTGGGATGGATCTTTTATCAAGGCAATTGCAGTACCTAGCTGATAAGGGCTGCATAAGGGGGCTCCGGGTGTCAAGGTCTGCACAACCACTCACCAACTGCCTCTATGCAGACGACCTTCTCCTTATGGGTGAGGCCTCAGTTCAGGAAGCAGAGATTTTTGCGGATACCCTCCAAACCTTCTCAGCTGTCTCGGGGCAGCAGGTCGGCCCTAGTAAAAGCTTCATCTGGTTCAGCAGGGTAACTTCGGCCCTGGTTAGAGGTCAAATTGAAAGGGTCTTCCACATTCCGCAAAATCCAACCTCCACTACCTACCTGGGGGCCCCAATCGGTACTAACTCGGCCTCTTATGATTTCCTGATTGAAAAGTTTACTACCAAACTGCAAGCTTGGAAGGGGAGGTTGCTATCCCAAGCCGGGCGGGTGGTTTTGATTCGCTCGGTTATGCAGTCCCTACCAATTTACTACATGGCAACAGCTCCTATTCCAAATACAGTGCTTGATAAGCTTACCAGCCTGATCAAGAGATTCTTTTGGGGTAAAGTCGATCAGTCCAGGTACTTGGCCTATGTAGGGGGGGAACAACTATGCCGGCCTAAGGAAGCAGGAGGCTTGGGATTCAAGGATCTAAAGCTAATGAATCAAGCCATGCTCCTGAAGTTCTTGTGGAGGCTAGCGTCGAACACTGATTCCCAATGGGCAAACCTGGTTCGAGCAAAGTATTTACCCAGAAGTGCTCTCTGGCGGTCTAAACGCACATACAATTGCTCCATGTTCTGGAGGGGTATTATGGGACTGAGAGAAACGATGCTGCCATCTATTAGGTGGGCGGTGGGTGATGGACGGATGTGTTCTGCCGTGGGGGAGCCTTGGTGCGCGGGGATAATGGGGACTCAACCTACAGGTACCCTCAGAGGCGCGGACAAGGTTAGTGACCTGGTGGTGGCTGAAACCGGGATGTGGGATACTGCTAAACTGATAAACTTGTTTGGGCATACTTCCTGCTTAAATATCGTTTCCACAATGGTCCCACCATCTCAGGAAGCTGGAGCAGATAAACTAATCTTCAATCTCACGTCAAATGGTTCTTACTCGGTTAAAGCCATGTATGCCAATATCGCTGGTACAGTCCAGCATGTGCCTAGGGAGCAGACCCACTTTTGGAACCTAATCTGGCAGCGAGGTCATCTCCTTCCGCGTATCAGATTGTTTATGTGGAAGCTCGCTAATGGTGCGCTACCCTTGTCAGCGATAATTGCAGCCCGGGTTGGGTCATCTGACTCTAGCTGCTCGGTTTGTGGGGCAGAGAGTGAGGACGTGCCGCACCTGATGTTCAATTGCCCTTTCTCTCGCTGCTGCTGGTTTGCTAGCCCGCTCGCTCTCAAATCCGACCTACTCTGGGATTCTTTGCAACAAGGCCCTCAATTCCTCCTAACTTACCTTACTGAAGTGCAATGGACTACTTTTGCAAATATTACATGGGCCATTTGGCGTTGTCGAAACGATCGGGCATATGCTGGTAAGACCCCCGGGCTGGAATCCTTTCTCAAATACCTCGAGCTGATAACGATTGAAACACAGGTAGCGGCCTCTAACAAAGTTAAAATTGATCGGAGGCCACTGCCGGAAATGCCCCAGCAGACTGAATACACTTGTGACTCAGATGGCTCATGGGACAATAATTGGAAGGGAGGAATTGGTGTGATCATCAGGCATGGGCAATCTCTCATTTCATACAAATCGAGGGCTGTTCTTGCCTGCTGTCCGTTGCAATCGGAGGCTTTGGCGCTGTGGGAAGGGGTCCAGCAGGTTCTAAGCTTGGGAGTGACTCATTGCACTTTCCACATTGACTGTAAGGAGCTTTATACTCTGGTCACCCAAATGCACCCCCCTGTGGATTCGGATTGGCGAGCCTTTAAAGAAGTCCAGGATTTGTGGGGGACTCTCAAAAAGAACCCTGGTTTTGCTTGCTCCTGTGTTGATAGATGCCACATTGAGTTGGTAGATCACTTGGCCAAGAAAGGGCGTATAGAGGGCTGGGATGTAACAGGCCACACTTTCCCTATTTTTGGGGATACTGTGAGTGATTTTAGTTAGGATTGGGGGTTTGGCAGTTTTTACTCGGATAACTTTGATGTAAAGCCTGAGATTAATGTAATATGGCCTACGGGCGTTTCAACCTTCAAAAAAAAAAAAAAAAAAAAAAACCGAAAGAATTAGAATAACGATGCATACGATAATTTCTGACTGTCAGGACTCTGGGCGGTCCAGGTTTCTTTTTTTTTGAGAAAATTGAAGAGTGATTGAGTAGTAATTTACTATTACATATTGTTTTTTTGTTATATGATTTTATTGTTTGTTATATTTTTTTAACATATTGGCCCGTTATGTCTGACAATGTTTTTTTTACATGTTTATTTGTTATTTTTTATGTTTGATGATTTTGTATATGTTTATTTGTTATCTTATAATATTTGACGATGCTTTCTATTGATTATATTGGTTTTTTATTTAAACGATTAGAGTTATGTTTTGTTTTACTAAAAAGGCATCCAAATAAATTAAAACATAAGAAATATTACAATCCAAATATAAAATATCAAACATAAAATACTACAAAATAACATAACTAAAACTACAACACTAACATAAAAAACTAGGCTCCACAGCACAGCAACCACGATGTGATGGACGGGTCTCTGAATGGAGTGGTAGAGAGTGATGACGACCATCAGGGGGGGACCATCGCCTAGACAAATTTAATACTTTCTAACTAATTTGAATTACATAATAATAATAATAACAAAGTAGATGAACTTACGTGAAAATGGACCAAAATCATCTGGACAAACTCCACAAGAGAGGAGAGAGAATGGTAAAATAAATGAAAATATGTGAAATTCAGAATCCCTACCACATATATATATAACCCTGAACTGTCCAGAGGCCTGGCGGTTCAATTCCATTTTGAACCGCTCAGAATTCTGGCGACCGCCAAAACTTCTAGCGGTTTGGGTAGTTTTAGAAATATCCAAAAATCATGAATATTTTTGTAATTTTTTATTTTTTAGTGGATACTAATAAAAATTCGGGATATTTCCTTTTTTGTTTAAAAAAAATAAACAATAAAAGGGAAATTGACGGGGAAAATTCTCCCTTCTACGCCTTGCCTGGAGGACCAGAATATACACTTATTTTTTTCTTTTAATTTTATTTTTATGTCATACATTTCAAACACCGCTAAATAATACGAGTAGAACTAGGGTGTTCTTAAGCTCACCAAATTTCTTTGTTAGCTTAACACAAAAACCTATCGGATTAATTGGATTCAAACAACGGATCAAAACTGTTAAAACCAATCTAGTTCACAAGTGATGCGTTTACATTTCAAAATTATAAATTTTCAATTAATTTAGTATAAAATCAAGCGGTAAAAAAATAATGAAAAATAATCATATTAAAATTAACTTATAAACCATCTTTTTATAAAACCTAATTTGCAGTACACTCTACACTATGTTAATAAGACTTGCTCGATCTTTAAGACACGCAAATGCATAAATAAAACGAACAACTTAAAATTCAAGTTGTCAGTTTTCAACACAGTTTGATAATTTAATTGACAGCAAAAATTGAAGGAAATGGAACCTCTAGAATTTAATATTCTACGGATTTAAATTTAATTTTTTTCCAATGCGCACTACTACAGAAATAGAGATTGCACACGGACATAAATGGAGGAGCTACACGGATTTCCTGCCGTGTGGAAGGTCAGGGTGTATGAATAGGCAAATAATTACACACGGATATTTACCCGTGTGCGATTGTAACGATTTCTACACGGATTAGTATACAAACAGCCGTGTACAACACCTGCCTGTGTCGCTCTCCATATAACCGAGCTACACGGATATTACCTTAACATCCGTGTACGATTCCTCTTTCTACACGGACATTTAACTAAATATCCGTGTAGCTCTCCCTTTTCTACACGGTCTTTTAACCAAATATCCGTGTAGCTCTTCTCTTTCTACACGGACTTTAAACAAAATATCCGTGTAGCTCTCTTAATTATTGACATTTATAAAATAATCGTGCACCAACACATTTCTACACGGATTATTTGATAAATGTCCGTGTAGGAAACTATCCTACACGGACATTTATCAAATAATCCGTGTAGAAATGTGTTGGTGCACGATTATTTTTGAAATTACTCTTCTTACACGGATTTTTGTTAAATATCCGTGTAGGATTTTCTTATATATATATATTTTTTTGGCTAGCCTCCTGTTTTGCTAGCCAGTATTTAAATTTTTCAGATAGCAATTTAAAATTCATGTACATGAAATTATACAAAATTATACAAATCCATATTTAGCATTACAAAATTATACAAATCCATATTTATCATTACAAAATTATACAAATTCATATTTATCATTACAAAATTCTAACCGAAACCATAAAAGCATAAAATTCTAATATCAACATATATAACAAAAAAGCATGAAAGCATCAACATATATAACAAAAAAAAGCATAAAAGCATCAACATATATTTACATATTGCCTTTTGTACATATACAATCCCATGTGATCCACATATAACATATACTCCTCAAGATCCAATACAATATTTGTAGATCAAGTTATGTCCTTACCACTTAGTAAGCATGTGATCAAGTTGGGCTCATGTTGCCAAAACTCTTGGTTATGATCTAGTTTGGACCAAAATTTCATACAAACTAGTTGTATTAGATCCAACATATGAAAAAGGAGAGTGCCCATGTGATCCATGACATGATCCCTCTTTGTTAAAGGTCTCCAACATATTGCATCTCCAATAAAAAATACATTTTATCAACATATATGTGCATGCATGCATAATAGAGAATAAAAATTCTCCTTTAAATTCAAATTTTTTTCGAATTTCAAATTTTTTCAAACGTGGCCGCCCCCATGCTTGGGCTCCCCGCTCAGTCGACTTCCCCTCGCTTTTGCGTGGTTGCCCCCGCGCTTCTGCTCCCGCTGAGCCGAACTTTCCGCCATTTTTGCATTATCTTAAGAAATCAAGCATGCATGAATTACACATGACCTAAATAAGCAAAAATAAGTAACAGAAAATTAGAGAAAGGAAAGAAATATATATATATATAGAGAGATAGACTAATGTGCTTTCGGTAGCACTTCGGCCGAAGTGCTACCGATTCAACATCGAATTTTCAAAGTCCAAATGGCCGATCCGAACCGTTCAAGTTGTTCTCCATATTGAAATCTGCTTGGAGACCAAATTTTACATTTTTTGGAATTTGTTTACTATTTATTAAGCCACTTTGAAAATTGCTGATCTGGGTGAACAGTAAAAACAGTGCTTTCAAATTCTGGACCACCAGATCAGCAATTTTCAAAGTGGCTTAATAAATAGTAAACAAATTCCAAAAAATGTAAAATTTGGTCTCCAAGCAGATTTCAATATGGAGAACAACTTGAACGGTTCGGATCAGCCATTTGGATTTTGAAAATCCGATTTTGAATCGATAGCACTTCGGCCGAAGTGCTACTGAAAGCACATTAGTCTATCTCTATATATATATATATATATATATATATATATATATACTAACCTTAGAAAGATAGAGAGGAGAAAATAAAAACTTCAAAGATCTCTGATCCAAGCTACTAGCTAGCCTTTGCAGAAATCAGATCAACATTCAATACAGAGAGAGCGAGAGAGAGACAGTATAAAAGACTTGATCAAAACGGCGCTGGAAGGAGAAGGCATTTTATACTAATTAAAACCCTACACAGCCTTTTATACACAGATTTATACTTATTAATCCGTGTAGCTCTCCAAATAATCATACGGCTATTTATAATAAAATCCGTGTACATTTCTACCATTTCTACACGGATATATTATCAAAAATCCGTGTATATATTCCTACACGGATATTTAACAAAAATCCGTGTAGCTCTCTCAATTTTTTCCACACGGTCTTCTTTCCACACGGATTTTTGATCTCTAATAAACCGTGTAGCTCTCTCAAACAATTATACACTAATTCTTAACTAAATGTCCGTGTATAATTCCCGCAGATTTTTTGGGCTTTCAAAAAATCATATTTGGTACACGGTTTTTATATAAAATTTGAAAAACCGTGTACAATGTGCAGTGTAGAATTACTATTTCTGTAGTAGTGGCGATATATGAATGAAAAAAAATCGGCATATGACTCAAATCATTTCAAATTTTCATGTAATTAAAAATTTTAGGTATGATGCTTTGGTAATACGTAGGTTGGATCATTAATGTGCGCTTATAACTAGAAATACCATGAAGCAGTCTAAAGCAAAATAAAGCAATTAATCCACCTATCTCTTTTTACAAAATATTCATTAAAAGAAATCCCAATTCAGTAACAAAAACTTCAATCTAATTCCATTATTACATCCAGTCATGTATACAAACTCGAAAATAATACCAATTAAAAATACTAACTATATATAGCAAGAATGGAAGACATGCAATCGTACCAACAAACTAAAGTTTACATGAAAATAACAGGTATATATAATATAACAACTCTTATTTGTTCTATTCACTGTTCTAAATAGTGCGCTATAGTGTTTTTTGACCTCAAATGCTAAGCTATGACATCAAAATGCGCTAATTGAGCTACGACCGCTATAGCGCGTGCTATACAATATAGGTTTTTTTAAGTAATTTAAATGGGATTTAAATAAAGACCCAAAAAAGTCCAAACCAAAATTAATTCTTGCTACAGATAAATCAATTTGAAATTGGGAAACCCTTGTCGCGAAAGTGTGAAATTTTGTTGTCGTAGGAAACCCTTGTCGCGAAATTGGCGACCTTCCAAATTTGATGGCTTGATCGCTCAAACGAAATAAAAAAAGGAAGCTACAGTGAGTTAGAAATATGAAAGTTTTCAAAGAACAATCATCCCAACAAGGCAATAAGCTAGGTAGTTTGACTCTTAATTGAAATTTGAATGATGTCTAGGTTATTTTGAAATTTGAATAGAAAAATAAATAAATTATGTCATGAATCATGATGCTTAAGATATTTTGAATAGTAAAAGATCGATAGTTTATGATATAACAACTACTACAAAAAAAGAGATTATACACGGACAAAAATGGAAGAGATACATGGATTTCCTACTGTGTTTAAATCGAGGGTGTACGATTAGTTCAATAACTGCACACGGACATTTGCCCATGTGCAATTATAACGATTCTACACGGATAACTTTATAAATAGCCGTGTACAAAGACCAGCATGTGTCGCTCTCCATGTTACCGAGTTACACGGATATTACCTAAACAACCGTGTACGATTATTTTTGTACACGGACTTTTAACTAAAAAACCGTGCAGCTTACCTCTTTCTACACGGACATTTAGTTAAATGTCCGTGTAGCTCTCCTCTTTCTACATGGATATTTAACTAAATGTCCGTGTAGCTCTCCTTTTTTCTACACGGACTTTAGTTAAATATCCGTGTAGAATTTACATTTTTTTTTTGTATTTTTTGTTTTTGGGCTAGCCTCCAGTTCTGCTAGCCATTTTTGCTATAGAATTATACAAAATGCATATAACAAGAAATCCATATTTTCCAGATTAGCAAGAAATTCATACTTTTCAGATTAGGCAGAAATCCATATGCACTAAATTATACAATATTCATATACACTAAATTATACAAAATTATGGAAATCCATATTGAGCATTACAAAATTCCATTCGAAACCACCTTGCCCACATACACCTGACATCGTCGATCTGCTCCTTGGTGTAATGCGGTTGCTTTGACACATGCTACAATTACAATTTGGTATTAGTTAGTAACAAGAAAAGGTAGATGCAAGACAGTTGCAAATATCAATTGCCATTATATAGGAACAATTAATATGAATTACATACAGAATTTGGGAATTGGAATTGTATTCTTTCGACAAAGTCAAACATGAAAATCATCGTGTAATAAGCGCATTCCCAACCCTCCAACTGTTGCGGGCCCTGAAATTTGCATTTAGCGGCCTATGTTAGAATGACAATAATTTTTTGGACAAAATATGAAATTATAAAATTATAGTGTGCTCACCAGCAACCACTTCCAATTCAACTTAGTTTTCTGGCGCCTGCTATGCAATCCTCCCTCTTTAACATATTTCGCAAAAGCCCTTACAAAATTGAGTGAATGTAATTAGCAATTTTATAATTTGATATAATTGAAAAAAATTCAAGCCAATTGAATTATTATTGCTTACTTATTGACATAAGAGAAGATATCTTTGCACTTGTCAGCTGGGATCTTTCCTTTGGGCTTACAAGAATCAACGATTATGCTCGTATTTATGTAAGGCACAATGATAATCAAACACCAGTGTTTGCTGTGGGAGGATAAAAATTATAGTACTTTAGCATATAATAGTGACACGAGTGTTTGCTAATATAAACAATACTTAAGCTAAGGTTAGAATTAACCTCTGGTGGTATGGCACGATAATGAATTTCTTCTCCTCCTCCATAGCACGATGCATCGCTGAACGCATGTACTCGATAGCCATATCCGGATAACATCTCAGGAACGTGGCACTCACTCTCTCGGGGTCCAGAAATAAGCACAAGCTCTTCTTTTGTACCATCTCATTACAGTTTCGGATTAGCTTCCTGAAAACTCATCATTTTACATTAGAATTTATATTTGAGTTCTATACAATAATGAAAATAATTTTTGGTCACTAACATGAGGAAAATGACACATCGAGCCATTTATCAGATGACGAGTGGGGGAGAAGGTCCTTGAAGTCTTTGCACGACAGCATGAGATCCCTGCCTTCATGTAGAAACATCCCAGGTGGGACAGGGATGATGATATCCTTCATCCTTTGGGTGCCGACATCAAGCAGTCGTGGAGAAGGCGCAAATCATTAGGTAAACGACTGTATTATTCATCGGTGACCATAGGACGGTCTGGTGATTCTGGCGCGTCAGCCCCGACATCGCAAGCCACAACAGTCCGTACCGGTGACATCATCTCCTGTGTACCGGTGACATCATCTCCTCGTGTCTGCATCAAAATTTGAAACCTTCTTCAAGTATTTCAAAAAGAATGATTTGAATTTAACAAAAGAAATGAATTATTCGGAGATTACCTGATCCAAAATAATCTGACTCTTGGGCCATTGGACAAATGTCGACCGGGCATCATCAAGCACAAACATTTCGCCGGTAGGGGCAGGAAGAGGTACGTGCCCCCATCCCTCCACGACTAAGTCAACCTGCACGCATGCATAGTCGGGCCTTAGCTGAGCATGGTGTACACTTGGGGCTCCTGGAAGTACAACGCCCTTAGCAACGGTCAGAGGAACACTACCCTGCCACATGACGAGGTCGCATGCTCTGGGGTCCTGCAATTATCAAAAAGTTGTTATTTTTAGTGGTGCGATATTGTCTAACAATGTTACAAACAGGTATTAATTACCCTTAGACTATGAACAAGTAGTGATTACCTTTAGATTTTCCAAATCGTCTAAGGCCCAAGTCCCGGATGCTTGACTACTTTGTCGAACTCCCGGCGAAATGGGAGGTGGTTGCTCGGATTGCTGCGCAAGAGATGTAAACTGGTTCAACAACCTTGATTCCATCTCAGCCAGCTTTGCGTCGTACTCTTTGCTGACCTCCGCGTACTTGCGCAACTATCTCGTCTTTATTAACTTTGGCACGAGATTTTCTTCGAGGTTTTTGTCCCTCCACTCGGAACACCTCCTTCCAGCCCCTATAGGCCCCTACACCCCTTACCTGACCTGTGTGTTCTGGATTCCCGAGCACTGCGGCCAAGGAATCATTTTGTCTTTCGACCCTCCGAGCACCCGAATTGACTTCCTGCTCCACCTCCAACTGTTAATAGAAAAATTAGTTATAGCAAAAGACCAAGTGATGTACATTCGGAGTTATAATTTCGTTTGAATGACACAAAGTTATAACAAAGGACTCTTACCATTCTCTGAGCCACGGGTTGCAATTTCTGTGGGAGTACTATCCTCCCGTCAGCGGTTAACTCGGATCTACCCATGAACCAATCTTGGCCCCTAGGATTTTGGATCCTAACCACGGGTGAGTCAGAATCTTTGTTTTGCTCCAGTACTGTCCTCCATTCTTCCGACTTACCCTCGTAACCACCTGACCCTAAATGGTGCGGATACTTGTTCATGGCAATGATCCTCCTTCCTTCATCACTTTTTTTCTTTACAAGTGCAAGAAAATCAATTATTTTTAGAAAGATAATTGAAGATCGAGAAAAACAAAAACTACTTTGGCTAAAGTTATATACCTTGAACTCTTCTGTGGACTTCAAAGCTTGAAACTCCTCCCACACCTCTTGTGTTAGCCAAGTATAGTATCCTACCGGATTTCTTCCTTTCTCCATTGAATCCGTCTTCAACGTGCTCTTGAATTGCTTCCAACCTTCATTCATTATCCTCAAAGTCTTAGCCTTTGAGGTATCACTCTCGATGTTCCACTGAGCCTGATTGACGCCAAATTTACTATATTTAAGTTCATGTACAACAATGAAAATAAAGCAAAGAGTTGTTAGGTAGTTTACCTTCACCATGTTCCACCAGTCGTTCTTATCCTCTTTATCAAACTGATTCCATCTCTCTACAATGATACTTGCCTTTTGCTTCACCAAATTGCAACACCAATTTGAGTACGCCATTCGATTTGGACCCTGCGTACACCCGTCTGCCGTGAACCGGATTTCCAACTGCTTCTTCTCGGACGTGCTTGTGCACATAGTCGGACCTCTTTTCCTTCTTTCTGATGGGGCAGTAGCTTGTTGATCCTCTTTTGCCATAATATCTACTTACACACCCTCAACCGACATGGTTCTCCATGAAAAGAAATATTAAAAGAAAGTAATGGACCTATGTGCAAAATGATGAGAAAACAGAGAAATAAAATGCAAAATGAACAGCACAATTAAATGGAAGACTTCAAAACACACAACATGGACATTAATTTCCTTTTTTCTGATTTTTTTTCGATTTTATATAAATTTCCAAAATTCAGCCTCTCAAAATGAAAATTCTGCACCTTTAAATAGCAGAAAATATGAATTAAAAAGCTGAACTTTGAAAAATCATATAAAATTGAAATATAATCTGAAAAATGTGAAATTTGTGTCCATTTTGTGTGTTTTGGAGTCATCTGTCTATTGGTCAAGTCGTAAATTTGTTTTGGCCCCCGCATTGATCTGCTCTGATCAATTTACCAGCAGAGGTCATTTTGGCCGTTTGGAGTACTTTTACAAGATCAATGTCTCTAATCAATTTACCAGCTAGGTGATAAGCTTACAGAATATGGTATTATCTCTAATCAATTTAGTTAATAGGTTTTGCATACATCCACCATAATTTAGATAGATTGAGAATCAAATTTAATAGAAATACATGCAGACCAAAAAAAACAATCTTCTTTTAGTCAGAAATTTAAACATGGTGTAAGCTGTTTTTTTTTTTGTTTTTTTTGTATTAGGGACAGTAAAGTGGCACCCACAAAAAAAGTCAAAAAAAAAAGCAATGTTTGCATATCTGTTTTTAAAGTGTTAAAACAAGTTTTTAACTTTCTCCTTGGTTGTGCATGTAAAACCAGTAAAGATATGATAAAACCAAGCAATGTAAGAACTGGTTTTAAATTCTGTTTACTGGTTTTTAAATTGGTAAAACCAGTGAAGTTTTTAACTTGGTAAAATCATTAATGTAAAAACCAAGCAATGTAAAACCAGTAAATTCTGTTTTTAAATTGGGAAAATCAGTTTTTAAATTAAAACAGAAAAAATAAAACAGATATGATAAAACAGAAAAACTGATTTCGATTTAAATTAAAACAGGAAAAGTAAAATATAAAAAATACAAGAGCTTAAAATTTGAAAAGCTAAACCTTCCTCTTTCTTCTAAAAAAAAATTGGTTAACTCAATCTAAATCAACAGGAATACCCTCGAGCTCTAGTGCTCTTTACTGGCCTGATTAAGAGAATCCCCCAAATGAAATTAATTCCAACGAGTCGGGAAAATCAACAACCCGAACTCGGCCAAAATCAGAGAAATGAAGAGTATTTTACCGAGAGAGGAGATGGTGGACCGAAAAGGTGGCAGAGGACCGACAATGGCGGAGTGGACCGGAGTGGTGGCAGTGGCCAGAGAGATTTTGGAGCTTTTGGAACTCAAACGGCGCGCGGCTTATGAAAATTTAGAAGAGAAAGGGCTTTTGAATTATATTTGTAACTCTTTCTACACGGATCATTAAGTTAACGATCGTGTACAATTCCCCTTTCTACACGGACAAATAATTAAATATCCGTGTACAATTCCCCTTTCTACATGGACTATTAACCAAAAGTCCGTGTAGCTCTGTCACACCCCACGGCCACGGGTCGCGACAGTCCCCCGCCGTAAACATACAACACCGTGTATGCTTACAAGGCAATTAATATTTTTCAGAAAATACACAACAAATGATATAAAACAAGTTTCTAGATATGAATCAGAGTACACAGTCTGGTCAGAGTATAATACAACAAAAGTATCTCATCCGGATACCAACCATCAGGCCTAACCTAGAACTATACAACAAAATATATTTATGTCTAGGGTCATATCAGGGCATACTACCAAAGGCTTACTACTCGCGTGCCTCCCCATAATCGGTTGCACCTGAACCTGTAAAATAACCCGAAGGGTGGGGGTGAGAATAAATTCTCAGTGCGAATTTGCCACAATTAGGTTATTGGACTTGCAATCAGAATTCACATCCAAAAATGAAATTCATACAACATTACATTAACAGTTCTAACATAATATATAAATGAATGCACATGCTTGACAACAATAATCGAATGAAATACAACTTACGGAATTTCCAAGATGAAATTCAAACAAACACAGATTTGGCCTAACTCATTTTATTATGACCGGTAGCACCAACAGATGTTCAATCGAGCTGGACCCTTTATCAAACCCTCATCTGTAGGGTTACTGACACCTACAGATGTTCCACCGAGCTGGACCCTTTATCTGACACCCATCTGCGGTGCTTTGGCTTAACCATTTACTAAAGTCTGGTTCCAAGTCAGCTATACAGCTCAGCTTTACAAATGCATTCACACGGAATCAAAGTCAGCCATACGGCTCAACTTTGCAATTTCATTCAAATAGGGTCAAAGTCAGCTATACAGGTCAACCACCTATACAGGTCAGTCACCTTATCAAAGCCACCTATGCAGGTCAGCCTTGCAAAATTCATTAAACAGGTCAACGGATAGGTCACCGTCATCTTATCCAAACCACCTCTACAGGTCAGCCTGGCAAATTCAGAAACAAGTCAACGGATAGGTCACCGTCACCTTATCCAGCCACCTCTACAGGTCAGCCTGGAAAATTCAGAAACAGGTCAACGGATAGGTCACCGTTACCTTATCCAAGCCACCTATACAGGTCAGCCTGGCAAATTCAGAAATAGGTCAACGGATAGGTCACCATCACCTTATCAAAGCCACCTATACAGGTCAGCCTTGCAGATTCATTCATACATAGAACGATTAATTAAACACATCAATTGACAACCATACTAATATGCAAATCAACCATCACACAACAATTCAGTTTTAATTTAATTGGGTTATGCACATGATTCACACAATTCCAATTATGCAGCAATCAACATACAACATGACAATCGAAAAATAATTTAATTCCTGAAAATGAAACATCAAACAAGTCCAAGAACCCTGCACCTGTTTACGACGAGCATATTGTTTATGGATCAGACGTCTCGAAACATCCCGCGAATTCCTGCTCGACTGAGCCTACACCTATATTACATATATACTTGGTTAAATCGAGATGAATACGAGAAAAGAATTGACAAATAAACAGCAAGGAGCTCGAAGGAGATAGACTACCAGCAATTTAAACACAAATCTCGGGTTAAAAACGAAAATCCAAACAATCGAGAAATCTGAGATTTTGGAGAGAAAAGGGAAGAGAAAGGAATACCGAATAGGAGGGTTAGAAGAGATCTACGGCCACTTTCTCGGTTCCAACTTCAATTTCTCGGACTTTTGAGCGACTTGGAGGGATTTGGAGCTCTCTTTCTCTCTTTGTTTCTTTCTTTTGGCGGACCACACAAGAGGCAGGGAAGGGGGCGGAGTGAGAGAGAGAGACACACACACACAGAAATTTCACAAAATAAACTCTCAATACACCCAGTGTGGATCACTCACCCGCACTGGATCTGAGTGCAGACGCACTCAGTAATTTGGGACTGCACAGAAGAAATAGTCTGAGCCCAGTGGGACACACTAAGTCTCAGTGCGGGTCGACTATCCGCACTCGGCACTTGGTCAAATTTTCGTCAAAATCTCACTTGTCAAGAAAAGTCCGAGCCTAATGCGTCCGCATTCTCCTCCAGTGCGGGTCACTCCATCCGCACTCACTACTTAGTCGTTTTCAAGAAAAATCAAAGCAGCACAGGAGATTCATGAGTGCGGATGCACTGATATCCAGTGCGGGTCAACCCATCCGCACTCACAGAAATTCAGAAAACAAATTAAGGAACACAAGTGCCAGTGCGGATCGGCCACCCGCACTCACCACCAGTGCGGACGCATTGAAACTGCAGATTGTCAGAATTTCGTGTTTTCAACGCAGTTTCTATTTTTTTTTTTTAGCGAACTAGGGACGCGTTTTAAAGGTCAAAACTAGATATACTTGTCTGGGAACATTGTTTTAGATTTTAGATTCCTAGTTTATCAATAGAATTTTCGATTATGTTTTTAAACATTCTAATTATTTTATTATTGAAAATTTCTTAACGTAACAAGCTCTCTGCACCTTTATACACGATTTTATAGTAAAATCCGTGTACAATTACTATTTCTACACGGACTATTAACTAAAAGTCCGTGTACAAAAAGTTCAAACATATTAAATTATGTTTCTTTTTATTTTTTATATTATTTAAACTAATAATAAATTAACTAAATATATCACATCTAATATTTATAACTTATAATAATATTAACTAATACCCGGTTTTTTTATTATTAATATTTGAACTATAGACATTTAATATTTGTACTAATACTTAATATTTAATATTTTATTTTTATTATTTAATATTTTAACTAATATTTTGAAAACTAATACTAATATTTGAACTAGAAATTTTGTACCATTATTATAAAAAATGAACTAATATTTGAACTAGAGAAATCTAATATTTGATATTTGAACTACAATATTTTATTCTTAATATTTAATATTTGTACTAATATTTAAAATCTAATACTAATATTTGATTTTTTATTTTCATTATTTAGAATTCACTAATATTTTAAAAACTAATACTAATATTTGAACTGGAAATGTTTTATTATTACAATATTTTAAATATTTGTATTAATACTTAAAATTTTAACTAATATTTGTACTTATACTTAAGAATTCACTAATATTCCCAGTACGGTAGCTCCCAAAAAATGAACTAATACTAATACTTAATATTTAATATTTTATTTTTATTATTTAATATTTTAACTAATATTTTGAAAACTAATACTAATATTTCAACTAGAAATTTTGTACCATTATTATAAAAAATGAACTAATATTTGAACTAGAGAAATCTAATATGTGATATTTGAACTACAAATATTTTATTCTTAATATTTAATATTTGTACTAATATTTAAAATCTAATACTAATATTTGATTTGTTATTTTCATTATTTAAGAATTCACTAATATTTTAAAAACTAATACTAATATTTGAACTAGAAATGTTTTATTATTACAAAGTTGTTTCCAAAAAAGAAATATTAAAAGTTTCAATTTTAAACAAAAAATAAATATTACACACCGGCTTTTTTTTCCTTTTTCTCTTTTTTTTTTTTCCTTTTCAACAATACCCTCGGCCCAAAATCCTTCATTGTGGTCAGATCGCTTGTAGTTTGCTCCATCGCTTTCTTCAATTGTTGCTACCTCAGGTTGCATGTCGGCACAAAATGGAGGTATTTCGTCGAGCTGGTTATACTCTTCTTCATCGACGACATTTTCTACCCTGACAATCCTTCTTTTTCCGGATAGGACGACGCTCCACCTATCATCACTCGGGTCGGTGGCATAAAATACTTGGGTGGCTTGCTTGGCAAGTATAAACAGATCATCAACATACCCGACTTTGTTAAAATCAACGAGTGTGAACCCGTCGTTATCAACTTTAACACCCCGGTCTTCGACCCATTGACACTGAAACAAGGGAATGCTCAGGTGAGGATTGTAAACGAGCTCCCAAATTTCTTCAATGACGCCATAATATGACCTTGATGCTATTACAGCCCGGCCATCTCCGGATCTACTGAATTCGTGAGACGTCGCCACCAACGTCACCCAACTATTTTGCATCGTGCTCTTCTCACTTTGCCATTTAGTGTAAAAAGTATATCCGTTAATTTCGTATTCTTGGAATTTTCTGACAACAATTTGGGGTCCTTCGCCCAGCAGTCTAACAATTTCAGGTACGGGGTGTGACTTAACTCTTTCTTTCAGCCATCTTACAAAAGAACGATTATGCTCGTTAGTAAGCCACTTCTGACTTCTCGTGTAGTTCTGTTGTTGAAGGATTGTCATGTGCTCATCTATGTAGGGAGCAACATCTGTCATGTGCTGTAGTACAATAAAATGTGCCTTCTGTAGATCATTTATATCAGCAACTACGGCTCTCAACCCAATTGTCCCGACTCCTTGGAGCCTTCCCTCGTATCGAGATTTCAGAACGCCAATAGGATCCACATCGACCATGTAGTTGGTGCAAAAATCAATCACCTCTTCTGTGGAATATCATTCTATAATGCTACCTTCGAGTCGACATCGGTTCCTTACGTACTTTTTCAAGATTCCCATGTATCTTTCGAATTGATACATATACCGCAGGAACACGAGACCACAGATCTGAATTTCTCTCACAAGATGAACAGCAAGGTGAACCATAACATCGAAAAAAGATGGCGGAAAATACATCTCAAGTTGGCAAAGAGTAACGACGACCTCCTTTTGCAAAGAGTCCAATTTTAGAGGGTCTATCACTTTGGAATTGATTGCATTGAAGAAAGTACAGAACTTCGTAATGGTTTCCCGAACGTGCTTTGGTAAAATTCTCCGAATTGCAACAGGAATCATATGTGTCAGTAAAACATGACAGTCGTGGGATTTCAGACCAAGCAATTTCAGGTCCTTCATCGACACCAGCTTCTTAATATTCAAGGAATACCCCGATGGGACTTTAATACTATGAAGGCATTCACAAAAGCTTGTTTTCTCTTTCTTCGACATTGTGCACAGTGCGGGGGGTAGGTATGTGCGCTTCCCTTTCTCCTGCGGTGCAAGCTCGGGTCGTATTCCCATTTCTACCATGTCTTTCTGAACTTTAATACCATCTTTAGTCTTCCCCTTAATGTTCAATAATAAACCAATCAAACTGTCGCAGACATTTTTTTCAACATGCATGACATCTATGCAATGTCTCACTTCTAAATATTCCCAGTACGGTAGCTCCCAAAATATGGACCTCTTTTTCCAAATATTCTTCGGTGGTGCTTCGGCACATTTTCCAAAAACAACATGAAGGTTTTTTACCCGATTGAAGACACTCTTCCCGTCTAATGGACAACGGGCCACTCCAAGCTCAATTTTCCTGTTGAATGCTCTCTTCTTCTTACGGTATGGGTGATTAACAGGAAGAAACCTACGATGCCCCATGAAAACATTATTTTGACAATTTTTCAACCTCAACACCTGCGTGTCATATTCACAGATAGGGCACGCTTTTGCTCATTTACAAGTGTAACCCGATAAATTCCCGTACGCGGGAAATCATTTACAGTGCAAAACACCATGGCCCGCATTTGAAAGACCTCTTTGCTGTACGCATCCCAGACCGGGACGCCATCACGCCACAATTTTTGGAGGTCCTCAATTAATGGTGCGAGATATACATCTATGTCATTTCCGGGTTGTTTGGGTCCTTGGATTAGTAATTACATCATTATATATCTGTGTTTCATGCACAACCAAGGAGGAAGATTATAGATGGATATAAGAACTGGCCAAGTACTGTGCCGACTGCTCAAGCTTCCAAACAGACTCATTCCATCTGTGCTCACCACAATCCTAAGGTTTCTCATTTCGGAACCAAATTCTTTGAAATGTCTATCAATGTTTCTCCACTGAGGAGAATCGGCCGGGTGCCTTAGTTTACCGTCTTTTTTGCGCTCTTCTTCATGCCAACGCAATAATTTCGCATCCTTGGAATTCGCAAACAACCATTTGAATCTCGGTATTATCGGCAAATACCACAACACCTTAGCCGGAGGCCGGCCCTTTTTGTCCTCGTTACAATCATCAGTGTCCTGGTCCTTACGTTTATACTGTGAAACACCGCATTTAGGACAAACATGCATGGCCTCGTACTCGTTACGGTACAATACACAGTCATTCGGACATGCATGTATTCTTTCGATCTTCAACCCCATTGGACATATCAACTTTTTTGCCTGATATATTGTACCGGGTAACTCGTTGTTATCTGGGAGCATTTCTCGTAAAAGCTGTAATAAGGACGTGAAACTCTTATCGCTCCAACCATTGTCTGCTTTTAAATTTAATAATTTCAACACAGCTGACAGTTTCGTAAATTTGGTACACCCGGGATACAACTGCTTTTTGGAATCATTAGACAAATTTTGGAATTTATCATAATTTTTATCACTAATTTCATCTTCCGCATCACGAAACATTTCCTCCAGATTTTCAATAAACTCGTGTTCTACATTTTCATCAAAATTCATCTCCAACTCATCATCGTTGTTTCTGGGTTCAACATTATCAAAACTTTCGACTTCCTCATAATCCTCGTTCCAATCAAGTTCAAAATTATCAGAAATTTTTACATTCTCATCATTCAATTCACAACAATTAAAATCTTTATTGGTACTACTACTTTCACCAAATTTCTCACCATGCATAATCCAATATGTATATCTCTTCTTAAATCCCCGACAAATTAAATGAACTCTAATTTCTTCGGAGTCCACAAATCTTAAAATATTTTTACAATCTCTACAAGGACACAAAATGTCTTCTTCTTTTTTCTTTACTCTATACCTCTTAGCAAATTTTATAAACTCATCAACGCGAACCAAATATTCTTCCCTGTCACGTCGCAATTCATACATCCAACTTTGATCCATCTGTAAATTAAATTAAAAAAATAATTTGATCAATTAATCATGCATGGTCAACATATAAATTGTACTAAATTTTGGGCTTACAAAGGGTCGGTTTACAATCCTAACCCAATTTTTGAATATTATGTCCCATATGTGAACACATATTAGCGAGATTTAATTAGTATTTGAGAAAAATTCGACAGCATTTCCCCTTAACTCCCCAAGTATGCGTACGAACCACATACTCGTAGGAGCAATAAGGGAAAATACTGTCGAACTTTTCTCAAATACTAATTAAATCCCGCTAATATGAGTTCACATCCTAAATGAGACACAATATTCAAAGAGCAATCCCAAAACGGGGACTGTCCAAAATTAATCCCTATTGGATTAATTTTGGACGGGCATGGACCTAAAAGCATCTATAGGTCGGTTAGTGGACCACAATACACTAATTATTTACATTATCTAATTAAGAATTAAATCAAGCATGCATGAATATATTACACACCTAATTAAATAAGCAATAATAATTTGTGAACATAAATTTAGAGAGAGAAAAGGAAAATAGCAATATACTAACCTTAGAAAGATAGAGAGGAGAAAATAAAAACTTCAAAGATGTCAGATTCCAGCTGCTAGCCTTTGCAGAAATCAGATCAGTTCAATAGAGAGAGAGAGTATTAATTACTTGATCAAAACGGCGCTGGAAGGAGAGGGCCTCTCGAAGAGATGGGGCCCTTTTATACTGCACAAAACCCTACAAAGCCTTTTCTACACGGATTTATACTTAACAATCCGTGTAGCTCCCTCACAATTTATACACGGTTATTTATTAAACAATCCGTGTAGCATTACCCTTTATACACGGATATTTGATAAAAAAACCGTGTGGCTCTATAACCATTCTACACGGACATTTAACTAAAAAACCGTGTAGCTCTCTTACTATTTCTACACGGATTTATTATCAAATATCCGTGTAGCTATTCATACACGGATTTTAGTATAATATCCGTGTAGCTCTCTCAATCTTTTACACTGATTCTTAACTAAATGTTCGTGTATAATTCCCCCATATTTTTTGGCCTTTCAGAAATTAATATTTGACACACAGTTTTTATATAAAATTAGAAAAACCGTGTACAATGTGTAGTGTAGAATTAGCTTTTTTGTAGTAGTGAACTATAGATATTTTGAACTGCAATTTGGACTTTGTACGGGTTCAATATGAATATTATAATTTCTTAATTACTTTGTGTTATTTATTGTTCAATGAGACTTTAGATAATGACATAATGTTGATATTTAGTACAAATATTGAATATACGGAATGTAAAAAAAAAACGCTATGTGGCATAGCTTCCGCTATAGCGACACTATTTGCTATAGCTTTTTTTGTAGCCTTCCCGCTATGACGCTATAAACACTATTTAGAACCTTGGTTCTACTCTCACTAGTGGAAAAACGGACATCAACATCGGCCTATTAGGATCGGGCTTTCAATAATTCGATTCTAATTTACATCTGGATCGGGCTTTTCAAATAACTGATCTTGAAATGAACAATTAGGATCGGATAAATATTAACAACCGCTCTTAAAAGTGCTCTCCATATCAGCATCGGTTCTCTTAAAAATCCGACCCTGATTATTATTAGCATCGGACATATAAATAGCCGACCCTGATTAGTCAATTTTTAGCATTGGTTTATTAATTAACCGATCCTAATTGTAGTAGCATCGGTCAGGTAAATAGCCGATCTTGAATTTTCCACTTATTAGCATCGGTTCTTTAGTTAACCGACCCTGATTTGTTTTAGCATCGTTTTTTAAATTTCACCGATACTAATAACTCTTCTCTTAGTCGCTTACAGCGCGAAATAAAGCTAATTTCTAGGTTTTCTCAGTTTTCTCTGTTCTCTCTGTTCTCTGTACGCGAAAACATGATATCTGTCGCATTTCTCTGATCTCTGCACGAAACACAATTTAGAAGAAGAGAGGTAAATTATTTTCCTTCATTTCTTTGATTTTTGTATCTCGGTTGGAACGAGAAATATTCGGATCTGAAATTGTTTTATACCCGTTATGATCAATTGGCTACATGAAAATTTTGTTGTGATCAATTGGCTACATAAAACTTTTATTTCTTCATATATTTGATATGTACTTCAAGCTTTATTTAATTGGTAATCAGAATTTTGAAAAAGGAAAAAATCAGAATTTTGAAAAGCTGAACTTTGAAATTTCACTAAAAATAGTAGAAAAATCCAATTGAATCAAAATTTAGGGCTAAACTGTGTGTTTTGAAGTCCTTTACATGCCAGTGTAATTTATTTTGCATTTTGGTCCCTGTGACAGTCTACACTGACTGTTTTAGCTGAACTGGTCATTTTTACTGTTTTTGGTGTTTTCCTTTGTACCAGCAGCACATATTTCGGTTTGAAACACATATTTCATGTTAGTTTATAATATTTGCCTCATTTCTTTGAGTAAATGTAAGCATGCCATTTTGTTGTCCCCCAAACTATACCCGATATGTATTACGGACCATTTAAAATAGCTCCTTATTGCGATAAATTCTGAATTTTCGTACACATACTATTATATTGTAGGGCTATATGGATTTTCATGTAAAAACCCAAAATCTTAATTTTGTAGATTGGCTATTATTGAGGGGTTTGGTGCAACGTACGATCTTCATCTCACTCGATCCGGCATCCAAAAAAAATGTAAGTACTATAAAACTCATGTTTAATTAGTTTTGTGCATGGATGTGTATTTTCATAAGAGTATATAGTTAATTAAATGTATCTAGCTAGAGTATTGTCTTGCATTCGAGCCACAACCGAATGATTAATGCCTTTAGGTCATGATACCCGTTCAAAATTAATCTATTAGGGATTAATTTTGAATAGTTCTCATTTTAGGACTGCTCTTTGAATATTTTGTCTCAATTAGAATGTGACTACATGTTAGTCATGTTTTAGTATTTAAGAAAATTTCGGTAGCATTTCCTCTTATTAGTTTTCCGAATCTTGGGGAACTAAGGGGAAATGCTGCCGAAATTTTCTTAAATACTAAAACACGACTAACATGTGGTCACTACTGAGACAAAGTATTCAAAGAGTGGGATAGGATGGTAGCCCGGCCCCATGTAAGCCCTAGTGTGAACATTTAACCCCAACCACATGCTTAATTTTGTTTTCTTATAATTGCAGATGGACCGCGGTTGGATGTACGGAACATCACGTCTATCGGATGAATATATGGCAGGTGTTGATGAATTTATGAAAGTTGCTACGGAAGATATGGCGAATAATGGAAATGGGCTGATGTCGTGTCCTTGTCGTGATTGTAACAATATGAAAAAAATTTCCAACCCCATCAAAGTGAGGAACCACTTAATCCGTCGTGTTTTCAAACAACAATATAAGCATTGGATATGGCATGACGAGAGTTTGGAAACCGACATAGGTACTGGTACTGAGCATCTGAAATATCATACTGGTGGAAGTGACGAAAGTGATGTGTCAGGCGATGATGATATGGTGGTAGATGAAGATGCTAATTTTGATCAAATGTTACGTGATTTAGAAGAGGATTTTGATAATGATAAGCGATATGGTGTATTTGAGAATTTGTACGAAGATTGTAATAAGGAATTGTATCCTGGTTGTTCAAAATTTTCAAGATTGAAAGGTGTATTAAAATTGTATAACCTGAAAGCATCTAATGGTTGGAGTGATAAAAGTTTTACTGCGTTATTAGAAACTTTAAAAGAAATGCTTCTGGATGGAAACGAGATACCATCTAGTGTTTATGAAGCGAAGAAAATGTTGTGTCTAGTGGATTTGGAAGTTTAAAGAATACATGCGTGTCCAAATGATTGTATATTATATCGAAATGAGTACGAAGATTTTCACGAGTGTCCAAAATGTGGTGCATCGCGTTACAATAGAAAACGCGATAAAAGTGATGATTATAAACTGGATAAAGGACCTCCGGCAAAAGTATTGTGGTACCTCCCCGTGATACCAAGATTGAAATGTTTGTTCTCAAATGCTAAAGATGCGAAATTATTGCGTTGGCATGCCGATAACTGAAAAACAGACGGAAAATTACGGCACCCCGCTGATTCACCACAGTGGAGAAATATTGACAGAAAGTTTCCCGAATTTGGCGGTGACCCAAGAAACCTAAAGCTTGGACTAAGTACAGATGGAATGAATCCGCACAGTAGCATGAGCAGTATGCATAGCAGTTAGCCGGTTCTATTGTGCATTTATAATCTTCCGCCTTAGTTATGTATGAAATGCAAGTACATCATGATGACCCTGCTGATATCAGGACCCAAACAGCCCGGAAACGACATAGATGTGTATCTAGTGCCATTGATCGAGGATTTAAACAAATTGTGGTGTCCAGAGTGCAGATATTTGATGCATATAGCAAGGAGAATTTCACTTTACGGGCCATGATTTTCTGCACCATTAATGATTTTCCAGCTTATGGTAATTTGTCGGGTTATAGTGTTAAAGGAGAAAAAGCGTGCCCTGTTTGCCTGGACGATACAGTCGATGTGTGGCTACCTAATTCCTCTAAAAATGTGTACATGGGTCATCGTAGATTTCTACCTGCCAACCACGCACACCGAAAGAGAAAGAAAGCATTCAATGGAAAGACCGAGAATATCACAGTAAATTATCCGTTGACCGGTCCAGAGGTTTATTCGCGAGTGAAGGATATCAAAGTTCAATTTGGGAAATTAAAAAAAAAGCGGTGAGAAAGAAAGGGGCTCCGAAGATTACTTGGAAGAAGAGGTCAATATTTTGGGATTTACCATACTGGGAGCATTTAGAGGTTCGGCACTGTCTCGATGTGATGCACGTGGTTAAAAATGTGTGCGATAGCATGGTTGGAACATTATTGAATATTCCAGGTAAGACTAAGGACGGTATCAATATTCGGAAAGACATGCAATTCATGAACATACGGCCGGATCTACAACCAGCAGAGAAGGAAAAAGAAAAGGGTAAATTTTGTACATATATAAAACCCGCAATGCATACGTTGTCGAAAGCCGAGAAAATAAGCTTCTGTGAATGCCTTCATGGTGTCAAAGTTCCATCTGGATATTCTTCAAATATTAAAAACCTAATTTCACTGGAGTCTTTAATATTGACAAGAATGAAGTCTCACGACTGTCATGTTTTAATGACACAGCTTCTTCCTGTTGCAATTCGGGGCATACTGCCATCGTGTGTTAGGCAGACCATCACAAAGCTTTGTTTTTTCTTCAACGCCATTTGTTGCAAAGTAAATGATCCTGAAACCTTAGATGCTTTGCAAAAGGAGGTTGTTGTCACTCTTTGTCATCTTGAAATGTATTTTCCGCCGTCTTTTTTTGATATAATGGTTCATTTAATTGTTCATCTAATTAGAGAAATTAAGATGTGCGGACCCGTTTTCTTGCGGTACATGTATCCGTTCGAGAGATACATGGGATTGTTAAAGGGATATGTGAGGAACCGATATCGTCCTGAGGGCAGCATTATAAGAGCCTATGCTGCCGAAGAGGTTATTGAATATTGCACTAATTATATTGATGATTTAAAAGCTATCGGCATCCCTAAATCTCTGCACGAGGGAAGACTTCACGGGATAGGCACAATCGGTTCAAAATTACTCGTACCCGAACATAAAACGTTGGCACTAGCACATTTCCATATTTTGCAACACCTCACCGACGTTCATCCTTTTTTGGACGAGCATATGACTATCTTGCGGCAACAGAATCCTAAGAAATCCGATAATTGGTTGATTGGCAAACACAGTGAAAAGTTTGAAGAATGGTTTACACGTAGAGTCATGAAAGCTCCGGAGGGAGAAAACATTAAGAAATTGTCAAATTGTTGGCTCTTGGTCCAGTCCATGGCATGAGGTCATTCCAAAAATTTGACATCAACGGATATACTTTTTACACAAGAAGTCAAGATTTAAAGAGTACCGTGCAAAACAGTGGAGTGACGTTAGTAGCCGTTTCGAGTGGTTTTTCAGGAGCTAAAGGTGCCGGACCATCGCATGCATCGATGTCGTATTACGGGTTTATTGAAGAAATTTGGGAGCTAGATTACAGAAAATTCAAGATGCCGTTATTTCAGTGTAAATGGGTCGATAACCGTAAGGGGGTTAAAGTTGATAACGATAGTTTCATTTTGGTGGACTTCAATAAGGTTGGATACAAGGATGATCCATTTATACTTGCAAGACAAGCAACACAAGTGTTCTACATAACTGATCCGGTCGATCATTCAAGACATGTTGTCCTCTCTGGAAAAAGACGTATCATCGACATTGATAATGTGGAGGACGAAGAAGCGTACGATCATTTTGATGAGATACCTCCGTTTTTCATTGGCATGGCATTTTTACCAACTGGCGAGGATAATGAAATAAGTCACATGCGCAACGATCATAATGAAGGAGAATGGATTGAAACAACTCCTATCTAAATTTTTTAATGGTATGTCATACATATAAATTTTTATTGGTCTATATGTATATTTATACTTGTTTTCATCATTTTCAAAATATAAAAAATAGCTTTAATATTCCTCAATATTTATGACATAAAGATTTTATTAATTTTTTCCAGGATGCATTAAAATTACTGGACGATTGGATGCATGCAAGTTATGCCTCAATATTTATGGTCTTTTTAATTTCATGTTAATAGGTTTTATGTACCTTTTTTTTTTGTTATATGTAATTAGATTTTTTTTCAAGTTATTTTTTCATGTTAGTTTCATGTTATTACTTAATTTATATGTTACTTTCAAGTTATTAATTATTTTTGAAGTTATTTTTTTTCATTAAATTTCTCATGTGAGGTGTTGGGTGAGGCGGCCGTGAGGTGAGGCGCGGTGGGGCGGCTGTGAGGTGTTGGGTGAGGTGGCCGTGAGGTGAGGCGCGGTGAGGCGCTGTGCGGCAGCCGTGAGATGTTAGGTGAGGCGGTCGTGAAGTGAGGCGTGGTGAGGCGGCCGTGAGGTGTTGGGTGAGGCGGCCGTGAGGCGAGGCAAATAGACGCGTTGAGCTGAGGCGAGGCAGCCACCAGCCACTAGCCACCTATTTAAAATCGTGAGTTCTGAAAATTTTGCAAATTGGTAGATTAATTTTGCGATTTTGAGTTCAGATGCATTTGACTCTGGATTTGCTGATTGGATCAAGTGGTTCTTACTGGAAATGCATAGCCCAGGTGTTGTGGTGCTACAGACTTTGATTTGTGTCATTTCATATTCAATTCTTATTTTTATCCAAGGAGAGTGTATATAAGTCATGTAGATACCTTTTTCTATGTCTTACATACACTCTTATAATTTTTATAACATATTTACTAATTAATTCCACTGGTTCTACATACATGCTGAAATTGGGGGTTTATTGAATAGTCAGTTTTGTAAAAATTGTACAGGACAGCTCACATGACCAGATTTGGTATTCTTGGTATTTTAATTTCCATGAGATTGTAAACTTCAAGCTCAATGAATTTCTGAATTTTCTAAAGCTTCTAGCTATGTCAGGATTTCAGTTTAGTGATGAACAGTTATACACCAGCTTTGGCTCCGGTACCAGTTTTTGTAAATCAAAAACCACTTTAATTTAGTTATATAATCTGAATTTTAATTTAAATTAAGAGTGAAGCATAGCATCTTTTTGCTTTTGCAAAAGGTCATGACATTAAATATGTAGTGGAGTCTTTTTAAAATTTTGAACTTTCTAAGGTTCTGCATGCAATTGAAAAAGCTGGTCCACCTTCTCTCCTCTCCATTTGAAAACCATGAAAATTCCTTACCAGTAAAGATTATAAAGGTATATGTAGGTTCTGGACATCTCCATTTATTTACAATTGGTGAGGTCAATGTCTGCCTTTGACTATTAGCACCAAATTTATTAATTCAAGTTTTACTTTGGAACTTTTCCATAACCACTTGCCACCTATTTCAATTGATCCATATATATGTCTATCTCACAAACATATATATTGTTCTTAGAAACTTATATGCTTAACCAAAACTCTGTTTATATAATTGCTCCACTTAACAATCTCTGCAGTGCTATATTTTTATAGCAAGAAAGTTGCAATCATTTCTTCATATGTCAACTTGTTTGTACCAATGATCTAGCTAGTGTCTCAAATTTTGAGGAGTTTGATTTCAAGAACTGTTGTGGGTTATAAGCTATATCTATACTTCATTTTTAAGTATGCTTTGTAAAACTTCATTGATAATCAATGAATAATCTATGTCAACGCAAAACTCTTCACATTTTTAAGTATGCTTTGTAAAATTTCTAGACTCTTTTTAAGTATGTCCATTTTTAAGTAGCAATATTAAAACACTGAAATACAAAACATGAAAACAAACCTTTACCTTGTATGAGATTTAATAATTTTTCAGACCGTTTCATGCTTCTTTCCTCTTTTTTTTATTCTTTTCTAGTTTCTTGGAAAATCATTCATAAACTTGCAGCCACCTTGGACGGCTGTGAGGTGAGGCGAGGCAGCCACCTTGGTACAAGCTCCTACTGAAAATCGTGAGTTCTTTAAGATACGAAACTGTCTTTAATGATATTTAGTAATGTTGGGTAATGTTTCTTTGGAAATTCAGAAATGACCCCTGTCAGAAAATCTGTCCCAATGAACTATTAAAAGAACCAATATACCAAAAGAACAGCGCAGTCATGTAAAGGACTTCAAAATACATAGAATGGACATAAATTTCATATTATTTGGATTTTTCTTTGATTTCATATTGAATTTCAAAGTTCAGCTTTTCAAATATGAAAAAACCAATACAAAAACCCTTGCTGTTCCAGATTAACCCCGACATTTAAGCCCCTATCTGGTACAGCTAGGAAGTCCCAAAATTCATGAAATTTTACCAGCATGTAGAATGTCATCTTCTGAGCATTTTGATATGAAGAACACTAAATTCGGTTTGGCAGATCTCTCGAGATGATTTTCTAAAGGTAGCACTTACAGCAATTTTGCCGGTTTCTTTTTCTGAACTTTGAAAATCAATTCCTGACAATTGGCTAAACCAAATTTTGTGTTCTTTATATGGTTTTACAGAGGGTAATATAATCTATAACTCTCTGAATTTTCATGATTTTACGAATTTTCTTCTTATGCCTAATGACCATGCAAAGTTGGAGGCAAAGAAGTCACGTGTGCAGCAAAATATGCAGTTTTTGTATTTTTTTAGGGCTAACTTTGAAAATGGCTAGAAAATAGTAGAAAAATCCGAATGATGCAAAGTTTGGCTCTAAACCATTTTTTTTTCTGTCCTTTATTTAACTGTATAACTAAACTTTTGATTTGGGCTTTGGATCAGTCTGCACTGATTGATCTGTTACAAAGGGTCATGATTGTTGCTGCTTGTGCTTGACACTATAAATCTGATTTTATAATTGCAGGAGGGTGACGACAATTTCTATCATGTCGAGTGGTGGTGGTGATAGTGGTGGCGGTGATAGTGAGCCAGCCTCGGGTAAGAAACGGGGAAGAGGGCCGTCCCAAATTACTAATGTGATTGCTCAGCCCGGCAAGAAGATTGCATTTGATAAACTTGGGAGGCCTATTGTTAATAAGCAAACAACAAGTTTTTCATCGCAACTTGGGATACTTGTAAGAAGGCATGTTCCTATAACGTGCCAAGACTGGTCTAAGGTGGAAGATTCGAAGAAGAAAAGGTGCTGGGAAGAAATCAAGGTAACTTCGATATGGTACTAATTTCACAAACTTTCATTTGACATTACCTGACTCCAACCTTGATTTACAGATGGGCTGGAGTTTACCTGATGAGGAAAGTTTTAAGAAGAAGTTGATCTTGCAAATGTATGTTTATCACCGAAGGTTCAGAACCAATCTGACAAAGTACGTCAACAAGGGTGAGACTCCCGATCTTGAGAAGCTCTCGATCACACAACAAGAATGGGATGCCTTTGTCGAGTCTCGCTAGTCAGAAGAATTCAGGGTATGTTTTTTTCTAGGGACCACCTACCTTATATATAATTAAGAATTCAAATATTTTCACAAAGCCAATTGTTTCTTTCTTCAAATTGTAGAACCTAAGTATACAGGGGAGGGCCAATCAGTCCAACAACATGTATCCATATTTCTTAGGATCCAGAGGTTATAGTGGTGAGAAATTCCAGAGTAGGCTTAAAGATGCTTTTCAGACGATTGCAAACGAAAATGCATCAGGTAGTGATCCGTCTACCCAAGGGTCAACTACTACACTGTCACAAGAGCAGCTTGTTGATATGTCAGTCCAACATAGGCATGTCCCATGGAAACTAGGAAGACAGAAGCTCTCAGACGATGGCCAGGAAGTCGTTTATCCTAACCCGGAAACAAAAGCAGCCATCATGACAATTGTGAGGATTTAGATATTGTCATCCATTGAAATTCAACTTTAATTTATTATGGTATAACATGTTGGCATTGTCTTTGTCATTTCAGGAAGAAAAAGAAGCAGACTTTAACAAAGGCTTATTGCCCGTCGAACGATACGACGATGTTCTAGGAAAATCTCTGCCAAATCAGGAACATACTGGGAGGGTGAGAGGCATTGGAGCTTTGGTGGGTATCAAAAGAACATATGAGGGGTGCGGAAAAAGGAGGAGAAACACTGTTGCGGAGCCTGAAGCAAACTTTGAACAGAGGGTACAGAGAGAAGTAGCGGAGAGAGTAGAGAGTACAAAAAGAGAAATGGAGGAGAATTTAAAGAGAGAAGTGGAGAAAGTACAGAGTCAAAATAGAGAAATGAAGGAGAGATTAAATAGAGAAATAGAGGAGAGATTGAGTAAAATGGTTCAGCAGCAAATGGCAATGTTGATGGACCAACGACTAATGGATACGGATAGCCCAAGAGCCGTTCAGAGCAGCTGCCAGTCAGTCCAACCACCACACTTTCTCGATTCGACTGAGGTAATGCAAATAAATACATATTGCATTCGAACAAAAAAAAAAGAATGATGTTGCATGCCTTAGTTTCATACTAATTATTTCATTCGAATAAATACATATATGTACAGAAGGAAGAACGAAGGTGCAAACTCCACATGGTTCGAGATGGGAATAAAATTGAAGTGGCCGTAGGGACAGTTCATCTTCCAGTTGTACAAGGCAAAATTATTCACTGTAGGCCTATGCCGCTCGACCATGCAAAAGTAATGGTTGATGCTTTTCTTCCGGGTGAAGAAGACACCCCCTTACCTATACCAAATGACGAGCTGGTAACCATTCACTCTGCCGTCGGCAGTTTCACTGCATGGCCGATGAATATGTTATCTTTAGATGAGGAAAAAAATGTATATTATTATTAGAAGTTCTTATACTTATAAATTTGTATCTATAAGGTAGAGTTATAATTGTTTTTTTATTCTAATTGCAGGAACCACGCAAAGAGTTACAAGTTTTTACGGGTGAGAACTTGTTTCGTTCTGAAATGTTACAACCAAGTCGCTACAAGAAGTTTGATGATATCAATTTTGACAAGCTGGGACCTAATTTCAAGAGTTTACGTGAACGATTTTTGAACCAAGGGGACAATAAATTTTGTATTGATTTACCTCCTGACCTTTTCCATTGTCAAAGCTCCATAGATGTTCATGCAGATGACTTGTTGGATTTGGTTACACCAAAGACGTGGCTCAATTCACATATTATTCGGATCTACATGATGTGAGTAAATATTCGTAATAATGGCAGATTTTAGTACTTTCATTTCAAATTTCAAAAAATTGAGATCACCATTATGCCTTTTTTTACAGGTATGCGCACAAACACTACAAGAAATCATTTCCTAATGAGCTTGTTGGTTTCATGGACCCCTCGAAAACATGTTCCACCTTGTTGGACGATGATGAGTGCAACCGAGCATATGTCGATGCATACCTAAAGAACGCACTTAAAGAAAACCGGGACAAGAAATTGATATTCATACCGTATCATCAGGGGTTAGAGCTATATATATATTCTAATTTTATTAAATCTCTTTCATTTCATAGAAATTATAGAATATGACCTGCTACAAACCTAACATGCAGTGTTCATTGGGTATTGGTTGTGCTTATGCCAAGAGAAAGTCATTTGTTCGTGTTCAATTCCGAAAAGAAGATTTCAACAAGACTGAAGATCATCGATGCGCTCGCGGAGTAAGTTTTTCAAACTTTCATTTGCTAATCATTTTAGATATCTCTTGTAAGTACTGATTGTTCACTCTATTGATATTCGAACAGTCCCTTCCTATTGGAAACGTGTTTAGGAGGACCTGGAAAAACCGCTAGATTGAAGGTTACGCATTGCAAGGTAATAGTTATTATTGAATTTCTCTCATTGTTTGTAAATTGCTAAGTTGATGATGTTAAACTACTCAGAGGGACTTAGATGTAAAAAATGGTGAAATTTGGTTAAGATATTAATATAGGGACCTAGATGCTAAAATTGGTGAAAAATCCAGTTTTAATCTTATATTTTGTTTTCCTAGCAATAATGTGTGTGTATACATTTCCCATTTTATATTTCAAGGAAATGTGAAGAGATGCCCTAAATCATTACTGGTACAACATTACTGGTACATATTTACCAAAAAAAATTGCACATAGGTATCAAGGATGTCCTAAATAACACACTGTCACAGATTGATCAGTGCAGATTGATCTGAAATTCAAACCAGAAATCCAAAAAGACAGTTAGATAGAGGACAAAAAGACAGTCTGTTTGAAGCCAAACTTTGCATTTTTCTGATTTTTCTGCTATTTTTTAGCTAATTTCAAATCTGGATTTTAAAATGAGAAAACTACATATTTAAACTGCTGTTTTAAAACTTGTTTATTTTTTTAACTATGTCTTGATGTATAATATAGTGCCCACAACAACGCGACGGTTGGGAATGTGGATATTATGTCATGTTGTTCGTGCATGACATAATAACTTCCTCGATGTTTTTCCGAATTTAAAGGTATATATATGCATTTATATTTTCTAAAAGTAAGCATAGTTGCTCTTCTATCATTTAAAAAATGTTGTTCGTACACGATTAATTGTGCTATTTTATCATTTAAAAAATGCAGGACTTTCCCGCTAGCTACAGTAACGCAAATATGGACAACATTCGCATGCTGTGGGTAAATTTTTCTTAAAGGAATTACTTATTCAAAAAACTAAAACAATTTAGGATGAGATAATTTATAATAATTTAGGAGTTTAATTCTAAGATGTGGTGTAAACTTTGCATGAACATGATATTTTTGTAATAATTTAGGATGTGTATCGATATGTGATAATTTAGAATGTGTATCGATCTGTGACAATTTAGGATGTGTATCGATTTCTTATATATGCCAGCAAAATATATAGGAGCTGGCCAAAATTAAAAATGTTTTTTTAAAATAAAATAACAAATTAGAATCGGTTCTTTTAATTACCCGATCCAGATCCAAATTAAAAATTATTTTTTAAAATAAAATAACACATTACCGATCCTAGTAATCACCATTCGCATCGGCTAATAGTGAATAACCGATCCTGATTTTATTCAAATATATTTGGAAATAAACGGATCTGAAGACTATTAGAATCGGTTATTAAACTTAACCGATGCTAATTGTAACCAATAGGATCGGTTATTATAGTTAACCGATTCTAATAGTTACACATTAGCATCGGTTCATGATAATCAACCGATCTTAATGGTTACTATTAGCATCGGTTATTAAAAGAAACCGATTCTAATAGTCTCAATTAGCATCGGTTAATACAATAACCGATCCTGATAATATATTTTAGCATCGGCTGTTCAACCGACCCAGATTAGTACCGCATTTGTATCGCCTAGGTCAGCATCGCCTCTGTGTCTGATCCTAATGTGCGTATATAACCGACCCTGATATGTGTTTTTCCACTAGTGTCTATCTGTGATGTGAATGACCTCACAAATACTTGTATATACAAACAATCAGATATCATGGATTGTTCATGGTTGCCTTAATTAACTGTACACCGAATTTTTTATTTATATCCAAAAAATAATTGAAATTTCAAAAAATACCCATGTTGCCTTGAAAATTCGAAATATACCCAAACCGGAAAAAAAATTTCCGAATTTAACCTCCAATCCCGGAAAAAAAATTTCCGGTAATAGAAATTCGGAACCGGAAATTTTTTTTCCGGATTTAGAGGCCAACTGTGGAATTTTTTTTTCCGGTTGTAGGGGGCTAGATGCGGAAAAAAAAAATTCCGGATTCGGGGGCTATATATACCCCCGTCGCTCTCTCCTCTCCCAGCCAGCAGCGAAGCAACATCTTCAGCACAGGTTTTTTTTTTTTTTAATTTATAATATTTAATTATTTAATTATTTAAGTTATAATATTTAATTATTTATTTTTAAATAGTTTAGAATTTGTAGAATGGTCCATAATAATTTAGAATTTATAAAATGGTCCAAAACAGTTTAGAAAATACCAGAATAGTCCAGAATTTCTTAGAAAATACCAGAATGGTCCAGAGTAATTTAGAAAATACCAGAATGGTCCAGAGTAATTTAAAAAATACCAGAATGGTCCAGTATTATTTAGAAAATAGCAGAATGATCCAGAATAATTTAGAAAATACCAGAATGGTCCAGAATAATCTAAAATGATTTAGAATTTTTTTAGGAACCTCTTTTTTTCTCGGATCCCTTTCGGAGCTCTGACTGTCTGATCACTCGGCTCTTCGATTTGAGGTTTTTTTTTACTTTTTCTTTTTTAATTTTAATTTATAATACAATTAATTAGTTTATTTGTAATGATTTAGAATATTGTCCGAATAATCTAGAATTTGTTAGAAAATACCAGAATAGTCCAGAATAATTTAGAAAATACCAGAATGGTCCAGAGTAATTTAAAAAATACCAGAATTGTCCAGTATTATTTAGAAAATAGCAGAATGGTCCAGAATAATTTAGTAAATACCAGAATGGTCCAGAATAATCTAAAATGATTTAGAATTTTTTTAGGAACCTCTTTTTTTCTCGGATCCCTTTCGGAGCTCTGACTGTCTGATCACTCGGCTCTTCGATTGAGGTTTTTTTAACTTTTTTAATTTTAATTTATAATACAATTAATTAGTTTATTTTAAATGATTTAGAATATTGTCCGAATAATTTAGAATTTGTTAGAAAATACCAGAATAGTCCATAATAGTTTAGAAAATACCAGAATGGTCCAGAGTAATTTAGAAAATACCCGAATTGTCCAGTATTATTTAGAAAATAGCAGAATGGTCCAGAATAATTTAGAAAATACCAGAATGGTCCAGAATAATTTAGAAAAATTCAAGATAATTTAGAATATTGTTCGAATTTTGTAGTATGGCAGACTTAGTACTCAGGCATACATTTAGCCCCTTGTTGTGGATAGCTCACGGCAACCATAGGGTATCTCAGGCGTCGAAGGAGGTAAGCATTTACTTATTTCGTTTTTCATAACTCGGTCAGTAATCAAATTATATTGTAATTGATTTTTTCCCCTAATTTAGAGTAAAGATATTTTAACGGTGAGACACTATCGCCACAAATGCGAGTATCACAAGGACTATGCACCGTTATTAATTCGAATGGGCTTATATCAGCTCGCGACAATGCCTGATATCGCCCTCGATGCGGCCCTCATTCATGCACTTGTCGAGCGGTGGCGTTCGGAGACGCACACCTTTCATCTTCCTTTCGGAGAGATGACAGGTATTAACTAATTCAAATAAATTTGTTTTTTAGTTTCTTACTGACATGCAAAAATAAATTACAGTAACGTTGGAGGATGTGAGTTGTTTGTGGGGTTTGCCTATTTTGGGGGATCCTATAACGGGAACTACAGACACGGCGAGGATTCATGGCCGACTGTATGAGCTGCTAGGCATCCAAGATAATGAAATAAAGGGGTTCATGAAAAAGCTGGGAAAGGATGACAGAACGTCAGACATGCTTTTGGCAAAAAAAGCGCTCCGTGAGCGCTTCAGAAGACTGCCCACGGGTGCGAGCGAGCAAGAAAAGAGATGGTTAGTATTTTTTCTATTTAAAACTCTATTCGTATTTTGCATTTTCAATAATGTACTCACATTTTAATATTTGGTGGTCAGGTATGTCCGTGCATTTATCCTTGACATGTTAGGGAATACCATGTTTGCCGACTATAGCGGGGACGGGATACCGTTGTGGTATCTCAACATGGTGGATAATTTGGACGAGCCGAGAAATTACAATTGGGGCGGAGCTGTTCTCGCATATTTATACCGAAATCTATGCCTCGCATGCAGTCCTAGCTGCCATTCTATGCATGGTCCCACGATGCTTCTGCAGCACTGGTCGTGGAGCCGATTTCAAGTTCACCGGCCGTTATTTCCGAGTACTCAGCCGGCATGGGGCGCCGAAACAGAAGATACTTGCCCAGCTTATGGTGAGCTATGGAAAGGCCCACATGATTGGGAGAACTCGTCGCATTCGAGACCCGCCGGTCCAGGTATCCCCCGCAACCAGATTCAGTTATTGACGGATAACATGGTGGAGTGGCAGCCGTACGCGCATGTTTACCACAAACTTTCGAGAAGAACTCGGGCGGACCAGGTATATTGTAATAAAGTCGCATACTTTTTTCTATTTATGTCATCATAATTATAAATTCTACATAACATTTCAACTACAAATTTTTCAGCCATACTACTTGTACCGCGGTCCTCTTATTTTTTATTGGATTGTGGAGCATCACAATCCTGATCGCTGCATGCGACAATTTGGAAAATGGCAAGAAATCGCGCCACCGGCTCCCCCCCTGGATAGGGACGACCACGAAGAGCTACACAAGTAATATTCGTATTATTTATTTGGTTTATTTGTTTTTGTGTACTTATGTACTTATTTATTTTACTAATATTGTAAACAGGTTGAAATGGGGCTCAAAGAAGAATGCGAACTGGGCGGAAGTGCACCGCCGACATGTGAACCATGCGACACAATATGCACAGCATGTGTACGAAGTAGGACCTCCGTGGGATCCGAATGATATTTTAAGATATCGAACATGGTACCAGAAGAATGGCATGGCATCTGTCTTCTTGTTTGGCCAGCACGTGTTTGGAATGGATCGCAATATTCCGGTTCCTAGAGACGAGCATTCGAAGTCCGGATACATTCCCAGCGGATCGACATTTGTTCGAAATGTAAACATTTCTAACTCTGGAATTTATAAAACATTTATTACATATCATTTCTTATATTTTGATCATGTGTACAGGCATTGCGTGGGATTGGAGAGTTGGCACATGGCACAAAAACATTCTTCACCAAGGGTCTCCGTGCAATTGGCAAGGGGAAAATGAGGCTAGGTATGTGCCTTTGCAGTGATAATGGTTACGGAGACCGTGCGCGTGCCATGTTGGATGAGTCGGGAGTCCCACCTAATTGGGAAGACATTTCATCCACCGAGAGTGCGCCGCTGGGAACGGAGCCATACCCACCGGCACCTGTATTCGAAGGCCCAAATCCAGTGCAGGGCTGGTTGTATGATGGCTCTCAATGGAGAAATTACATTTCACCAGGACAATTCGATCAGGTTACTCCACCAGCGCATGCAGACGCCGGACAGTTATGAATTCAAATTACTAGAAGTTGATTTCATATTTAGTTTATAGTTCAAAAATTGTGTATGAATTGAAGGCACAGGAGTACGAGATACCGCGATCATCGATGCATGAGACACCGCGATCATCGATGCATGACATACCGCGATCATCGATGCATGAGACACCGCATTTGCAGGCGCAGGGGTTCGACATAGAGATTCCGGAGGGGTATGAATGGATGAATTCACTATTCGACACTGGAGCCAGACATGTGTGTAGTACTTTAATTGAAGTAATTTTCTTTTTTAATATATAATGAACTAAATTAAAAAATGTGTTTCAAATGCAGATGTCTCAGGATCAGGCGAATGAAATGGAGCAAATGCATGTTGATCAAGCCATATTCGAATCCCTGCAGCAGTGGCAGGTTCATCCGACTCCAGGTGATGCCAGGGCGTCGTCTTCTTATCCACCTCCTCTAGTGGATCCCACTGACGGGCTGCGACGTTCACAGCGTGAGAGACATGACCCTTCTCGCTTCTCGCATTCTGAGTATCCGAACCACACTGTACATGCACAGCGTGGCCCATAGGAGTTATATATTTTATGTTGTCATTTGTGTTTTATCTTTTGGTATCTGTTTTACCTGTAGGAGTACTTGTATATTTTGATATGATTTGCTTTATCTGTAGGTATTAATTGCAACTTATAAGTTAACAATTTCATCAAAACCGTCTTCTATAACTTAACAATTCCATCTCAACCGTCTTCTAGAACTTAATAAATATGCTTCAGAAATAACAAAACGAAGAAAAACACATAGAATTAAAACATTCAGAACTATTAAACTAGATTTTTGACAACAGACTGAACAACATACTACTTCTTAGCACACATGTTAATTTCTACGACGCAGACTAAAATGTTGTCCGATGGTGCGCCAGGAGGTTGTACTTCTTCTTGCTGGGTGCTCTGCCACTGCTTGCGCCTGTCTTGATGCCTCCTCTACATTGCAAGTGGATCATGTATTAAATTGTGAATTTAATTAAAACAAGCATTTATATTTGGTTGACCAATTGTACCTGCTGCATTCCGATCAATTGTCTCACGATGAGGCTGATGTCCGAGTCTCCGACCACGCATCCTGTCCATTTCCATTGGTATGCGGTCGTGCCTTCTCCTTCCTTTTTTGATCAGTCTCTTCTCAGGTATAATTTTTGGGCCGTTGTATATAGGCCATTCATTTTGGTTGCCTTTCGGTCCCCAATGTCCGCCCCATGTTTGTACCACTATTGACATACGGTACAAGGGGTTGATGTATAGATTTACATCATATCTCATTTCGCGGACAACCGCCATGAAATGAGAACATGGTATGCCAGTCAATTGAGGCTTCCGACATTCACATTCAACCTTGTTGTTGTCCGTGACAACAACCCTATAACCGAAATCCCTACGGGTATACTCAAGTCTCGGCTGATTACGCCTTGCTGGAAGTTTTTCACCCTTGACGAGAACCTCAAACAGCCCATGACCGCTGCGATAAGGAATCACAGTCATGTCCCTTCCTTTTTCAATACGTTTTTGCAATAACTTACTTACCCGATCGGACCACACCTGACCATGTTGCATTCTCAATTGAGCTTTGTTACATCGATCGAAAAACCATTTATTCAACTTATAGAACGTGTCCTCCACGACCGCTGCAACCGGTAATCGCCGGCTAATTTTGAACACGGCGTTCAGTGACTCTGATCCATTTGTTGTCATTATCCCCCATCGGTGACCTCCGTCCAATGTTTGATACAACTTCTCTGGACGTGGAAGCTCGTCTTCATCATTAGGGTTCCTCTTACCCACCTTGTTAAGGTAGTCGACAGCCTCCGGACAACCAATTTCAAAGTCTTGTAACATCTCCTGCAACCTCCTAGGTTTGCATTTGTTCACTCCAGCTATGAACCTGTCGCTAACCTCTCTCTTACGCCCCACGTGCTTGAAGAGGTTTTCGGCAACATGCTGAGAACAATACCGATGCACACATTGATCGGTAGACTCATCCCATCCGAGAAGCGGATCCTGAAAACGGCTTTAATTCCCAAATGTCTATCCGATATGACACAAAAAAAACGATTATCTCCAATTACTTCCAACCTCAACCATCTCATAAAAAAACCCCAGTTGTCAGCGCTTTATTTCTCCACAATTGCAAAAGCTAATGGAAGCAATTGGTTTTCGGCATCGTACATACATGCCATTAGCAGCCTACCTTGGTACCGTCCCGACATGAAACATGCATCGATACTAATCACTGGTCTCAGGAACGGTATCGCTGCAATACACGCTCCATATGCCCATGCCGCTCTATGGAAATGCCTCTCAGTTTCTTTGTCAGTCGGGGTCGAGGTCACACAATACTTAGTTCCTGGATTGTTTCTTTGGATGGCTTCCAATAGTGGAATAAGCAGGTTGTACGAGCTCTCCCAACTCCCAAACAGATTTGCAATAGCAAGCTCACGGCCTCTCCATAATTTGTTGTACTTGGGAGTTACCTTATCATATCTCTGCATGACGAGATCTCGGATATGATTTATAGAAGAGCACACATCCCTTCTAATGGTCTTATCAATCGCAAGGGCAACCATCTCTGCCGTAAGCTGACAATGATCAGTACGTGTTGCCGATATTGTGCACGTATGAGGAAGTGCTTGTTCGGTAATAATCCAAGATTCTGAAAGACCGTTCTGCTTCGCGCATACGTTAAATTTACAAAACTTATCTCTGCACACCACCTCGTAACGTCTAGGTTAGCTTCTAAGAACCTTGCACTCACAATTATTATCGAGATGGAACTCATTGATTGCTATCCTTAGAGCCGTTTTCGACTGATAAACTACACCCTTAGCCAATGGATTATCGAATATTTTTTTACCTGCCGAAAAAATCGACATCCGTAGGCCGTAAACCGGATATGTCATTGAAACTATCAACCGGATGTGTCATATTTTCCCGACCAGTTATCGGGTACTGTGCTTCACGGGACCGTGATTGTGGCTGGATGAGCGATTCAATATCATCGTCGCAACCCGATGACTCACCTGAGAGCCTCTCATCTCCACTCTCCAAACTGTCAGAATCAATTGCACCCACAGGGGCATGCGAATAATCATGTAGCTGTCTACGGGCCCGACTGGTACTGGGTCGGGATGTGCTTGGTAGATCCACAGAGTTCCAACCGGTACTGGGTAGAGGTCTAACTGGTAGATCCACAGAGTTGCTACCGATACTGAGTCGGGGTCTCTGTACATCCATAGAGTGCCGACCGGTACTAAGTCGGGATCTAACTGGAATTGGGTCGGGATCCACATGATTATGACTGGTACTGGGTCGGGATCGAGGTTCAGGAATCTGACTGGTATAGTTCGGTTCCAATTCTACATACAACTCCAGAACCGGTAACCTTTGTGCAAAAGACGACACAATTTCTAAAACCATTTCGAACGATTGTTGGTCCATTACCGGTACTAATTGATGGTCACGTCCCCCATCGGTAGACATATTAAACCTGGCTTGGATTTCCAGATTTGCTTGACTAGCATTATACCCAACAAATTTATAAATCTCATTCCGAAGATAATCAAAGTTGTGGTTCACGGTTAGCGGTAATGAGTATTTAGCTCGGGTACTGTAAAAGACCCCGTCATTATTGTATTTGATTTCTCCTCCACTAAATATCTTCACATAAATAGTTGTCATTTTCAGTTTCGATTGGTCTGGCAATTTAAATATAACAACATATAAGTAATTAAAAATTGTCCGGACCTCTAAAAATTATTCTATAACCATTTTATAATTTTCTAAATTATTCAAGACCATTTCCGATATTTCTAAATTATTCTACATCATTTTGTAATTTTTTAAATTAATAGGGCAATATTCTAAACTATTTTGGAATATTCTAAAAAATTCTAAACTATTTGGACAATATTCTAAAAAATAAAAATGTATTTGAAATGAACTATTTAATTATAATACAAATTAAAATTAAAATAAAAAAATAACCTGAATCGAAGATCGGATCAATCAGACAGTCAGAGCTCCGGAAGGGATCCAAAAATGAAAGAGATTCCTAAAACAATTCTAAATCATTTTAAAATTTTCTAGACCATTTTGATAATTTTTAAATTATTCTACACCATTTTGAAATTTTTTAAATTAATTTAGCAATATTCTACACAATTTTGGAATTTTAAAAATTATTCTGAACCATTTTGAAATATTCTAAAAAATTCTAAATTATTTGGAAAATATTCTAAAAAATAATAAATTATTTGGAATGAACTAATTAATTATAATACAAATTAAAATTAAAATAAAAAAATAACCTGAATCGAAGATCGGATCAATCAGACAGTCAGAGCTCCGGAAGGGATCCAAAAATGAAAGAGGTTCCTAAAACAATTCGAAATCATTTTAAAATTTTCTAAATTTTTCTATACCATTTTGATAATTTCTAAATTATTCTACACTATTTTGAAATTTTCTAAATTAATTTAAATAATTAACAAAAAAATTTAAATTTAAATGATTTAAAATAATTTAAAATAATTTAAATAACTTACTGTGAGAGAGCGCGACAGACTGAAGCAGAAGCAGAAGTGCTGAGTGAAAGCGAGAGCTCCGCGGTTCTTATAATCAAATTGAGTGCGATCACGGAAAAAAAAAATCCCGGAAATAACCTCTAAAACCGGAAAAAAAAATTCCAGAAATAGAGACCGGAAATTTTTTTTCCGTATTTAGAGGTTAAATCCGGAAAAAAAAATTTCCGCAATTGGAGATTAAATCTGGAAAAAAAATTTCCGGGATTGGAGGTTAAATCCGGAAAAAAAAATTCCTGTTTGGATATATTTCGAATTTTCAAGGCAACATGGGTATTTTTTGAAATTTCAATTATTTTCCATGTCGATTGGAAAAGTTTTATTTCATGGTTTTTACCAGATTTGGTATGTTTTGATAGCGTTTCTATTTTATGCATTATAATATGCAGGCCTTTCCATGACACGTGATGCTTGACTTTTTGTTCTTATTTTCTTGATTAACCAACGGTTAGGAATAGGCCAGGAATCTGCTTAGAGTAAAAGTAGGCTGTGAAACTCAAACACTCACCTTCTCCTCTTTCTCCTCCTCTTTCTTTGCTTTGCTTTTGTCAACTAGTGATAATTTTTTATTTTTTAGTGGATACTAATTCGGCACATTTCTTTTTTTGTTTAAAACAAATAAACAATAAAAGAGAAATTGACGGAAAAATTCTCTATTCTATGCCTCGCATGGAGGAAACGGAAATGGAATTTACGAGAATGAACAGGCAAATTTCAGGCCCGGATATACACTTATCTTTTTTCTTTTAATTTTATTTTTATGTCATACATTTCAAACGCCACTAAATAATACGAGTAGAACTAGGGTGTTCTTAATCTCACCAAGTTTCTTTGTGAGCTTAACTCAAAAATCTATCGGATTGGATTCAAACAACAGATTCAAACGGTTAAAAACCAATCTAGTTCACAAGTGATGCGTTTACATTTCAAAATTATTTCAAATTTTCATGTAATTTAAGGAGTAAAAGTAGGTTGTGAAACACTCACCTTCTCCTCTTTCTCCTCCTCTTTCTTCTGTTTGCTTTTGTCAACTGGTGATAATTTTTTATTTTTTATTTTTTAGCTAGTGGATACTAATTCGGGATATTTCCTTTTTTGTTTAAAACAAATAAACAATAAAAGGGAAATTGACGGGGAAAATTCTCTATCCTACACCTCGCATGGAGGAAACGGAAATGGGATTTACGGGAATGAACTAGCAAATTTCAGGTCCGGATATACACTTATCTTTTTTCTTTTAATTTTATTTTTATGTCATACATGTTTCTTTGTGAGCTTAACTCAAAAACCTATCGGATTGGATTCAAACAACGAATCCAAACTGTTAAAACCAATCTAGTTCACAAGTGATGCATTTAAATTTCAAAATTATAAGTTTTTAATTAATTTAGTATGAAGTCAAGCGGTCAAAAAATAATGAAAAATGATCGCATTGAAATTAACTTATAAACCATCCTTTTATAAAACCTAATCTGTACACTGTGTTGATAAGACCTGATCTTTAAGACAAGTGTATATCCGTTGGATTCAATGAACGATTGAGATTAAGTCAGGCAAAATATGAGATATCTCAGTGGATATGGATTCCATAAAAAGATAAAGGCATGAGCCGACCTAATATGAGATATCTTTTTAAAAGGATTGTAAGAAAAAGGCAGCTGGTTGCTAGAAAAAAAATTTCTTTTTTTTTAAGGGGAGTTCCGTGCTTACATGGGAGGGAGCACACATGTTCTTACAAATTTTAAAAGGATTGTAAGAAAAAGGCAAAAGGATTGTAAGAAAAAGGCAGCTGGTTCATTGAATCCAACAGATAAATTTGTATTGCAAGAAAGAGAGCTGACATGGACATTCTATAGGCCTTACAGCTGGTTCCCTTTTGTCCTTTTCTTTAATTGTTTGCTAATGTACGTAACTCAATCGGAATCAGAGTAGGGCCGATGCCCGTCGGACCTAACTTGGTTCGATGAGTGTGATGACCATTCGATCTGCATCAAGATTCGTGTCTCTGCATAAATATCCGTACAAGTCTGTATCAATTTCCGTGCGCATAGATCTTGATGCTAATCGTACGGTGCTAGAGCTAATTGAACCTAAATGTAGCTCCGATGCCCATCGGACCTACTCCTATCTCAACTCAATCGTGCCTGATTTGATTAATTTCTTGATTGATATGCATTGGTCAAGTTTTCATGCCTGATTTGATTAATTTCTTGATTGATATGCATTGGTCAAGTTTTCATGCCTGATTTGATTATTAGCTTATGTTATCTCTCTTTTGCTTCTTTTGTTATTTATTTACTCATGTACATTGGTCAAGTTTTCATGCCTGATTTGATTAATTTCTTGATTGATATGCATGATATTAAAATATGCCTGACTTGATTAATTAATATACAATCAGTATCGATAGATTTATATCCAACCAAAAATATTTTGCCAAATTTTTTTTTCTTTAAGTAGATACTTGTGGAGTTGGGTAAAATAAACGTATATATTGATAGATTTTCAATAATATAATAAAATATTTTATTTTTGTAATATATTTAAAAATCTTAAAAGTATGATGAAATATATAAATAACGAATATGATCAAATAATTATTTAATTTATTAATTTAACTTTTAAAGAAAGAAAAATATATAATAATGTATGAGAGTGAAGGAATATTCTTATTTTCTAAAAAAAACTTTTAAGGAAAGAAAATCCTATAATGATGAATGAGAGAGATACAATTTTTAAAGGAAATAGTTAATGAAGGATAAATTTGTCTATATATTAAAATATTTAGATAGTGTTGTGTTAATAAAAAGATTAGTAGTGTTGATATGATGACCCCTCCTAGTCCTGAAGCGCTGGAGGCGTAAAGCGAATTTCCAGGATGTGGGAACTGATTAAGTCTCTCTTGAGGATGTAAACAGATATGGATATCCGTCCGGATATCCGCTCCGAATCCGCTTATTATCCGAATCCGGATTTAAACGGATACGGATACAGATATTTTTTGCATAGGAAAATTTAATCCGGATACGGATATGGATAATTCTTTGAAAGTATAAATGGAGCGGATATCCGCACTATCCGGATCTGAAATTTCAACTTCTCCACTTTGCTGTAACTTGACTTTCAGCAGTTAATATTCCCTAACTCCTCTCCATTCCTATATATTATCCATTTCTTTACCTTTTTTTAATTTACTTTTGTTTTTCTTAATTGTTTTTAATTTTTTAATTTAGTATTTGTACTTAAAGTTCATATGACTCAATTATCTGACAATTATTCGTTTCATAACCGTATTCGAATCCGTATCCGTGGATTATCCGCTCCGTATTCGTATCCGTTTAAGACGAATTTGATTTTGAATTTTGATATCTGTTTACAATCCGTATCCGTATCCGCTCATTGAAAAACGGATACGAATTTGGTATCAGCATTATCCGCTCTGAATCCACTCCGTTTACACCCCTCTCTCTTCATCTTCTTCATTTATTTTATTTTTAAAAAACTATCACAGAAGCATGTGCATCTTCTTCAATTATTTGCTCTCTTTTTTTTATGAATGGGCGCCGGATCCCTCCTTTTCGTGTAAACTTTAATTAAAAAATGTATGCCATTTGAATAGTTGTTAAAACTGTGCTACAATTACTATATGAGGAGGGATCGAATTACATTTTTTTTTTTACACACTTTGACACCTACTATTTTCAAAGTCTAAATAGTCGATCCAAACCGTTCAACATGATGGATATATTAAAATGTGCTTGGAGATCAAATTTTACATTTTTTTTGAATTTTTTTACTATTTATTAAGATGGTTACAAAATCGTTGTTTTCAGACCATTGAAAAACAACGATTTTGTAACCATCTTAATAAATAGTAAAAAAATTCAAAAAAATGTAAAATTTGATCTCCAAGCACATTTTAATATGGTGATCATGTTGAACGGTTCGGATCGACTGTTTGGATTTTGAAATCGCAAAATTGGCATATAAAAAAAACAATGTCAAGATGTGTCAAAAAAAAGGGTGTAATTGGATCCCTCCTCTTACTATATATATATATCAAGAGGAGGGATCCAATTACACCTTTTTTGGTGACACATCATGACACTGTTTTTTATATAGGTCAATTTTGCGATTTCAAAATCCAAACAGCCGATCCGAACCGTTCAACATGATCACCATATTAAAATGTGCTTGGAGATCAAATTTTACATTTTTTTGAATTTTTTACTATTTATTAAGATGGTTACAAAATCGCTGTTTTTCAATGGTCTGAAAACAACGATTTTTGTAACCATCTTAATAAATAGCAAAAAAATTCAAAAAAATGTAAAATTTGATCTCCAAGCACATTTTAATATATCCATCATGTTGAACGGTTTAAATCGACTATTTGGACTTTAAAAATGGTAGGTGTCAAAGTGTGTCACCAAAAAAAGTGTAATTGGATCCCTCCTCATATATCAAAGGTTTAAATAGCGTTTATCGCGTCATAGCGGAACAGTTAAAAAAACGACGCTATACTCATATAGCGCCGCTAGAGTGCAAAATAGCATGCTATAGCGCCATAGCTTTTATGGTCTGAAAACGCTATAGCGGCGCTATTTAGAACCCTGATATATATATATATATAGAGCTGGGCTTAGCTAAGCCATGGAGTAAAACGACTTGGTGCTCCACGCCTCATTGTTTCCATTTTGAAAATCCAAACAACCGATCCGAACCGCTCAAGTTGTTCTCCATATTGAAATGTGCTTGGAGACCAAATTTTACATTTTTTGGAATTTTTTTACTATTTATTAAGCCATTTTGAAAATCGCTGATCCATTGGTCCAGAATTTTTTACTGTTTTTTACTGTTCATAATGAATCAGCGATTTTCAAAGTGCTTAATAAATAGTAAAAAAATTCCAAAAAATGTAAAATTTGCTCTCCAAGCACATTTCAATATGGAGAACAACTTGAGCGGTTCGGATCGGTAGTTTGGATTTTCAAAATGGAAATATGACGTGGAGTAAAAAGCGTTTTACTCCAGGCCTAGCTAAGTCGGACTCTGTATATATATATATATATATACACACACACACTTCTGTAATTAGTTAATTACGTACACATCAATGTGTGTTTATCCTTGATATGTATGTTGCTTGTGTATATAATACTATAATAAATTCAGTAGAACTAGGGTGTTGTTAAAGTTTAAGTATCTAAATGGCTTCATACGACAAATTTAGATAAATCTAAATCGTTGAACCGATTTACTTCACGAGTGAGGTATTTACATATAAAATTTTTAAATTTTCAAATTAATTTAGTATAAAGTTGAGTGGTAAAAAAAATAAGATTTATAAGTTAATTTTTTAATACATTAATTTTTTTATCATTTTGTCACCGCTTGACTTTATACAAAATTAATTCGTAAATTCGTAAATATTGTATGATCAACAAGCTCCGGATAGGCCTCTTTGATGTCCCTTGTAAAATTGGGTGTTGAGATAAAAAGAGTAAATAATAGCATTTGTATATTTTGAAATAACATATTCAAAATATCTTGAAATAACATATTTAGAGCTCAGTGCATGTAATTAAAATATAAAATTGAAAGAAAAAGATTGTGAATATCCATTAGTTTCCTTTTGGAATAAATGGACCGGACCCGGCATGGGTCCGGATCCCCTAAAGTAACCCAATCTTTGGGTTTTGGATTGAGACCGTCTGATTCGAATTCGTCACTCGAGATCGTTTCGGATTTGAATTCGTCGTCGGGATGTGGCGCTCACTTCGCGGATGGATTTTCGCGGATTCGAATCGGACGGTCCCGATCTAAAACCCAAAAGTTGGGTTACTTCACAGGATCCGAACTCACCTGGCATCTATGCTCTTAGAATATCCATTAGTTTCCTTCAGGGGGACCGTACTGTAGCGGCGGACCCGTTTATGGGCAAAACGCCACCCCTACAGAACGGACAGAACAGAAAGAAAACAAAAGGGGCGGCTCTGATACCAAAATGAAATTCGAAACCTAATTATTTATTCCACTGTTAGGTATATATACCCGTTTACATATAGGTCTCTAGATTCTTCTCTAATTGCACTTTTACGAAATAACTCATGATACAATTATAAATCTCAACAGTATATTTTAAGGTACTGACACTGGTACAGTAGCTGTACCAGTTTCTGTCAGAAATTTGTACTGGTACAGTGATTGTACCAGTAGTTGATGGAGAAAGCACAAGTAATTTGTTTGTAGTGGGTGGAATTAGATCTATGTCTTTAGGAATATCACAAGTAATTGTAGTTGTAATTAAAAATCAAATAAAAAGCAAAGCTCAATTGAATCGGTTCCTACAAAAGAATTTTATTTCACGAAAGCACAAATTCAATTTCTTCAACAAAGACATAGAACACAAATAAAAAATAGTAACACAAGACATAGGAACTTGAAGCATTTTCCTTCTTTTTTTTTTTGTGTACCAGCTTTCGGTACCAAATTAAAATAAAGAAAACAATTCAACCCTTTCTTTGTGTGTGCCAGCCTTTGGACCCTTTTTTGTTCTTATCATCTATTCCTTTGATTTTCTTACTTTCTGGTACAACCCTTTCTGGTATAAACTGTACCAATTTCAAAATTGTCACTTAATTTTTGTAAGAAAATAATCATAGATCTTTTTTTTTTTCAGTTGTAACCGTTAAGTTTATTGAATTGACATAGTCGGGACTAATCTCCACTGTATCTTCACATTGAATAGCAAACCATAATTCACTAGTAACTGAAAAATATTGGAAATATCCATATAATATCTAAAAACAAAACAGCAATGCAAGCAGCACACAAATTGAACAACAATCAATAAACCCAATTAAAAATAATGAACAACAGCAAGTATTTACAACAATAACCACAACAGACCAATGTTCATATATCAATCTCATCAGATTCTTTCCTTTTTTAGGGTCAGTTGGCAAAGTTGCCGTCTGACATTTGTATTAGAGATAAAAAAAAAGGTGTTTTTACAACCTAGTCCCTGTACATATTTACCAGTAAGACTAAAAGAAGTACTAAATCTACACAAACTGCTCAATTTTGGTATCCTCGACTATGTATTTACCAGCTCCTCGCGTGGTCACCTCCCTGCACCCTAACAGTGAAAATCCTTTAATTTCTTTCCCGCCATAACACCCATGCTCCCACTACCCACGTGGAGGGTAGGCGCATTTGATATCAATACACTATGAAAATCATTATTTACCTTTCCCTCGGCGGTCTAGTACCCGAAAAGATTCGCTCACAGCCTCTTGAACTCTTTCCCCATTCAAATAACTCTCTTCTCCGTCACACTCAACCATAACCGCTAGCCGAAATCCGCTCTTTGTCCAGCTTGAATTATCATTAAAAACAATATTTCCAAAAGTACCAACCCCATTTTCAAGCCGAATAGTAAGACTACCACCTTTTCAACATAGGCCCCTTCCCTTCCCTTTCCCTTAGCACCTTGTTTGGATGAGAAAGATTTAAATTTTTTATTTTGACATAACTGTATACTTAGAGGTAATGGAGCAAAAGCTTGATTACAACAAGGCCTCCACCACCATTGATGTGCTGTGCTCAGTGAATGTAATTAACAACAAAATCAAACAAAAAACAAAAGTTTAGAAAAGAAACAACATGTTGATTAAAACTCCAACATGGGATATATTATTCACGAAAAAACTATTACGTGGGACACAAACCAAAAGAAAATAAACAACTCGTTAACTAAAAACACCATTGATCTGACTTTCTTCCAGTAAAAGATCTTCCAAACCAGGCACTACCATTTCCACCTTTCTTCCAGTAAAAGACCTTCCTAACTAGTAATTGCCACTGCCATCCATTATGATATCCCAATTATAGGAGAACATGTCAAATGGTAGTTCAGATTGATCACGAGGGAATCCTGCAAGAGGCACTCACAAATTTTTATTTACTAATATTGGTAGGCATATGGGAAAGCAGCATATTAAATTATTGAGATAATCCTGTAGAATAATCAGTTTATATAATTGAAAGTGAAGTACTTACCGCTATCATTAGTAAATTGCACCGAGTCCCCAATATCATGGAAAAGAGGGTTTTGCATCTCCACTATAGGCTCACCATAAGCAGCTGAGATGGGTTCATTTGATAAATTCTTTGAAGGCCAAATTGTCATACCAGCTATTATTAATAATAACAAAATAAACTTATCTCAGTCCGATAACATATAAAAGGGTTCAACAAAAGATGAGCAAAATGCGGCACCTTCAATTATATCCTTCTCAGAAGGGTTTGGCTTTGATGATCCCCAACTGGCAACACAATGCTTGACTTTTGTACAGACAGACAAGTTTTTTTCCATCGGCTGAGGTATAATCATACAATTCTGAGTCAACAAAAAAAAATTTAAATTTTTTGGTTTATGCATCCCATTGAGTATATTTCTCTCTCCACATTCACATTCACATTCGCATGCTGAAAGAATAAACAAAATATTACATTTATATTGTTCTTAATTTGATATTCAAAATAAAATTGGTTTGAATTTGAATTAAAAATGTCTACTTCTTTATCCATTGAAACAAACCAAATATGTGAACTCAACTTGTAATGAATACAATGAAATTATAAACCGAACAAGACACTTTGTAAAGAATAAATGCTATTAAAATCGAAGATATAATCGGCCAGAAACAATTGTAAAATCTGGCAAATGAAATAAAGATATAATGAATGCACCTGCCGAGGCTGACTACTGTTGTTCAAATTTAGCGTGAAATTCATCAGCACACTGCGTCGCGTGCTCAACCATAGACATCCAGCCTTTGTCAGATTCTGACTTAATACAAAGTATCTACAAAATATGAAAGAGGAAAGAGATGAAAATGAGTATTACCATCAATGAAATCAGAATGCAAAATTTATTAACAAACGAATACCAAAAAAGAATGATCATGATCTTAAATCCTGGTTTCGGTACCAGTATAATGCGGTAGGCACCAGATCTGTATCAGCATGTACCTTTTCAGTACCACTACCAATATTAGTCAAGCATGAAACAAATATGAACTAGTATAATTGATGCACCTTATTGTACCAACGCAATATGAGTACTTATAGGTGGGTACTGGAATTGTAACATTACGTACTGGTAGTGAATCTATTCAGCTGCCAGAACTAGAACCACTCTGATATTTGCAAGTGTAACATAAAAACTACAGGTGAGTATTCTAACCTCACGAAGTTCAGATTGATTATTGTAATACCACCAGAGGAAGTCCTCCACTGTTTTGATGTTATTCTTTTGGAGGAGAGAAGCACGATCTCTTCCAACTTTCCTGATACTCTGTACATTGTGTGTCAGCTTTAGCCGGTCCGGTTTTTGGGACACTACAGAAAAAAAAAAGCATCAAATAAGGAAGTATCAAACATACAAGTATTTAATTTAAACCTAATATATACAAACTTAACACATATGTAATGGCACCAAAATCTTTATGTTCGTGATTTTTGGTCATCAAATGCAAATTGGACTTTACATGCTGGTACTGGTAAAACATGCTAGGAGCATAAACTAAGATACTCGGAACATCTCTTACTAGTACCCTCCTAGTTACCAACGACACTATAATGAATAATGATCAATACACAATGAAAATCATTCTTTACCTTTCACGCGGCGGTCTTTTACCCGAAAAGGTTCGCTCACACCCTCTTGAACTCTTTGCCCATTCAAATAACCCTCTTCTCCATCAACCTCAACCATAACCCCTAGCCGAAATCCACTCTTTGTCCAGCTTGAATTATCATTAAAAATGATATTTCCAAAAGTACCAACCCCATTTTCAAGCTGAGTAGTAAGACTACGACCGCTCACAATAGGCCCCTTACCTTCCCTTTGCCTTAACACGTTCTGAACAAATTCACTTGGGCTCCAATTTACTCTGTTTGTGCAAAATTCAGCATCGAGCAAAATGAGTCTGACTTCGGCAGAAGAGAGAATGTTGTCACGAGAAATGATAGAATTACTGTACGTGTCGAATATTGCAACTTCTATGGGATGTCCATTCTCATCTCTCACTAGGTCGGTTGTGAAGGTGGTGTTTTTGACCTTGTTCATGAACTGTAACTGGTACTGAGCTGGGATGTTTGGATCTGACAGCAGCCTTTAAGAGAAATTTGAAATCCATAATTACTCACAGGAGCTAGAAACAAAAAGAAAAACAGCTTGAATGTTGTGGTAATTTTTACAGCCACCATTTGAAACCAATAACCTACTTCCTCCAAAGTTGGAATAAAAATGGTGAATAAGTAATTTTCACAAAATTAGAGTTGATGATGAGGGTGTGTTGATTGAATAAAATTGCTGACTGCCATAAATGAGGATCAACAAACTCCTGATAGGCCTATTTGGTGTTCTTTCTTGTAAAATTGGGTGTTGAGATAAAAAGAGTAAATAATAGCTCACCTTGGAGGAGGTAAATTGTAGTGAGACATTTTACCAAGCTCTTCCCTAACCTGGATCTCTTCTCTAACCTGTTAAATTAATATAAAATTGGCATTACATAAACATCAGAGAGTCAATCAGGGACGTGCATGATAATAATGGTCTAGGGACAGTACTGATACAAACAAATAAGCAATTAATTAAGCCCAAAAAAATGGTGCAATCAAATTTAACGACTAGTAAAAGCAAGGATAAACAACAATAAAAGAATTCCAAGTAACAGAGAAACAGTAATTAAACAATGGTCAGAGAAGCACAAGTGGCATATGGTGGCATTGCCACCGATTTGATTCTGACATGTGTACCAGTGGCAGTACCAAACCACTGGTACAAGGCCAGGAAATGTATTGTTTTTACAGACTTATAGAAATTAAATAAGCAAAATAAAACTAAATTTGAACAGCTAAATTTCAGATGAATAGAACTAAATGGGAATGGTGTTTGTAATTATAAGAAAGGGAATTAATCCTTACAATTCTCCGAATCATCTCTTCAGTATGCCTTTGAAATGCGGGATTCCTAGTAAACAACAGATAAAGTTAAGAGAGAGATTAAGAGTGAGAGAGATTAAGAGAGGAGAAGAGAAGAGTGGAACTGACTGACATAAGGATATTGGTCAGGTCTCCGGGGAGAGGAGTGAGCAGACGGTTATCGTTGTGAATGGCCATCTCTACTTCGCTCTCTGTCTATATCTATTTATCTATCTCGGAAAGATTGAGACATCTCTACTTATATAGGCATTCCGTAAAAACGGTTGTTCGTACATCGTAAGAAAAAGCGGGCCTGTTGCTATAAATCCAACGAATCCGCATAATACAGTATTCTCTGTCTTTAGCCCCCCCGTCAATCCAATCATTTATCTCCGTACCAGTACCTCTGTAACTTTCCGTATAGCAAGTGTAATTGCTGCTTAACAAACTAATTCCCCCCTCAATCCAATCATTCCAAAAGATTCCTTTTTGAGTTAATGCAGAGGATACGAATTCGGCTAGCTCAACACCACACCGAAGTTCGCAAACAAGAATGCCACAATAAATATAACTCCCTATTCACACATTTCCCAATCCCACGAAAGCGACAAGCTCCCAAGTCCTTGCTCCTTAGTCGTGGCCGACTTGTCTTTCATTAATTTTGCAATCCCCCGTCAATCCAATCATTTATCTCCGTACCAGTACCTCTGTAACTTTCCGTATAGCAAGTGTGTTCTCACATAATACAGTATTCAGTAATACACAGTTACACTTACACACGTCCCACTCGCTGCAAGAAACTCGCTACATCATGAACAAGAGGGGGTTCATGAAGAAAAAAAAGGCATGCGCCCACCTGTTCTTACAAATTTTAAAAGGTTTGTAAGAAAAAGGCCGCGGGTTGGCAAGAAATTTTTATTTTTTTTTTAAATTGTAAGACAGCTCAGACAGTTTGGATGCTCACGGATTCGAATCTTACAGTCCGGATCTAAAATCAAGGGTTAGTTTAGGGGATACTGAGATATCTCATATTTTGCGTTCTCGACGCGTCAGCTCTCTTAACCTAGATATAAATTTGCTTGACTGGAGTCAGGAAGTTAGAATCTGCGCCTATGATATTATTATATTATTATATTACGGTGTAGGGCTTTATTACTGGGTTTAATAGCTAGGTTAAGGATTCTTATAATAATATAATTATTATTAAGGATTCCTATTATTATAAGAATAGCTACAAGCCCGACATTTTTATTAATATCCAAAGTTAATTACAAAATAATAAAAATGTCCAGAGCCGCTGGCTTTTGTTAAAAATGCCCAAATCGGCTATTTAATGGCCGGCCCTTGATTTAATTAAGAACCGGCCATTAAATGACAAGTCCTTGAAATTCTTTTTTTAGGGACAAATAGCTAAAATGTTGAAATATAACACTAAAACATTGAATTTTTTTAAAATATTTGTCAAATTACTTTTTTGATAGCATATTTATACTAAAATACGCTAAATTATTTGAAATTATGTTAATTTATGCTGATTTACACTAAATTACTTGAAATTATGTTTATTTTTTATTTTTTTAAGAGACAAATAGCTAAAATGCTGAAATACAACACTAAAAAGTTGATTTTTTTAAAATATTTGTTAGATTACTTTTTTATATATATAATTAGCATATTTATACTAAAATACGCTAAATTACTTGAAATTATGTTAATTTATGCTGAATTACACTAAATTACGCTAAATTACAATAATTATGTAGAATTATCCTACAATACGGTAAATTACGCTAAATTACGTATGAATAGGGATGATTTTGTGCCATCTTTCATCAATCATAAAAAATAGTATAAAAATTCCAAAAATAACAAAAATTGGTATTCTACAAGTTTATTATATAACTAATTTACTAAGCTACATAGATTGAACAATATAAATGAAAATCTTAATCGGAAACTTCAACTGAAGTTTTGATGTTGTTCCCTTTGTTTTTTGGCGATTTTGAATTTTGAAATCCGGCATCGTTGGCGCTGATTCATGCGTATTTTCACAAGCTTTCTGAAAAGTGGTCATTTGCTGAAATCGGACACTCGAGCGCCGTTTTATGACCGTTTGAAGTTTCGTCTTCTCAGTGAAGATATCATCCCTATTCATACGTAATTTAACGTAATTTACCATATTCTAGCATAATTGTACATAATTATTATAATTTAGCGTAATTTAGTGTAATTCAGCATAAATTAACATAATTTCCAAGTAATTTAGCGTATTTTAGTATAAGTATGCTAATTATATATCAAAAAAGTAATCTAACAAATATTTTAAAAAAATTCAATTTTTTAGTGTTATATTTCAGCATTTTAGCTATTTCTCTTTAAAAAATAAAATAAATAAACATAATTTCAAGTAATTTAGTGTAAATCAGCATAAATTAAAATAATTTCAAGTAATTTAGCGTATTTAAGCATAAATATGCTATCAAAAAAGTAATTTAACAAATATTTTAAAAAAATTCGATTTTTTAGTGTTATATTTCAGCATTTTAGCTATTTGTCTCTAAAAAAAAAAAAATTTAAGGACCGGCCATTAAATTGCCGGTTTGGACATTTTTAACAAAAGCCAGCAGCTCTGAGCATTTTTATTATTTTGTAATTAACTTTGGATATTAATAAAAATGTTGGGCTACAAGCTTACAACATGGGACACAAACCAAAAGAAAAGAAACATATATATATTTATTATTATAAGAATAGCTACAACATAGGTACAACTAGAGTCGAAAAAACGTGCCGTGCTGTAACCAAAATGTCAAGGGGTGGTCACGGCACGCGAATGGTCACGCCGTGTCTAACGTGCCGTGACCATACATGACTCGCGTGACCATTTAATCATAATTTAGGTTAGTTTATTCAAGATTCACCATTAAATCAATATCTAATGGTCCTAATTACACGTGACTCACATGACTACGTGCCGTGTCGTGACTAAATCTTTCATGTGCCGTGCCATGTACCACAAAAATGGCATTTCGGTTCATATGAAAACTTGTGAAACCAGTACCACATAAAATCCAAAAAGGAGATCGAATCAAAATGTCATTTCGGTCCGGAGTAAAAAAAAATTTCGGACCGAAATGACATTTCAGTTCTTATAGTTTTTGTTAAAAAAAAATAATAATAATCATGTTGGTTTCGTAAAAAACAAAATTTTAATTATGTTAAAATTTTGGTTTATAAAAAAAATTTAATTTCGGAAAGAGAGCTGACATGGACATTATATAGGCCTTCATACAGGGATCTTCAGACAGCTGGGTCTGCTAAAGTAACGATGTGTTTATATCCGGACCGTCAGAGTCGGATCTAAACTTGAATTCGGGGAAAATATCTGCTGGAAACTTTAATTGAACCGTCACGACTTGGAGCAAGCTATTCTTTTGGTTTGTGTCCCATATAATAATAGGAATCCTTAATACAGCTGGTTCCAGAAAGTTTTTTTTCCTTTTTTTTTAATTGTAAAAGGGCCTCAGCTCCGAGAGTTCGGGTCTGCTAAAGTAACTCAATTTTTGTGTTTATATCTGGACCATCAGAGTCGACTCTAACGGTCTAGATCTAAAATAACCGCCGCAGCGGGTCAATAGGTTAAAGACAAAACTAATTTGGCAAATTCTAGAATGAACCAAAATGGCACGACACAGACAGACTCACTCAACTAATAATATAATAATATAACCGCCGCATCGGTAAAATAAAATGTTATTTGATCTGAGCGACGCTCCTCGGCTCCTAGCGTGGTATAACCGTATAAGAGATGTTCCGAGTATCTTAGTCTATGCTCCCAGCATTTATTACCGGTATCGCATGTAAGGTAGTGGTTTGCAAAATCCCATGTAAACAAGTTCTCTCTCTCGGAACTTCCCTGATTGTGCAATTTTCTAATAAAGTATAATTAAATACTAGAAGCCCAACCAAGCTGCTGATAAACAATGTTGTATGTGCATTAAGCAATGTTTTGAGCATAGAAGGCAAAATCGGCGGTTCCGGAGCGGGATCGGACGGTACCAATTCGATTTCAGGTCTAGTTACGCGGTTAGTGTAGATTTCGTCTAATTTCGGAGGTCAAATTCAAAAAATACTGTTACGCAGTTAGTGTAGATTTCAGGCCTATTTATTAAGTATTTTACAAAAAATAGTCAAATTTAGACCATTGAATTTTGTAAAATACTTAATAAATAGTAAAAAAATTCAAAAAAATGTAAAATTTGACCTCCAAGTACATTTTAATATGGAGATAATGTTGAACGGTCGGATCGACTGTTTGAACTTTGAAAATGAAAATATGTTCATTTTACAAATAGGTCCTTATGTCCATAGAAGAATTTGCCTTATTTAAATATTATTGCAAACAAATCTGAAATTTTCAGTTAGAGACGATCTTTTAATATATTTTTTCATATAAAATCAAGTAGGGTCAACTAAAGAAAACATATATGAAATTTTAGTAAGGTGTATCATGAATCTAGAAATAAATATAATCATTTGTACACATCTTACGTACTGACTATATATGGAAATGAATTTAAAACGAGTACCTATGATTGAAGAAATATATCTTTTAATTTATTATAGAAGGTGTTTTTCAAATTGTCGAAACAAACAACAAAAACCGAATCTACATAATTAAAAATGTAAATTTGATTATAAATCTGTTGTTGAAAGAATAGGATAAATAAAGTTCAATAATCGAAACTTAACTTTTATTATTAAAAATGATGATAGAAACAAAAGAAATTTAACATCTATTAAATGGCCGAATTATATTACATTCAAATAAATTGAGAAAAAGAAGCTTCAAATCATTAAACTACGAAGAAATTCTCAGTTTTTGATATAATCAAAGAAATTCTTATATATAAATTAAATTTCAGATTATAATATGACTAAAGAAATTCTCACCAACAGTCTAAATTTTCAGAGTTTAATTAAAGAAATTCTAATCATAAATTCCTCAATCTAAGAACAATAATTTATTGTAACTAATATATCTACTTATTGTATTCTAATCAATGTAAGGTATACACATAATTAGACTTTATTCCCTCTTTGATCACCAAATATAATAAGGAAAATAAATAATTTCCAACATCACCGATAAATTTGAATTTCAAATTAATTAACTGTGTCGTGGCTACTAATTAATTTAACTATTGAATTGAAATTTAAAATAAGTCATACTTATATAAATTTTATATAGCGTTACATTATCTTCTTAAATTTGTTAGATTACTTCATGTCAATAATATTAAATAAATAAATAAAATTGACGTGACAGAATGTTACAAAATTATCAAACAATCAACAACCACAAATAGAAAAAGCACAATGCAGTCTACGAATTAGAACACACTTTCGTATTTTGTTACAAATTGTTAGATTATTCATTGGGATTTGAATTTTCAAGTTCTTTTTGTTTTCATATCGCTAAAAAAAAAGTACGAGTAGTGAGCATATTAATATTTACTATTAACTACAATTTTTAAACTATCAATTAAAAACTGAATTTGTCTTCATAAAGTAATCAACATAAACTAACAATATTAGAAATTCTTTATCTGTACTTTGAATTTTTTTAATATTAATTGACCATATTTTATCTCTCTCTCTCTATATATATATATAGAGAGAGAGAGAGTGGATAAGGTCAAAGTGGTAGTTCCTGAGCCTTGGTACTACCAATTCGGTTTTACAGTTTTCAAAGTTCAAATAGTCGATCTGAAGTGCTTAACGTGTTTTCCATGTTAAAATGTGCTAGGAGACCAAATTTTACATTTTTTTGAAATTTTTTAACTATTTTTTAAGAATTTTTGAAAATCAGTGTTTTGAATAATAAAAAATAAATAAAAAGAAATCTGAAAAAACTGATTTTCAAAAATCCTTAAAAAATAGTAAAAACAATTCAAAAAATGTAAAATTTGGTCTCCCGGCACCTTTTAATATGGAGAACACATTGAGCACTTCATATTGACTATTTGAATTTTGAAAACCGCAAAACCGAATTGGTAGTACCAAGGCTTAGGAACTACCACTTTGACCTTAGCCACTCTCTCTCTCTCTCTCTCTCTCTCTCTCTCTCTCTCTCTCTATATATATATATATATATATATGGACCGACTAAGTTGCTGCCGGCAGCACTTCGGCGAGGTGCTTACGGGGGCATATCTTGCAATTTGATGTTCAAACAACAAATTCAAACCGTTAGATGTTCAATCTATATTAAAATCTACTTGGAGACCAAATTTTACATTTTTTGGAATTTTTTTACTATTTTTTAAGCTGGTTTGAAAACCGTTGTTTTTATTAAATTTCTGAAGCATTGAAAACAGCGGTTTTCAAACCAACTTAAAAAATAGTAAAAAAATTCCAAAAAATGTAAAATTTGATCTCCAAGTAGATTTTCATATAGATTGAATATCTAACGGTTTGAATTTGTTGTTTGAACATCAAATTGCAAGATATGCTCCCGTAAGCACCTCAGTCGAAATGCTGCCGGAAGCAAATTAGCCATACTCTATATATATATTCAACTTTAGGTAAGATGTAAACTATATAAACAATAAATAAGAGATACAATTGTATTAGAGTTGGTTTTCTCCAATGTCATATAGTGGAAACATCAATATTTTGAATTAAAAACATGAACTGAACAATATGTATTTATTTAATATTATTTTGACAAGAGAGGTTGCTTGTAGATATCAAAAATCTTAACACACTTAAAAAATTTCAATATAAACAAGATTATATAATAGTTGTATAAATTTTACCGACTCTATATCATGAAATTGTTGTGTATGCGAAGGTACAAAATTTCCTTTTTATTTCATTGTTGTGTATCCGAATTTAGTTGATGCTCAAAGTGATGTGCACTTAAAAAATAATATACCAATCATTTAACTATTAACGAAGCATGAATTAATGTTTGTTTATAAAAATTTGCAATTAAAAGTATAATAATATGGATAGATTCACTTATGTTACCAAGCGCAATACTATTAAATAATTAATGTCATTTTTTTTTTGTCTTCGTCCTGATAGCCATAGTAACAATATACGGATATAATTCGCAAATAATTCGCTTTTTATTTGTTTTGTTTTTTACGTTTCTGAACCAAACTATTATAAAAACACAAAAAAACGTATAATATGTTTTATTTGCGAATAAAACGCGAATCACGAATTATTCGTGAGAATTTTTTATTTTTATTTTTGGGGCTTTTTTTGGTTTTTTTTCTTCCTTGTTGTACCGAATCATTCTCGAATTATACCCAAATCACAAATTTTTTATCCTGCTGAACCGAACCCTAATTATTCGTTTGTTACTATGTGCAGCGGTTTGTCCGATACCTACCACATGAAAATATTCAAATTCAATAATTAATTTTACAATCTACTCACTTTTGTGGAGAATTTTCAGAAATGACCAAACCGGAAACTTTTTTTCCGGTTTCAAGCTCTTTTTCTGCAAAACAAAATCCCGGTTCCAGCCTCTCTGAAACCGGAAAAAAAATTCCGATTTGGTTTGAGAGCCAAATCTCTTCCTTCAAAAGTGTTGGTTAGAGTGGAAAAAACGTGCCGTGCCGTAACTAACACACCCTGACTTTGGTCTCGTGCCGTGCTGTGACGTGACTAAGTTAATTTTTCACGTGCCGTGCCGTGCCATGATCAAAATGTCAAGGGGTGGTCACGGTACGCGAATGGTGACGCCACGTGAGTCACACCGTGACCATACGTGACTCGCGTGACTCGTGTGACCATTTAATCATAATTTAGGTTAGTTTATTCAAGATTCACCATTAAATCAATATCTAATGGTCCTAATTACACGTGACTTGCGTGACTAAATCTTTCACGTGTTGTGCCAAAATTTCAAAAAATGAGCACGGCACGCGAATGGTCACGACACGAGACACATGAGTCACGACACGTAACTGACATGCGTACTGTGCCGTAACCGTGTCGTTCCGTGATGAAGCTGGCTCTACGGTGCCATTTTCCCACTCTAGTGTTGGTTGAGTGGTACTCTGGAGAAGTTTTCAACGAAGTTTGAATATAGAAATAGAAAACGTTTTTTTATTGAAGCTCACAATGGGCCTCTTTTGTCTTTTTTACTTTTCAATTATAATGATATAAAGAATATTCGTGGGCCATTGGGCAGATTAAAGGAGACGGGTCGACGGGTCGACGGGATCATGCCGACGAGAATTGAAGTTCCTTTTCTTAATGATATAAAGAATACTTTAAACAATGATATAAAGATACTCTTTGACTTTTCAATACCTTTTTGATTGAAGGAGCGGTTGAAACCGGAAATTTAATCTCAGTTCTATAACCGGAATTTTTTTTTTGGTTTTAGAGAGGCTGGGATCGGAAATAAAATTTGCACAAATAGAGCTTGAAATCGGACAAAAAAAAAAAAAAAAAAAAAAAAATTCTAATTTAGTCATATTTTGAAATTCCGCACAAAAGGGGGTAGATTGTGCAATTGATTAATTATTTTGGATATTAATAAAAATTTCGGAGAAAATTCTCTCTTCCACGCCTCGCCTAGAGGAAACGGAAATGGGATTACGGGAATGAACGAGCAAACTTCAGACCCGGATATACACTTATCTTTTTTCTTTTAATTTTATTTTTATGTCATACATTTCAAACACCACTAAATAATACGAGTAGAACTAGGGTGTTCTTAAGCTCACCAATTTTCTTTGTGAGCTTAACTCAAAAACCTATCGGATTGGATTCAAATAACGGGTCTAAAATGTTAAAACCAATCTAGTTCACAAGTGATGCGTTTACATTTCAAAATTATAAATTTTCATTTAATTTAGTATAAAGTCAAAAGCAGTCAAAAAATGATCGTATTAAAATTAACTTATAAATCATCTTTTTATAAAACCTAATTTGCAGTACACTCCACAAATGCATAAATCGAACAACTTAAAATTCAAGTTGTCAGTTTTCAACACAATTTGATAATTCAATTAACAGCAAAAATTGAAGGAAATGGAACCTCTAGAATTTAATATTCTACGGATTTAAATTAATTTTTTTTTTTTCCAATGCGATATATGAATGAAAAATTCGGCATATGACTCATTGATAATTTAGGCCTATATAATTTTTAAAAGAATTATGATTCATCCATTAAGTAGTAAACATGAACATATGAGAAATCATTTCAAATTTTCATGTAATTAAAAATTCTAGGTATGATGCTTTGGTAATACGTAGATTGGATCATTAATGTGCACTTATAACTAGAAAGATCATGAAGCAGTCTAAAAGCAAAATAAAGCAATTAATCCACCTCTCTCTTTTTTACAAAATATTCATCAAAAGAAGAGTAGAACTAGGGTGCTCCTAAGCTCACCAAGCCCTTTCATGAGCATGACTCTAAAACCTATCTAATTGACTTCAAACGACATTTCTAAACCGTTAGATGTTCAATCTATATTAAAATGTGCTTGGAGACCAAATTTTATATTTTTTGGAATTTTTGTACTATTTATTAAGATGGTTTGAAAATCGCTATTTTTCAATGGTGCAAAATTTTAATAAAAACAGCGATTTTCAAACCATCTTAATAAATAGTAAAAAAATTCCAAAAAATGTAAAATTTGGTCTCCAAGCACATTTTAATATAGATTGAACATCTAACGGTTTGAAAATGTCGTTTGAAGTCAATTTAATAGATTTTAGAGTCGCGCTCACGAAGGGCTTGGTGAGCTTATGAGCACCCTAGTTCTACTCTCAAAAGAAATCCCAATTCATTAACAAAATTTCAATCTAGTTCCATTATTACATCCAGTCATGTAATATTGGACTGCTCACTAAAATTTCAGCTTTTCTGATTTCTGACCTCTGTTAATTAATCGCTAAAACTGTACACATCTGTAATATTTTTGTATAGAGAAATTATATTATTTGGAAACTATACTTTCATATCTTTATTTTGATATAAAGAACACAAAAATACATGTAGCCATTTTCTCTAAATTTAATTTTGAATTTGGTCAAAATTATTGGACTGCTCACTAAAATTTCAGCTTTTCTGATTTCTGACCTCTGTCAATTAATCGCTAAAACTGTACACATCTGTAATATTTTTGTATAGAGAAATTATATTATCTGGAAACTAGACTTTCATACCTTTATTTTGATATAAAGAATACAAAAATCCATGTAGCCATTTTCTCTAAATTTAATTTTGAATCTGGTCAAAATTATTGGACTGCTCACTAAAATTTCAGCTTTTCTGATTTCTGACCTCTGTCAATTAATCGCTAAAACTGTACACATCTGTAATATTTTTGTATAGAGAAATTATATTATCTGAAAACTAGACTTTCATACCTTTATTTTGATATAAAGAACACAAAAATTCATGTAGCCATTTTCTCTAAATTTAATTTTGAATCTGGTCAAACTTATTGGACTGTTCACTAAAATTTCAGCTTTTCTGATTTCTAACCTTTATCAATTAATCGCTAAAACTGTACACATCTGTAATTTTTGTATAGAGAAATTATATTATCTGGAAACTAGACTTTCATATCTTTTGTTTGATATAAAGAACACAAAAAATTAATGTAGCCATTTTTTCTAAATTTAATTTTGAATCTGGTCAAAATTATTGGACTGCTCACTAAAATTTCAGCTTTTCTGATTTCTGACCTCTATTAATTAATCGCTAAAACTGTACACATCTGTAATATTTTTGTATAGAGAAATTATATTATCTGGAAACTAGACTTTCATATCTTTTGTTTGATATAAATAACACAAAAATTAATGTAGCCATTTTTTCTAAATTTAATTTTGAATCTGATCAAACTTATTGGACTGCTCACTAAAATTTCAACTTTTCTGATTTCTGACCCTTGTTAATTAATCGCTAAAACTGTACACATCTGTAATATTTTTGTATAGAGAAATTATATTATCTGGAAACTAGACTTTCATACCTTTATTTTGATATAAATAACACAAAAATTCATGTAGCCGTTTTCTCTAAATTTAATTTTGAATCTGGTCAAAATTATTGGACTGCTCACTGAACATAGCATAAAAAAAAATTGAATTTCGTTTCTGGGTTGGCCTGAGCCATGGCGGCCCACTTTAATTTTTTTTCTTTTTTCCGGGTTGTATTGAGCCATGGCGTCCCGTTCCGATTTTTTTTTTTTTTCCCGATGATCTTGAGTATGCCATGGCGTCTCGCAGGACGCCATAGTGCCACACTGCCTTCTCATTTTTTAAATTTTCCTAATCCATTTCTTATTTTTAATATTTTTTTATTGATTTTCTTATATATAAAAATTGCGGAATCTAGACCGTCCAGATTGAATCGGACAGTTATACTTGCTACAGCAGGGAAAACAGACAAACCGAAAAAAGTGGCTAGGGATTTCCTGACGCTATATCGTGACGTCAGCAGAGACCAGAAAGGGATTCGCTTTATGACGTCATTAGCGTGAGGTCTGCCGTGGATGATGAATCCGGTGATAAAGGTAATATTGGACATTTCCCTTAAGCTTGGTACTTAATTATGACTTTTTCAAAATCTGATGATTATTTTTTTTTTTTTTTTGAGATTGTTGATAGGAGCTGTCAACATGTGAAAAAAGAAAGAAAAAAAATAAAAATAAAAACATACAATGGCCATGGAAATGGTCTGCTCTTTATCTTCTGCGGTAGGATTAGTGTTTTGCAAATACCCGCCCGGGTCAGACCCGACCCGGGACCCGTGCCCGTGCCCATGCACGGGTTTTGCACGGGTTCACGGGTTGAGAAGGGCCGGGTACGGTTTTTTTTTAAATTTACCCGTGATACCCGTACCGTTTCAAACCCGTACCCGCCCGTACCGACCCGTACCCGCAAATCCGTGCCCGTCTACCCGTACCCGAACCCGTGTACCTTTTTTTTTTTTTTTTTTTTGAAATTCAAATTTTCCCCCCAACCCCCCGGACCCCTACCCGAAATCACTCCCCTTTTCAGTTTTTTTTTTTTTTTTTTAAGTTTTGTTTTAAAATTTCAAATTATACTCCCCCCAAACAAAACTCTTTAAATACACCCCCATCCCTCACAAATTTTCACATCCCAATCTCAATATTTTCATCTCTCATTCTCTCAATCTCAATCTCAATATTTTCATTATTCTCAATTTTAATTTTGTTGTTAAAAAAAAAATATAGTTGTAAATTTAATTCATTCTACGAATACGCAACGGAATTACGAAGGTATTGAAATTACGAAGTTCTTCACCTCCCGCAAAATTTTCCCGCGAGATTTAAAGGTTAGATTTATTTCATGTTAGATTAAATTTTGTTAAATTGAAATATAGAATGTTAAATTTATATTTTGTTTCAATTAGTTTTTGTTAGATTTTGTATAGAATATTAGTATTAAAATTGAATGTTAGATTTTTTTTTTTGTAGAGTAATTATAAATTTTTTTTGTAGAGTAATTTAAAATTTAAGTAATTAGATTTATTGTTGAATAGGTTAGATTTAATTTTTGAAATTCGGATTTATTTTTAGTATGTTAAATAAGTATGTTAGATTTATTTTTTGAAATGTTAAGTAATTAGATTTATTGTTGAATAGGTTAGATTTTATTTTTCAAATTCGGATTTATTTTTAATAGGTTAAATAAGTATGTTAGATTTATTTTTTGAATATGTTAAGTAATTAGATTTATTTTTGAATAGGTTAGATTTTATTTTTGAAATTCGGATTTATTTTTAATAGGTTAAATAAGTATGTTAGATTTATTTTTTGAATATGTTAAGCTATTAGATTTATTTTTGAATAGGTTAGATTTTATTTTTGAAATTCGGATTTATTTTTAATAGGTTAAATAAGTATGTTAGATTTATTTTTTGAATATGTTAAGTAATTAGATTTATTTTTGAATAGGTTAGATTTAATTTTTCAAATTCGGATTTATTTTTAATAGGTTAAATAAGTATGTTAGGTTTATTTTTTGAATATGCCAAGTAATTTGCATTTATTGTTGAATAGGTTTAGATTTTATTTTTCAAATTCGGATTTATTTTTAATAGGTTAAATATGTATGTTAGATTTATTTTTTGAATATGTTAAGTTATTAGATTTATTGTTGAATAGGTTAGATTTTATTTTTCAAATTCGGATTTATTTTTAATTGATTAAAAAAATATGTTGGATTTATTTTTTGAATATGTTAAGTTATTAGATTTATTTTTGAATAGGTTAGATTTTATTTTTAAAATTCGGATTTATTTTTAATAGGTTAAATAAGTATGTTAGATTTATTTTTTGAATATGTTAAGCTATTAGATTTATTTTTGAATAGGTTAGATTTAATTTTTCAAATTCGGATTTATTTTTTGTCACACCCCGCAGCCACGGGTCGCAACAGTTCCCTGCCGTAAACATACAACGCCGTGTATGTTTACAAGGCAATTAACCGTTCAATCAGAATATGTACAATTAATTAATATCAAACACATCCCTATGTATATATATAAATCCATATATAAGGTTATACAGTCTGGTCAAATATCATACAACCAAAGTATCACGTACAGATACTAACCATCAGGCCTAACCCTAAACTATACAACAAAAGGGTAGATTAGGCCACACAGAGGCAACTACCAAGGGTCTATAGCTCGCGTGCCTCTCCGGAACCCGACGCCCCAGATCCTGTAAAACAACCCAAGAGTGGGGGTGAGAATAAATTCCCAGTGCGAAATTTGCCACAGTTTAGATTATTGGACTTGCAATCAAAATCTATATTCAGAAATGAAATCATACAAAAGCAGTTCAGACAGATGCATATTCATAAATAAAACAAGTGCATATGATCGACAACAATTTACCAAATGAAACACAAGTTACGGAATTTCCAAGATGAATATCAAACACGCACGTTTCTGGCTTAACTCAGTTTATTACAGCTGGTAGCACCTACGGATGTCCCACCGAGCTGGACCCTTTTCCAACCCACATCTGTAGTGTCACTGACACCTACAGATGGCCCACCAAGCTGGACCCTTTATCTGACACCCATCCGCAGTGCTTTGGCTTAACCATTAACTAAGGTCTGGTTCATAATCAGATAAAAATTCATATGCAATAAGCTCAGAATCGTCCATTCGCAACGCGTCAAACCAAACTGTCATTCCTGTCCCAGACTGGATATGACATCATTTCATCGTTTCCTCACAGTCACCCAAAGTCTCCGTCACGATCAGTCATTGCCCAGCATTGACTGATCTTAATCAATCACTGCCCAGCAGTGATTAATTATTCTCATATGCGCACATGGTTTCGAGTCATCGCCCAGCGTTGATTTCGAAACATTACCGACCATCCTAGATAGTCATAAATTGTTGGGGACTTTCGACCGTAATTCCAAAACAAAAACACACAAACAAACAAACGATATACCATTCAACATGCAAATATAACTGTAATATTCATTATGGACTGGAATGGGGTTATTACGGCTCGCAACTTAATTACCCGAAAATTTCCAGCTCTTTTTGGCATTTTCCAGGCCCTCATTGCGGTCCGCAATAGATGTGGTTGCGGCCCGCAACAAAGTAACCCATTTTTAGCCAGAGAGTATTTCATTCTGCTACGTTCATTGCGGCCCGCAATGAATTTATTGCGGCCCGCAACAAAGTAGTCAGAGAGTCAGTCGGTCTATATTTTGAGCTACGATGTTGATTGCGGCCCGTAATGGAAATTGTTGCGGCCCGCAATAAGGCGATTTCAGTACATATCATTTCTAATTTAATACGGTTATGCATATGATTCAAACAATTCGATTATGCAATCAATCAAGCAGTTCAACATGACAATTGGAAGCAGTTTAATTCATGAATATAAATTATCAAACAAGTCCAAGAATCCCGCACCTGCTGGCAATAGGCGTACCGCGTGACTATCGATCAGGCGCCTCGGAATGCCCCGCAAACCTTTGCTCAACCGAGCCTACACCTACATTCCACGTATACCATCTCAATTAGGTCTCATTCCTGTACTGGTTCGCTATTCTAGTTTACGCATTAATTCGATTGGCCAGTTGGTGTAACCCTAATTTGGTCGAAACCTCGATTTAACCATTACACGTTCTAACCTTTCCCGATCAAGAGATAACCCTACCGAGGACAAGTCTAGTCGGTCGGACTAACCTAATCAATCAATGCCGCGTTTCAATTCGGGATTTGGTATCAAAACCCTAGAATGGGAAATCCAAATTGGGAGACGAAATCACAGAGAAAATCGGTACACGAGAGATGAGAAGCTCAAAGGAGTTAGAGTTCGATCAATTCTAACATTAATCTCGGGTTTAAAACGAACAACCCGCGGATTCGAGAAATCTCGGATTTTCAAACGAAGAAGGGAAAGAAAGAATTACCGACAGAATGGCTAGGAGAGATCTACGGCTGCCTCCTCGGTTTCAACCTCGATTTCCCGGACGGTGGCGCAATCCGACGGGATTTTGGAGCTCTCCCTCTCTTTTCTTCTCTCTCTCTCTCTCTCTCTCTTTCTCTTTCTTTCTCTTTGGCCGGCCACACAAGGGAGAAGAGAGAGGGGTTAGGGTTTATCAAGAGGGTGCTTCGCGATTCGTGCTAGGATGGATCAATGGTCCGAATAATTCTAAAATTCAATATAAACCCATTTAACATGTTTTAATTTCCCATTCCTCGCTCGTCGATCAAATTTCGATTCCGTTTTAAACGTTCTAAATAAACAAATGATTTAAATTTTATTATAAAATTTTCTTAACGTGACATTTTTAATAGGTTAAATAAGTATGTTAGATTTATTTTTTGAATATGTTAAGCTATTAGATTTATTTTTGAATAGGTTAGATTTTATTTTTGAAATTCGGATTTATTTTTAATAGGTTAAATAAGTATGTTAGATTTATTTTTTGAATATGTTAAGCTATTAGATTTATTTTTGAATAGGTTAGATTTTATTTTTGAAATTCGGATTTATTTTTAATAGGTTAAATAAGTATGTTAGATTTATTTTTTGAATATGTTAAGTAATTAGATTTATTTTTGAATAGGTTAGATTTAATTTTTCAAATTCGGATTTATTTTTAATAGGTTAAATAAGTATGTTAGGTTTATTTTTTGAATATGCCAAGTAATTAGATTTATTTTTGAATAGGTTAGATTTAATTTTTCAAATTCGGATTTATTTTTAGTAGGTTAAATAAGTATGTTAGGTTTATTTTTTGAATATGTTAAGTTATTAGATTTTTTGTTGAATAGGTTAGATTTTATTTTTCAAATTCGGATTTATTTTTAATTGATTAAAAAAATATGTTGGATTTATTTTTTGAATATGTTAAGTTATTAGATTTATTTTTGAATAGGTTAGATTTTATTTTTAAAATTCGGATTTATTTTTAATAGGTTAAATAAGTATGTTAGATTTATTTTTTGAATATGTTAAGCTATTAGATTTATTTTTGAATAGGTTAGATTTTATTTTTCAAATTCGGATTTATTTTTAATAGGTTAAATAAGTATGTTAGATTTATTTTTTGAATATGTTAAGTAATTAGATTTATTTTTGAATAGGTTAGATTTAATTTTTCAAATTCGGATTTATTTTTAATAGGTTAAATAAGTATGTTAGGTTTATTTTTTGAATATGCCAAGTTATTAGATTTATTTTTTAATAGGTTAGATTTTATTTTTTAAATTCGGATTTATTTTTAATAGGTTAAATAAGTATGTTAGATTTATTTTTTGAATATGCTAAGTAATTTGCATTTATTTTTGAATAGGTTATATTTTAGCCGCGAGAATGTCTAACGACCCCGCCGCGAGATTGTCCCACGAACTATTTGACGTTGATCTGTCAACCTTTTATCCTGGTAGCTCCACCCAAATGGCACCACCTAATTATCTAGAAAATTATCAAAGAAGGGACCAAATGCTACAACCAAATTATCAACAAGCACCCCAAATGCTACCACCTAATTATCTAGAAAATTATCGACAAGCCCCCAAAACGAGTGCACCGTATTATCCTAACGATCCAAACATATTCATTCCACAAGAAACACATTAACCGATAGCACCGTATGCATACGGAGGCACTTCTTCCATAGCATCGAGTCAATTCACTTCCCCTATAGAAGGTACTCCTTCGACAAGTGTCCCTGAAATTCAAGCCGAAGATGTCCCTCTTTCGACAAGTGTCCCCCCACAAGAACCAGCAGGAAAGAAGAGTAAAAGAGCTCCCGAATATAATGCGGATTGGATGCCCTGGTATGACGCGACCTACCTGGAGGATGGCACTCTGCAATATCTAACTTGTAAGGTAAAAGGTTGCAAGAGTAAGAATTTTGAGTATAAAAAAACCAGTGGTATGACTAATTTTAAGAGACATGCCGAGGGTCACCAAAGAAGGGGTGAGGTTCCACAAAAACATGCTGACCCGAGACAAATCCAAACCCTTATTAACCCGGATGGTACCAGAACACACCAGAAATATCATAAATCGGTAATGCTTAGTGAATTAGCCCGGTACATTACCCACAAAGAACAACCAATAAGTATGGGTGGTTGCATGAGTTTTGCCCGGTTGGTCATTCGGGGGTGTGGTCAACCAATGTACAGGAGGTTCCATCATAGAAAGATGGTTAATGAAATAAAAAACAAGTTTACCAGTACAAAAAACGATCTACGAGCTATATTTGCATATCAACCCAATAAGGTCTCAATTACCTCTGATATCTGAACTGTCGGTAAACATGGACTTGGGTACTCTTGTATTACCAGGCATTGGATCGATGATTTTTGGGTGTTACAAAAAAGGGTATTAAGTTTTCAAGTTTTGGATTCCCCCCACACTTCTAGTGTAATTTACAGATCCATTATTGAGGTTTTACAAGAGTATAACCTTAAAAGAGACACAGAGAACAAGATTTTTTCTATTTCATTCGATAATGCTAGCAACAACGTAGCTTCCATTGAGATTTTTAAAAGGTCACTGAACTCAATCATGAATGGTGAAATGTTCCACCAAAAGTGTGCTTACCACATACTTAACCTCGTCGTGAAGGACGACCTTAAAACAGAAGCCGTAAAACAACTGTGAATTTAATTTAAGGGAGCTCTGGCCCACATTGTTTCAAACCAAGAAAGAAAACAACGGTTTGCTGTTTTGTGTAGCCAGTTTGGATTGAGCAGGTTGAGAGTACCTTGGGATATAGATACCCGTTGGAACTCCACTTACTGGATGTTGAACCGATGCCTTCCTTACTCAGTTGCCATAGGGGAGTTTTTGTTAGTTTGTAATAATCTAGAAGTCAATAATACGATAAATTTGTTATAGAAAGCTTTGTTCATGAATTGAATGTTTAATCATTTTGTGTTTAATCATTTTGTTACCTTGAGTATTATTGAATTTATGAATCATTTCGAGTTCATGACTGGAATTGTGAAACTTTATAATATAGATGATACTACTCTTAAAAGTCTCTAACCAAGGTAATTAGCAGGAACACTAATTACCGCGATAAGGTTAGTGTGTGGATTAAATGATGGTTAAGTTTTACAAACCATAGACAAAGAGTTGTCATTTTAATCACACAGATACATGTTAGAGAACATGATATTTGACAGACCCCAAATGAAACATTAAATGGAATTGTGTTTGTGTCATTAATGTTTTCATTTTAGTGTTAAGTTCTAAAGTATGAGATATTCATTTTTCCTACATAAGAAATGTATATGTGTGATTGCTATCTAACGCTATCCGTAAAAAGTAGCTATAAGGGTAGTTCTTCGGTATACATAGCTTATGCGGAGGAAAATATGGTTTATCAAAAGTACTATTGTCCCTCGTATCTCAATACGAGCTATAGCATCACTAGGCCCCTTGATAGAATATGATTATCTGGATCCAGTATGATTACAAGAGTAAACATATTTGATAATCTATTCAGGATCAAGAAAAGATTAAGTTTGCAAGGATGACACACACCTACCTTGAAACTGATCTGATAGCTATGAGACAAAAGAATTAACACGAAGTAAATCATTTACTGAATCATGATATTGTACGGTCATCTGTGTAATTGGTATCATAATGTACTTGCCAGGTGCCACCTATGATAAATAGAGGTTAAAATAGTTTTAATTATATTTGCCAACATAACACGGATCCTATTGGGTCACACCATATAGGAACTAGTCGGAGAATCTTGTTGATTAATTATAATGATTATAATTAATAATAAGATGGATAAAATTAATTATATATGATATAATTAAATTATAAATGTCATTTAAATGACAAGCAGAAACATTGGTTAATTTATGAACGTGTTTGACACGTTGCATAAAAGTTACCGAACGAACGATCAAGAAAATATGTATTTGATTTGGACTATTATTGGATTTATATTTTGGGCTTGAAACCCATTAAGAATAAATCACTAATTAAAGATTAAAGGCCCAAATCAAAAGCCCAAATCAAAGCCCAAAATTAATCAAGTATTAATGGGCCAATGACAAAATAGTAATAATTTTTGCCAACTTGATTTTGGCCGTTGATTTTAGCCGACATATAGGGTTAAAATAGTATTTTATATACATTTCAAAGTATATAAATAGGTGATCAAGGTTAGAGAGAAATTCATTCAATTCCTGAATACCGATTCGATCCGATCGAACGATAATTCTCTCTTTCCTCAGATTCGTTCTAATCAGAGTTTACGGGTTTTAGAAATAATATTTTACGAGAGTCGTAATTATTATTTGCTTTTTCTCGTGAATAGTGTTTTTGTCAGATTTCGCAGTTTACGGTATTTCTGGTAAAAGAAATAAACCGCTCTCTCGATTAGTTCCTGGTGGATAACCGATAAAGGCACTATATTTTTGGTGCTTGCTTAACCGGGTCAGACAGCCGGGTCAGACTGCATTCCAATTTGAATTTGGAAGCAAGGTAAAGAAATGTTATATTAATATATTTAATTGTTAAATATATTTAATCTTTTAGAAATCAATCAAAGGAGTAGATCTATAAACTGATTAAAATACAAGTAAATACGGTTTTACTACTTTGGGTCTATACAGGATTAATCTGGTATGTAACTCTCGGTTATTATCCGACATACTACTTAATATATGATCTGAATGAGTAAAGTTTTACTTACGGTTTTTAATCTAAGAAAATGATTGAACAGGTATGTAACTCTCGGTAGATTATCCGACATACCACTTCAATCCTTTTGGCTTAAGTTAGAAGTAAAAATTTTGTTTTACGGTCTTTCCGCAGCTTAAGCCTAATGGCTTTGGGTAGCCCCAAAACCCAACAGTTTTTGAGAAGCTCCACCCCCGAGGGAATGGAATTGGAACCCACCCGCGAAGAATGGCAGCAACTAGAAAGGCTTAAGAATTTTCTAGGAACCTTTTTTACAGCAACCGTCAAACTATCCTGCTCGTACTCACCGACGGCATTTGAGTTACTCAAACATCTCTACCAAATTTCCAAGGTGTATTGTGACTTGGAAGTAGCTGAAAGCAATGACCCCTCTCTCACGCCGATCGTAGATGCCATGAAACAAAAATTCCTAAAATATTGGGAAGATGTACCCCTCCTGGCCATTATCGCAAGTTGCCTCAACCCGGAATACAAGAAGCAATTCACGATCATAATACTTCAAGCGTACAAAGAGAATCTACATTTAGACAAAACCGGGGTGGATACATATGTGAATTCGAAGTTCGATGAGATATTTAACTTATACAACTCAAGAATGGGTGACAACCAAAACCAAGCGTCTTCGTCCCGTGCCGCCGCTAGGTATGAATCTTTATTAATCTTTATTATTTATAATATGTACATTATTTGTCCACTAATTTTTTTTATTTTTTAATAGTTCCACTTCCAGGAGCACCAGCAGTGGTGGATTGTTATCAGATTTCCAGTTGGAGAGCGACCCGTACACATCCACAGACGAGTTATTGAGCTATATTTCGATGCGCAACGAAAGTGAACAGGTTGACATCATGACGTGGTGGAGGAGGAATGCAAGTCACTATCCAGTCCTCGCGATGATGGCCCGTGACATATTTGCCGTGCCCGTGTCAACCATCCCTTCCGAAAGTTGTTTTAGTTCGGCGAACAGGATCCTCTCCGACAAACACAGTAAGTTGGGTCCACATGTTTTTGAGAGACTTGTGTGCTTGAAAGATTAGATTGATGCTGAAAATCGCAAGCAATATCGCGATCATCAACCATCATCATCCGGAGTCGACACCGAAGAAAGTGGTACCGAGCCGCGGCCCGAGGCTAATTCGGATTCAGACGGTGCGGAAGAGAGCGACCAATGGTGTTACGTAAACAATAAAATAATTAAAATGTTTAAAAACATAATCGAAAATTCTATTGATAAACTAGAAATCTAAAATCTAAAACCATGTTCCCAGACAAGTATATCTAGTTTTAACATTTAAAACGCGTCCCTAGTTCGCTAAAAAAATAGAAACTGCGTTGAAAACACGAAATTCTGACAATCTGCAGGTTCAGTGCGTCCGCACTGGTGGTGAGTGCGGGTGGCCGATCCGCACTGGCACCTGTGTTCCTTAATTTGTTTTCTGAATTTCTGTGAGTGCGGGTCAACCACCCGCACTGGATATCAGTGCGTCCGCACTCATGAATCTCCTGTGCTGCTTTGATTTTTCTTGAAAACGACTAAGTAGTGAGTGCGGATGGAGTGACCCGCACTGGAGGAGAATGCGGACGCATTAGGCTCGGACTTTTCTTGACAAGTGAGACTTTGACGAAAATTTGACTAAGTACTGAGTGCGTCCGCACTCAGATCCAGTGCGGGTGAGTGATCCGCACTGGATGTATTGAGGGTTTATTTTATGAAATTTTTGTGTGTGTGTCTCTCTCTCTCACTTCGCCCCCTTCCCTGCCTCTTGTGTGGTCCGCCAAAAGAAAGAAACAAAGAGAGAAAGAGAGCTCCAAATCCCTCCAAGTCGCTCAAAAGTCCGAGAAATCGAAGTTGGAACCGAGAAAGTGGCCGTAGATCTCTTCTAACCCTCCTATTCGGTATTCCCTTCTCTTCCCTTTTTTCTCCAAAATCTCAGATTTCTCGATTGTTTGGATTTTCATTTTTAACCCGAGATTTGTGTTTAAATTGCTGGTAGTCTATCTCCTTCGAGCTCCTTGCTGTTTATTTGTCGATTCTTTTCTCGAATTCATCTCGATTTTGGATTTCCATTTCTAGGGTTTTTGGTACCAAATCAGAAATTGGAAAATGTCGTTGATTGATTAGGCTAGTCCGACCGAATAGACTCGTAATCGGTAAACCTCTCCCTCAACCTTGACATTTAGCGATTAATTTGAATTTCGACCAAATTAGGGTTTAATTAATCAGCAAATTGAAATGTTGCGAGAACCAAAATAGTGAGACGGTAAATGGGTATACCTACAGATTGACCAAATTAGAATTGTATGTGGTTAGAGGACCTAGAAGTAACTATGTGAAGTTTTAGAGATTTTTAGTAAGAAAGAAGGAATCCAAAGAATCGATACGAAAACATAGGAATTGGTTAAGGAAGGTATAAGCCCTTACTAAACCTGAGTAAGCATTTCGACCATTGAATCGGGATTTAACCAAGTATATATGTGATATAGGTGTAGGCTCAGTCGAGCAGGAATTCGCGGGACGTTTCGAGACGTCTGATCCATAGTTAAACAATACGCTTGTCGTAAACAGGTGCGGGGTTCTTGGACTTGTTTGATGTTTCATTTTCAGGAATTAAATTATTTTTCGATTGTCATGTTGTATGTTGATTGCTGCATAATTGGAATTGTGTGATTCATGTGCATAACCCAATTAAATTAGAACTGAATTGTTGTGAGATGGTTGATATGTGATATAGCGGCCGTAGCGCAAATAGCGCATTTTGATGTCATCGCGTAGCGTTTGGGGTCCAAAAACGCTATAGCGGCGCTATAGCGCGCTATTTAGAACACTGTTTTAAAGTAATTGATTTAAAATATTTTAAAGTAATTGATTTAAGAAATTTTTAATTTATATTTTATTGTTCAAAATTTAAAGTAATTGATTTAAGCAATATTGTTTTAAAATAATTCGTAACTTTGATTTTGATTTTAGTATCACAAAAATTATTGAGTTCAAATATGCAATCATGTCAAATGAATTTTGATTTGTATTTTATTGGTTTAAAAAGAAAACAAAAACAAAAATAGAAAAAGAAAAAAAACAGCAGCAAAAAAAAAAAAAAACCCGTCCGGACCGGACCGGACCAGACCCGTGCTACCCGGACCCTAAACCCGCCTACCCGTGACCCGTGTTGCCCATGACCCGTGTTGCCCGTGGGGTTTGAGAGGGGCCGGGTAGGGTTTTTAAAAAAAATACTCGTGCTAACCCGTCCCGTGTCGCCCGTGACCCGTCCCGGGTTTTGCCCGTGTCCGCCCGCCCGTGCCCGTTTGTAAAACACTAGGTAGGATACTTCCCACCAGATGCGGCAGGAGTCAGGATTCCCTAAAGTAATCTAATTTTTTATTTTAGATCTAGACCGTCAGAGCCGAATTGGTGAGTAGGGATTAGACTCTGATGGTCCGGATATAAACAGAATAATTGAGTTACTTTAGTAGACCCGAACTCTCGGAGCTGAGGCCCTTTTACAATTAAAAAAAAGGAAAAAAGCCTTTCTGGGAACCAGCTGTAAGGCCTATAGAATGTCCACGTCAGCTCTCTTTCTTGCAATACAAATTTATCCGTTGGATTCAATGAACGATTGAGATTAAGTCGGCCAAAATATGAGATATACGGATTCCTTTCTTCGAATCCGTGAGCATCCAAATTGTCTGAGCTGTCTTACAATTAAAAAGAGAAAAAAAACTTTCTAGCAACCAGCTGCCTTTTTCTTACAATCCTTTTAAAATTTGTAAGAACATGTCGGCTCATGCCTTTCTGGATGACCAGACCAACCGAAATTTTTATTAATAAAAAATAAAATAAAAAAATATCAATATTAAAGAAGCATTTGATGAAAATTCGAGATATTGCTAAAAAATAATAAAAATAATAATTAAATAATAAAAATATCAAGATCGGCAGGAAGGAAGAAGTTGTAAGGGGGAGAGAAAAAAATAGGTATTTATAAGGTCTAAAACAGAAAAAAAAAAATTAAATCAAGGACCGGCTATTTAATAGCCTGTTTCCTTTTTAAATAAGGACTGGCCATTTAATAGTCGGTTTGGACATTTTTAATAAAAACTAGAGCTTCTAAGCATTTTTATTAATTTGTAATTAACTTGAGATATAAATAAAAAGGATGGGGAGCCGAAATTTTTATAGTTACCAAAGAAAAAAAATCAAATTAATTGATTACCACTCAATCTGGGTTATTTCAAAACATACCACCCACTCGTATTGGGTTCGCGCACCAAATTGGACGGTGCGCGGATTGGGCAGGCGCACCGCGTGGTGCTCGTACTGGGTAGGCGCATCGACCCCCTGGTGCTATTTAGTCCCGATTTTTAATCAGCGAGAGTAATTAATTAGTGTGAATTGTCTACTGTTTTTCATTAACCAAATAACCAAAAAAGCCCTCAGAGCCAGAGTAATACATCTAATTGTTCAGCGATTCAGCGATTCATAATTTATCATAAGTAGCACAAATAAATTCGAATGCATCATAAGTAACACAAATAAATATTACAAATAAAGTGAAATACATCATAAGTAATACATCCAATTGTTGATGAAACCCTAACTCAACAGAAATTGCACAGCCTCTTGAACGATGAAACTGCATGAAAAAATTATCTATTGTTACAACAATTGTTACATCAATTTTAATTTTTAAATATGTATTTTTTTTTAAATTACCTTATTGAGTACGGTTCCTAGCATCCCTTCTCCTTCTCGCATTCTTTTCGAGGGTTGCTCTGTTTGGTTGATGACCCTTTTTTATCCCTTCTAGTATGTCCATCCACATTTGGATCCGGTTGTGTCTTCTCCTACCCAACTTCACTAACCGATGCTCTGGAACTAAGATCGGTCCTTCGTACGCCGGCCACTCACTTTGATTGTCATACGTGTGGAATTCACCACTCCATGTGTCGATGAGTGTTTGAATGTTGTAGTAGTAATTTACGAAGACATTTGGATCATAGTTCCTACATTTTTCACACATTTGTAAGTGACATCATCCTCAAATATAGTAATGATTATCAAATTATTAGAGGATATTTGTACCTTAATTTACACACTGCCATCATATGTACACATGGTATTCCGGTGAGCTAAGGCTTTTGGCACGAGCATTCCACCTGATGGTCATTCTTCACAACGACCTTGTACTTGCAGTCTTTAGACGTGTACACTCATTTGCTTCTCTCTATGTCAAATGAGATTTTCTCACGATGTGAGGTGACCATAAATTCTCCACTTCTGTTGAATGCAACCGCGCTCATTTTTTTAGTCTTCTCGATGTGCTTGTTTAGCTTTAAGTGCGTACGAGTGGAGAAAAGATCGTCATTTTGGCATTGCACGGCCTTTTCATATCTTTGAATGAACCATGTGACACATTTGTAGAACGTCTCCTCAATAATTGCAGCAACTAGTAACATACGAGAATTAAAAATCAGAATTAAATTAAGAGAATCCTCAAAAAATATTTAAATAAATAACGAAATGAGAATTGTAAATTACAAACCCGCGTGAAGTCTTGAACACATTGTTCAGCGATTCATAACCATAGCTAGTCATTATGGCCCAACGACCCCCGTCATTCATAGCTTGGTACACCTTCCATGGCTTAGCTGGTTCTTCCTCGTCATTTTCGTTATACTTGCCACATTTATTCAAGTATGTCAACCAATTAGGATTTTGCCTTCCGATTGCATCAAGGCCTTCCTGTAATCTTCTTAGTTTCGGCTCACTCTTGTAGTTCGCAGGGCTCCAGGACGTTCTTGCTTTTGTTTTCTTTTTAACCATTCTCTTGAAAAATTTAGAAGCAACTTTATCCTGAGTGTGTTTTCCAAAATTCTCAAACACATGTTGAGAGCAGTACCAGAGAGCACACTCTCCGTTTGCCTCAGACCAACCGAGGTCATCTTGTATGAACACCTTTTTTATGCCCTTGTGTCGGTCAGACACCACACACATGAATTTATTAGGACCAATTACAAACTCCCGCACCCACTTCATGAACCACCCCTAATTCTGAAAATCCTCGCTCTCTACCAGTCCAAATGCTAGCGGGATTAATTGGTTCTCCCATCGTATCCGGTAACAATCAACAACTTATCCTTGTATCTACCTGACAAGAAACAAGCATCGATGCTGATGACAGGTCTGAGGTGACCTACCGCTTCTATACATGGTCCCCATGCCCATGCCAACCTCATGAAATACCGGTACCCTGGCATTTCTGAAGGCTTTGAAACAACTCTATAGTGGGTGCCCGGATTTGCTCTTTTGATTGCCTCTAACAAAGGGACAATCAGCGCGTAAGATCCCTTCCAACTACCAAACGCTCGGGCAATTGCTAACTCTCTACCACGCCACAGTTTGTTGTACTTTGGGGCGATGCCCTCGTACTTTTGAGCAACCAAGTCACTAATAGATCTGATACTAATATCAGCATTTTTTTCCAAAGACATTTTTATACAGTTGGCGACCATAGCGGACGTCAATTGCGCATGATCTGACATGGATGCATCAGCGTGGCATGTGTGTTTTTCCTCATTCTTCGTGATGGCCCAAGAATTACCAAAGCCTGTGGCCCTCGCAACCAACCCCCACTTGCACCGATTGCTCTTGCACTTATACCTCATCCTTTCTGTGTCGTTGTGTGTCTGTTTGATCTCGATATTGTTCTTTATGTGCCAGTGGTGAATTTTTTCTTTCATTTGATATTTGTCGTGATACGTCATCCCCTCCGACAATTCATGTCTTTCTCCAACCTAATTGAAAATTTTCAAAAAAATTAAATTTATAAATTTTAAAAGTAAATTAAAATATAAATATAAATATTAATTAACAAACGAACCTCTGAATCTGCAAAAAATATGTCAGCCTCTTGAAACCCCGATGTGTCATGAAATGCTGGGAACGTGTCTTTCTCCACGACCCGATATCAGCCACTTTCGCATACCAAGCACAGGATGACCAGACTCCTCATCACTATGATCTACTATCCCCTATCATCCTCACTAGCATCCTAATTTTTCTCTGCCTCTCGTTCTTCGGGATCGTCGTCTGTAGTGTCAGCATAATAACGTGTTTCTGGGGTTTCAGATCGGTACAAGTCAGATTGGTCCCGGTCACGGCTAAAGCTGGAGGATGGAACCCGAGGTCGGCCCCGACTAGGACCAGCCCCTGCGGATGGGGACCGACTAGTACCCGCTAAAGTCAGGGCCCGAGTAGGACCCGTCACTAAATGCTTAATGACCCGACCCTGGGTCAATTGCAACGATGGTCTGTTGTTCTGTCTGGGGTTCTGTATGGGGTTGGCAACCACATATAACTCTAGGAACTTGAAAGGTGTTGTCATATTCATGGTCATTTGGGTATACAACCCCAACTGTTATCGTTTAGTACAGGGTACTGTTGGAACTATGTTTGGTTGCCTTGGCCAATATTAATCCTTGCAGACATTACCAGTTCGTAATAATTCGGGTCAATACCTAGTTCCTTGTACACTTCCCTAGTTATACCTCTGAAATCTAAACCTGAGCCGATATTGAATATTTTCTGGGGTTGGGTACTGTAATAAGCACCATTTGGCTCTTGTAATACTTTCCCACCAAAATAACAAGCAATTACAATCATATTTGGTTGAATTACGGAACAAACCTAACAATTAAATAATTTACAGTAAATTAAAAATACAATTAAATAATTATAAAAAATTAAAGGACTAAAGTGAAATTTTTTTTACTCTTTACTGTGCTGACGGCTTCTCTATCTCGTTTCTGAAGCAAAAACGGTAAAAATCGAGACTAAATAGCACTAGGGGATCGGTGCACATGCCCAGTTCGCGCATCAAGCGGTGTTCCTGCCTAGTACGCGCACCACGCGGTGCGCCTGCCCAGTACGCGCACCGTCCAATTTGGTGCGCGAACCCAGTACGCATGGGTGGTATGTTTTGAAATAATTCAGATTGAGTGGTAATCAATTAATTTGAATTTTTTTTAAATGGTAACTATAAAATTTCGGGTGGGATGGGGGAGTGAGCTTCCTCGAAGCTTCCTGCTACGCGAATTTTGAGAGGGAAGAGATGACTATGAAGTTTTCTCTAACCATGGTTGGTGTATTACATGATGTAATTCTCACTCAGTATTATGTGAGAACACGCTTGCTATACGGAAAGTTACAGAGGTAGTGGTACGGAGATAAATGGGATTTAGGGGGGAATGGAAATTAATTAAAGACAGAGAATTCTATAAATAGAGATTTTCACATAAATCCGAGAAAGATAGTACGATATAGACAGAGAGCGAAGTAGAGATGGCCATTCACAACGATAACCGTCCGCTCACCCCTCTCCCCGGAGACCTGAGTCACCTGACCAATATCCTTATGTCAGTTCCACTCTTCTCTTCTCCTCTCTTAATCTCTCTCTCTTAATCTCTCTCTTTACTTTATCTGTTGTTTACCAGGAATCCCGCATTTCGAAGACACGATGAAGAGATGATTCGGAGAATTGTAAGGATTCATTCCCTTTCTTATAATTGCAAAAACCATTCCCATTTAGTTGTTCAAAACTTGGCTGTTCAAATTTAGTTGTATTTTGCTTATTTCCAGGCCTTGTATCAGTGGTTTGGTACTGGGTTTTGGTCAAATGGTTTGGTTTCATGTGAATGAAATCGGTGGCAATGCCACCATATGCCACTTGTGCTACTCTGACCATTGTTTAATTACTTTTTCTGTGTTCCTTGGAATTGTTTTATTGCTGTTTATCCTTGCTTTTACTGGTCCTTAATTGAACGTGAAGAGTTATTTTACTCTATGTGATTGCAAAAATTTTGGTATATTGGGGGCAAATTTATTAGGCTTAATTGCTTATTTGTTTGTATCAGTACTGTCCCTAGACCGTTATTCTCATGCACGTCCCTCATTGACTCTCTGACGTTTATGTAATGCCAATTTTATTTTAATTTAACAGGTTAGAGAAGAGATCCAGGTTAGGGAAGAGCTTGGTAAAATGTCTCACCACAATTTAACTCCAAGGTGAGCTATTTTGTTTTTTGGGTGAGGTGGCAATTGCCATCACACATTTTTGATTGATTAAAAAAAGTTATTTACAACGGCCGCGACTTGTTTAGGACTAAAGGCTGGGTTGTTGTTGTTGTACAACGGCCCAGAAATATTACATGAAATAATCAGAAAACTACTACTAATCTACATACATAGCAATCTATCCTATGAAACTGTGTACATGCACCTTGCTGTACCAGCACTCATCTATAACTCACTTCACATTTGAAATACCAGCTGAGCTAAAAAAATCTCACCTTAAAAACATGTCTGTGACATGAGTACTTGCACCAAGGTGAGCTATTATTTACTCTTTTTAATTTATCTCAACACCCAATTTTACAAGAAACACCAAATCGGCCTATCAGGAGTTTGTTGATCCTCATTTATGGCAGTCAACGATTTTATTCAATCAACATACCCTCATCATCAACTCTAATTTTGTGAAAATTACTTATTCACCATTTTTATTCCAACTTTGGCGGAAGTAGGTTATTGGTTTTCAAATGATGCATGCCTGTAAAATTTACCACGACATTCAAGCTGTTTTTCTTTTTGTTTCTGGCTCCTGCAAGTAATTATGGATTTCAAATTTCTCTTAAAGGCTGCTGCCAGATCCAAACATCCCAGCTCAGTACCAGTTAAAGTTCAAGAACAAGGTCAAAAACCCCACCTTCACAACTGACCCAGTGAAAGACGAGAATGAAGGCCCCATAGAAGTTGAAATACACGACACGCACACTCAGTCTGTCATATCTCCTGACTGTTCTCTCTCTTCTGCCAAAGTCAGAATCATTGTGCTTGATGCCGAATTTTGGAAAAACAAAGGAGTAAATTGGAGCAGAAGTGAGTTTGTTCAGAACGTGTTAAGGCAAAGGGAAGGAAAGGGGTCTATTTTGATCGGTCGTAGTCTTACTATTCAGCTTGAAAATGGGGTTGGTACTTTTGAAAATATTGTTTTTAATGATAATTCAAGCTGGACAAAGAGTGGATTTCGGCTAGGGGTTATGGTTGAGGTTCATGGAGAAGAGGGTTATTTGAATGGGCAAAGAGTTCAAGAGGGTGTGAGCGAACCTTTTCGGGTAAAAGACTGCCGCGTGAAAGGTAAAGAATGATTTTCATTGTGTATTGATCATTATTCATTATAGTGTCGTTGGTAACTGGCATGGTACTAGTAACAGATGTTCCAAGTATCTTAGTCTATGCTCCTAGCATGTTTTACCAGTACCAGCATGTAAAGTCCAATTTTCATTTGATGACCAAATATCACGGACATAACGATTTTGGTGCCACTACATATGTGTTAAGTTTGTATATGTTGATACTGGAGGGTAAATTAAATCATTGTATGTTTGATACTTGCTGATTTGATGCTTTTTTTTCTGTAGCGTCCCAAATACCGGACCTGCTAAAGCTGAGACACAATGTACGGAGTATCAGGAAAGTTGGAAGAGATCGTGCTTCTCTCCTCCAAAAGAATAACATCAAAACAGTGGAGGATTTCCTCTGGTTGTATAACAATAATCAATCTGAACTTCGTGAGGTTGGAATACTCACCTGTAGTTTTTATGTTACACTTGCAAATATCAGAGTGGTTCTAGTTCTGGCAGCTGAATAGATTCAGTACCAGTACGTAATATTACAATTCCAGTACCCACCTATAAGTACTTATATTGCGTTGGTACAATAAGGTGCATCAATTATACTAGTTCATATTTGTTTCATGCTTGACTAATATTGGTAGTGGTACTGAAAAGGTACATGCTGATACAGATCTGGTGCCTACCGCATTATACTGGTGCCGAAACCAGAATTTAAGATCATGATCATTCTTTTTTCGTATTCGTTTGTTAATAAATTTTGCTTTCTGATTTCATGGATGGTAATACTCATTTTCATCTCTTTCCTCTTTCATATTTTGTAGATACTTGGTATTAAGTCAGAATCTGGCAAAGAGTGGGAGTCTATGGTTGAGCATGTGAAGCAAAGTGCTGATGAATTTAATGCTAAGTACAATGTCTCGAACAACAGTAGTCAGCATCGCCAGGTGTGTTCATTATATCTTTATGTCATTTGCTAGATTTTACAATTGTTTCTGGCCGATTATATCTTCGATTTTAATAACATTTATTCTTTACAAAGTGTCTTGTTCGGTTTATAATTTCATTGTATTCTTTACAAGTTGAGTTCACATATTTGGTTTGTTTCAATGGATAAAGAAGTAGACATTTTTAATCCAAATTCAAACCAATTTTATTTTGAATATCAAATTAAGAACATATATGTAATATTTTTGTTTATTCTTTCTGCATGCGAATGCGAATGTGAATTTGGAGAGAGACATATACTGAATGGGATGCATACCAAATAATTAAAATTTTCTTTTTGTTAACTCAGAATTGTATGATTATACCTCAGCCGATGGAAAAAAACTCGTCTGTCTGTACAAAAGTTGAGCCTTGTGTTGCCAGTTGGGGATCACCAAAGCCAAACCGTTCTGAGAAGGATATAATTGAAGGTGCCGCATTTTGCTCATCTTTTGTTGAACCCTTTTATATGTTATCGGACTGAGCTAAGTTTCTTTTGTTATTATTAATAATAGCTGGTATGCCAATCTCAACTGCTTATGGTGAGCATTTAGTGGAGATGCAAAACCCTCCTTTCCATGAGAATTGGGACTCGGTGCAACTTACTAATGATGGTGGTAAGTACTTCATTTTCAATTATATAAACTGACTATTCTACAGGATTATCTTAATTTTTTAATATGCTGCTTTCCCATATGCCTACTAATATTAGTAAAAAAAACATTGTGCCTGCCTCTTTCAGGATTCCCTCAATCTGAACTACTATTTGACACACTCTATGATCCGGATATCAGAATGGATGGCAGTGGCGGCAGCAATGGCAATTACTGATTAGTGCCTGGTTTGGAAGAGTTTTTACTGGAAGAAAGTCAGACAGCAGGTTATTCAGGGATCTTCCAAGAGAACAGGCCAGAATAATATATATATATCCCATTCATGTTGGAGCTTTTAATTAACGAGTTGTTTCTTTTCTGTTGGTTTGTGTCCCATGTTGTAGTTTTCCGTGAATAATATATCCCATGTTGGAGTTTTAATTAACATGTTTCTTTTCTAAACTTTTGTTTTTTGTTTGATTTTGTTGTTAATTACATTCACTGAGCACAGCACATCAATGGTGGTAGAGGCCTTGTTGTAATCAAGCTTTTGCTCCATTACTTCTAAGTATACAGTTATGTCAAAATAAAAAATTTAAATATTTCTCATCCAAACAAGGTGCTAAAGGAAAGGGAAGTGAAGGGGCCTATGTTGAAAGGTGGTAGTCTTACTATTTGGCTTGAAATGGGGTTGGTACTTTTGGAAATATTGTTTTTAATGATAATTCAAGCTGGAAGTAGTCGAGGATTAAAGGATTTTTTATCAAAAGAGGCGCCCCGTGCAATACATAGTCGAGGATACCAAAATTGAAATACAACAGTGGAGTGCTCACTGTTAGGGTGCAGGGAGGTGACCACGCGAGGAGCTGGTAAATACATAGTTGAGGATACCAAAATTGAGTAGTTTGCGTAGATTTAGTACTTCTTTTAGTCTTACTGGTAAATATGTACAGGGACTAGGTTGTAAAAATACCTTTTTTTATCTCTAATGCAAATGTCAGACGGCAACTTTGCCAATTGACCCTAAAAAGGGAAAGAATCTGATGAGATTGATATACGAACATTGGTCTGTTGTGGTTATTGTTGTAAATACTTGCTGTTGTTAAATTTTTTTAATTGGGTTTATTGATTGTTGTTCAATTTGTGTGCTGCTTGCTGTTTTGTTTTTAGATAATTATATGGATATTTCCAATATTTTTCAGTTACTAGTGAATTATGGTTTGCTATTCAATGTGCAGATACAGTGGAGATTAGTCCCGACTAGGTCAATTCAATAAACTTACAGTTACAACTGAAAAAAAAAAAGAAAAGGTCTATGATTATTTTCTTACAAAAATTAAGTGACAATTTTGAAATTGGTACAGTTTATACCAGAAAGGGTTGTACCAGAAAGTAAGAAAATCAAAGGAATAGATGATAAGAACAAAAAAGGGTCCAAAGGCTGGCACACACAAAGAAAGGGTTGAATTGTTTTCTTTATTTTAATTTGGTACCGAAAGCTGGTACAAAAAAAAAAAAAGAAGGAAAATGCTTCAAGTTCCTATGTCTTGTGTTACTATTTTTTATTTGTGTTCTAGGTCTTTGTTGAAGAAATTGAATTTGTGCTTTTGTGAAATAAAATTCTTTTGTAGGAACCGATTCAATTGAGCTTTGCTTTTTATTTGATTTTTAATTACAACTACAATTACTTGTGATATTCCTAAAGACATAGATCTAATTCCACCCACTACAAACAAATTACTTGTGCTTTCTCTATCAACTACTGGTACAATCACTGTACCAGTACAAATTTCTGACAGAAACTGGTACAGCTACTGTACCAGTGTCAGTACCTTAAAATATACTGTTGAGATTTATAATTGTATCAGGAGTTATTTCGTAAAAGTGCAATTAGAGAAGAATCTAGAGACCTATATGTAAACGGATATATATACCTAACAGTGGAATAAATAATTAGGTTTCGAATTTCATTTTGTATCAGAGCCGCCCCTTTTGTTTTCTTTCTGTTCTGTCCGTTCTGTAGGGGGGTGTTTTGCCCATAAACGGGTCCGCCGCTACAGTACGGTCCCCCTGAAGGAAACTAATGGATATTCTAAGAGCATAGATGCCGGGTGAGTTCGGATCCAGTGAAGTAACTCAACTTTTGGGTTTTAGATCGGGACCGTCCGATTCGAATCCGTGAAAATCCATCCGCGAAGTGAGCGCACACATCCCGACAACGAATTCAAATCCGAGACGATCTCGAGCGACGAATTCGAATCGGACGGTCTCAATCCAAAACCCAAAGATTGGATTACTTTAGGGGATCCGGACCCATGCCGGGTCCGGTCCATTTATTCCAAAAGGAAACTAATGGATATTCACAATCTTTTTCTTTCAATTTTATATTTTATATTTGTTATGTCATATACTTTAATTACATGCACTGAGCTCTAAATATGTTATTTCAAGATATTTTGAATATGTTATTTCAAAATATTTACAAATGCTATTATTTACTCTTTTTATCTCAACACCCAATTTTACAAGAAACACCAAATAGGCCTATCAAGATCGAGTTTGTTGATCATACAATATTTACGAATTTTAGAATTAATTTTGTATAAAGTCAAGCGGTAGGAAAATGATAAAAAAATTAATGTATTAAAAAATTAACTTATAAATCTTATTTTTTTTACCACTCAATTTTGTACTAAATTAATTTGAAAATTTATAAATTTTATATGTAAATATCTCACTCGTGAAGTAAATCGGTTCAACGATTAAGATTTGTCTAGATTTGTTGTATGAAGTCATTCAGATACTCAAACTTTAACAACACCCTAGTTCTACTGAATTTATTATATTATTATATACACAAGCAACATACATATCAAGGATAAACACACATTGATGTGTACGTAATTAACTAATTACAGAAGTGTGTGTGTATATATATATATATATAGAGTCCGACTTAGCTAGGCCTGGAGTAAAACGCTTTTTACTCCACGCCATATTTTCATTTTGAAAATCCAAACTACCGATCCGAACCGCTCAAGTTGTTCTCCATATTGAAATGTGCTTGGAGAGCAAATTTTACATTTTTTGGAATTTTTTTACTATTTATTAAGCACTTTGAAAAAACGCTGATTCATTATGAACAGTAAAAAACAGTAAAAAATTCTGGACCAATGGATCAGCGATTTTCAAAATGGCTTAATAAATAGTAAAAAAATTCCAAAAAATGTAAAATTTGGTCTCCAAGCACATTTCAATATGGAGAACAACTTGAGCGGTTCGGATCGGTAGTTTGGATTTTCAAAATGGAAACAATGAGGCGTGGAGCACCAAGTCGTTTTACTCCATGGCTTAGCTAAGCCCAGCTCTATATATATATATATATATATATATATATATATATATATATCAGGGTTCTAAATAGCGCCGCTATAGCGTTTTCAGACCATAAAAGCTATGGCGCTATAGCATGCTATTTTGCACTCTAGTGGCGCTATATGGGTATAGCGTCGTTTTTTTAATTGTTCCGCTATGACGCGATAAACGCTATTTAAACCTTTGATATATGAGGAGGGATCCAATTACACTTTTTTTGGTGACACACTTTGACACCTACCATTTTTAAAGTCCAAATAGTCGATTTAAACCGTTCAACATGATGGATATATTAAAATGTGCTTGGAGATCAAATTTTACATTTTTTTGAATTTTTTTGCTATTTATTAAGATGGTTACAAAAATCGTTGTTTTCAGACTATTGAAAAACAGCGATTTTGTAACCATCTTAATAAATAGTAAAAAAATTCAAAAAAATGTAAAATTTGATCTCCAAGCACATTTTAATATGGTGATCATGTTGAACGGTTCGGATCGGCTGTTTGGATTTTGAAATCGCAAAATTGACCTATATAAAAAACAGTGTCATGATGTGTCACCAAAAAAGGTGTAATTGGATCCCTCCTCTTGATATATATATATATATATATATATATATATATATATATAGAGTGACTAAGGTCAAAGTGGTAGTTCCTAGCCCCCGGTGCTACCAAGTCGTTTTCGGATTTCCAAAGTCCAAATGGCCGATCCGAACCGTTCAAGTTGTTCTCCATATTGAAATCTGATTGGAGACCAAATTTTACATTTTTTGGAATTTTTTTACTATTTATTAAGCCACTTTGAAAATTGCTGATCACATGGTCCAGTAAAAACAGTGCAACCAAATTCTGGACCATGTGATCAGCAATTTTCAAAGTGGCTTAATAAATAGTAAAAAAATTCCAAAAAATGTAAAATTTGGTCTCCAAGCAGATTTCAATATGAAGAACAACTTGAACGGTTCGGATCGGCCATTTGGACTTTGGAAATCCGAAAACGACTTGGTAGCACCGGGAGCTAGGAACTACCACTTTGACCTTAGTCACTCTCTCTCTCTCTCTCTCTCTCTCTCTCTCTCTCTCTCTATATATATATATATATATATATATATATAGTAAGAGGAGGGATCCAATTACACCCTTTTTTTTGACACATCTTGACATTGTTTTTTTTATATGCCAATTTTGCGATTTCAAAATCCAAACAGTCGATCCGAACCGTTCAACATGATCTCCATATTAAAATGTGCTTGGAGATCAAATTTTACATTTTTTTGAATTTTTTTACTATTTATTAAGATGGTTACAAAATCGTTATTTTTCAATGGTCTGAAAACAACGATTTTGTAACCATCTTAATAAATAGTAAAAAAATTCAAAAAAAATGTAAAATTTGATCTCCAAGCACATTTTAATATATCCATCATGTTGAACGGTTTGGATCGACTATTTAGACTTTGAAAATAGTAGGTGTCAAAGTTTGTCAAAAAAAAGAATGTAATCCGATCCCTCCTCGTATAGTAATTGTAGCACAGTTTTAACAACTATTCAAATGGCATACATTTTTTAATTAAAGTTTACACGAAAAGGAGGGATCCGGCGCCCTTTCATAAAAAAAAGAGAGCAAATAATTGAAGAAGATGCACATGCTTCTGTGATAGTTTTTAAAAAATAAAATAAATGAAGAAGATGAAGAGAGAGGGGTGTAAACGGAGTGGATTCAGAGCGGATAATGCTGATACCAAATTCGTATCCGTTTTTCAATGAGCGGATACGGATACGGATTGTAAACAGATATCAAAATTCAAAAACAAATCCTTCACTCTCATACATTATTATATATTTTTCTTTCTTTAAAAGTTAAATTAATAAATTAAATAAATATTTGATCATGCATATTCGTTATTTATATATTTCATCATACTTTTAAGATTTTTAAATATATTACAAAAATAAAATATTCTATTATATTATTGAAAATCTATCAATATATACGTTTATTTTACCCAACTCCACAAGTATCTATTTAAAGAAAAAAAAATTTGGCAAAATATTTTTGGTTGGATATAAATCTATCGATACTGATTGTATATTAATTAATCAAGTCAGGCATATTTTAATATCATGCATATCAATCAAGAAATTAATCAAATCAGGCATGAAAACTTGACCAATGTACATGAGTAAATAAATAACAAAAGAAGCAAAAGAGAGATAACATAAGCTAATAATCAAATCAGGCATGAAAACTTGACCAATGCATATCAATCAAGAAATTAATCAAATCAGGCACGATTGAGTTGAGATAGGAGTAGGTCCGATGGGCATCGGAGCTACATTTAGGTTCAATTAGCTCTAGCACCGTACGATTAGCATCAAGATCTATGCGCACGGAAATTGATACATACTTGTACGGATATTTATGCAGAGACACGAATCTTGATGCAGATCGAATGGTCATCACACTCATCGAACCAAGTTAGGTCCGATGGGCATCGGCCCTACTCTGATTCCGATTGAGTTACGTACATTAGCAAACAATTAAAGAAAAGAACAAAAGGGAACCAGCTGTAAGGCCTGTAGAATGTCCATGTCAGCTCTCTTTCTTGCAATACAAATTTATCTGTTGGATTCAATGAACCAGCTGCCTTTTTCTTACAATCCTTTTGCCTTTTTCTTACAATCCTTTTAAAATTTGTAAGAACATGTGTGCTCCCTCCCATGTAAGCACGGAACTCCCCTTAAAAAAAAAGAAATTTTTTTTCTAGCAACCAGCTGCCTTTTTCTTACAATCCTTTTAAAAAGATATCTCATATTAGGTCGGCTCATGCCTTTATCTTTTTATGGTATCCATATCCACTGAGATATCTCATATTTTGCCTGACTTAATCTCAATCGTTCATTGAATCCAACGGATATACCCTTGTCTTAAAGATCAGGTCTTATCAACACAGTGTACAGATTAGGTTTTATAAAAGGATGGTTTATAAGTTAATTTCAATGCGATCATTTTTCATTATTTTTTGACCGCTTGACTTTATACTAAATTAATTAAAATTTTATAATTTTGAAATGTAAATGCATCACTTGTGAACTAGATTAGTTTTAACAGTTTGGATCCGTTATTTGAATCCAATCCGATAGGTTTTTGAGTTAAGCTCACAAAGAAACATGTATGACATAAAAATAAAATTAAAAGAAAAAAGATAAGTGTATATCCGGGCCTGAAATTTGCTAGTTCATTCTCGTAAATCCCATTTCCGTTTCCTCCATGCGAGGCGTAGGATAGAGAATTTTCCCCGTCAATTTCCCTTTTATTGTTTATTTGTTTTAAACAAAAAAGGAAATATCCCCAATTAGTATCCACTAGCTAAAAAATAAAAAATTATCACCAGTTGACAAAAGCAAACAGAAGAAAGAGCTGGAGAAAGAGGAGAAGGTGAGTGTTTCACAACCTACTTTTACTCCTTAAATTACATGAAAATTTGAAATAATTTTGAAATGTAAATGCATCACTTGTGAACTAGATTGGTTTTTAACCGTTTGAATCTGTTGTTTGAATCCAATCCGATAGGTTTTTGAATTAAGCTCACAAAGAAACTTGGTGAGATAAAGAACACCCTAGTTCTACTCGTATTATTTAGTGGTGTTTGAAATGTATGACATAAAAATAAAATTAAAAGAAAAAAGATAAGTGTATATCCGGACCTGAAATTTGCCCGTTCATTCCCGTAAATCTCATTCCCGTTTCCTCCATGCGAGGCATAGAATAGAGAATTTTCTCCGTCAATTTCCCTTTTATTGTTTATTTGTTTTAAACAAAAAAAAAATATCCCGAATTAGTATCCACTAAAAAATAAAAAATTATCACTAGTTGACAAAAGCAAAGAAAAGAAAGAGGAGAAAGAGTGTTTGTGTTTCACAGCCTAGCTACTTTTACTCTAAGCAGATTCCTGGCCTACTCCTAACCGTTGGTTAATCAAGAAAATAAGAACAAAAAGTCAAGCATGACGTGTCATGGAAAGGCCTGCATATTATAATGCATAAAATAGAAACGCTATCAAAACATACCAAATCTGGTAAAAACCATGAAATAAAACTTTTCCACTCGACATGGATGCTCTCAAAGGACGTGTACATTTCCGAATTTTTTATTTATATCCAAAAAATAATTGAAATTTCAAAAAATACCCATGTTGCCTTGAAAATTTGAAATATACCCAAACAGGAATTTTTTTTTCCGGATTTAAGCTCCAATCCCGGAAATTTTTTTTCCGGATTTAATCTCCAATTCCGGAAATTTTTTTTCCGGATTTAACCTCTAAATACGGAAAAAAAAATTCCGGTCTCTATTTCCGGAATTTTTTTTTTCCGGTTTTAGAGGTTATTTCCGGAAAATTTTTTTCCATGATCGCACTCAATTTGATTATAAGAACCGCGGAGTTCTCGCTTTCACTCAGCACTTCTGCTTCTGCTTCAGTCTGTCGCGCTCTCTCACAGTAAGTTATTTAAATTATTTTAAATTATTTTAAATCATTTAAATTTTAATTTTTTTTGGTTAATTATTTAAATTAATTTAGAAAATTTCAAAATAGTGTAGAATAATTTAGAAATTATCAAAATGGTATAGAAAAATTTAGAAAATTTTAAAATGATTTCGAATTGTTTTAGGAACGTCTTTCATTTTTGGATCCCTTCCGGAGATCTGACTGTCTGATTGATCCGATTTTGGATTCAGGTTATTTTTTATTTTAATTTTAATTTGTATTATAATTAATTAGTTCATTCCAAATAATTTATTATTTTTTAGAATATTGTCCAAATAATTTAGAATTGTTTAGAATATTTCAAAATGGTTCAGAATAATTTTTAAAATTCCAAAATTGTGTAGAATATTGCTAAATTAATTTAAAAAATTTCAAAATGGTGTAGAATAATTTAAAAATTATCAAAATGGTCTAGAAAATTTTAAAATGATTTAGAATTGTTTTAGGAATCTCTTTCATTTTTGGATCCCTTCCGGAGCTCTGACTGTCTGATTGATCCGATCTTCGATTCAGGTTATTTTTTATTTTAATTTTAATTTGTATTATAATTAAATAGTTCATTCCAAATACATTTTTATTTTTTAGAAAATTGTCCAAATAGTTTAGAATTTTTTAGAATATTCCAAAATAGTTTAGAATATTGCCCTATTAATTTAAAAAATTACAAAATGATGTAGAATAATTTAGGAATATCGGAAATGGTCTTGAATAATTTAGAAAATTATAAAATGGTTATAGAATAATTTTTAGAGGTCCGGACAATTTTTAATTACTTATATGTTGTTATTTTTAAATTGCCAGACCAATCGAAACTGAAAATGACAACTATTTATGTGAAGATATTTAGTGCAGGAGAAATCAAATACAATAATGACGGGGTCTTTTACAGTAACCGAGCTAAATACTCATTACCGCTAACCGTGAACCACAGCTTTGATTATCTTCGGAATGAGATTTATAAATTTGTTGGGTATAATGCTAGTCAAGCAAATCTGGAAATCCAAGCCAGGTTTAATATGTCTACCGATGGGGGACGTGACCATCAATTAGTACCGGTAATGGACCAACAATCGTTCGAAATAGTTTTAGAAATTGTGTGGTCTTTTGCACAAAGGTTACCGGTTCTGGAGTTGTATGTAGATGTCACTCCCCGCGGCCAAGGGTCGCGACAGTCCCCCGCCGTAAACATACAACACCGTGTATGTTTACCAGGCAATTAATATTTCACTCAGAAAATACACAACAATTGATATAACACAAGTTTCTAGATACAATCAGGGCACACAGTCTGGTCAGAGTATAATACAACAAAAGTATCTCATCCGGATACCAACCATCAGGCCTAACCTAGAACTATACAACAAAATATATCTATATCTAGGGTCATATCGGGGCACCCTACCAAAGGCCTACTACTCGCGTGCCTCCCCAGAATCAGTCGCACCTGAACCTGTAAAAATTACCCGAAGGGTGGGGGTGAGAATAAATTCTCAGTGCGAATTTGCCACAATCAAGTTATTGGACTTGCAATCAGAATTCATATCCAAAAATGAAATCCATACAAAATTGCATTAACAGTTCTAACACAATATATAAATGAATGCACATGCTTGACAACAATAATTGAATAAAATACAACTTACGGAATTTCCAAGATGAAGTTCAAACAAACACGTATTTGGCCTAACTCATTTTATTATGACTGGTAGCACCAACAGATGTTCAATCGAGCTGGACCCTTTGTCAAACCCTCATCTGTAGGGTTACTGGCACCTACAGATGTCCCACCGAGCTGGACCCTTTATCTGACACCCATCTGCAGTGCTTTGGCTTAACCATTTACTAAAGTCTGGTTCCAAGTCAGCTATACAGCTCGGCTTTACAAATGCATCTACACGGAATCAAAGTCAGCCATCTGGCTCTACTTTGTAATTTCATTCAAATAGGGTCAAAGTCTGGCAAATTCATTTTACAGGTCAACAGATAGGTCACCGTCACCTTATCCAGCTACCTAAACAGGTCAGCCTGGCAAATTCATTACACAGGTCAACGGATAGGTCACCGTCACCTTATCCAGCTACCTCTACGGGTCAGCCTGGCAAATTCAGAAACAGGTCAACGGATAGGTCACCGTCACCTTATCCAGCTACCTCTACGGGTCAGCCTGGAAAATTCAGAAACAGGTCAACGGATAGGTCACCGTCACCTTATCCAGCTACCTCTACAGGTCAGCCTGGCAAATTCAGAAACAGGTCAACGGATAGGTCACCGTCACCTTATCCAGCTATCTCTACGGGTCAGCCTGGCAGATTCATTCACAATAGAATAATAAATAGAACACATCAATTGACAACCGTACGAATATGCAAATCAACCATCTCATAACAATTCAGTTCTGGTTTAATTGAGTTATGCACATGATCACACAATTTCAAATTATGCAGCAATCAACATACAACATGACAATCGAAAAACAATTTAATTCCTGAAAATGAAACATCAAACAAGTCCAAGAACCCCGCACCTGATTACGAAGAGCGTATTTCGCACTTATGGTTCGGACGTCTCGAAAGGTCCCGCAAACTCTTGCTCACCCGAGCCTACTCCTATACCAACATACATACTTGATTTAATCTTTGTTCAAAGCACTTATTCTTAAACCCTAATTTGGTCGAAGTTCAAATTAATCGCTACTTGTCAAGGTTGAGGGAGAGGTTTACCGATTACGAATCTATTCGGTCGGACTAGCCTAATCAATCAACGACATTTTCTCAAATTTCTGATTTGGTACCCAAAAACCCTAGAAAAAGGAAATCCAAAATTGAGAGGGATTCGAGAAAAGAATCGACAAATAATCAGCAAGGAGGTCGAAGGAGATAGACTACCAGCAATTTAAGCACAAATCTCGGGTTAAAAACGAAAATCCAAACCATCGAGAAATATGAGATTTTGGAGAGAAAAGGGAAGAGAAGGAAATACCGAATAGGAGGGTTAGAAGAGATCTACGGCCAATTTCTCGGTTCCAACTTCGATTTCTCGGACTTTTGAGCGACTTGGAGGGATTGGAGCTCCTTTTTCTCTCTTCTTTTCTTTCTTTGGGCGGACCTCACAAGAACAGGGAAGGGGGCGAAATGAGGGAGTGAGAGAGAGAGACACCGAAATTTCATAAAATAAACCCTCAACGCATCCAGTGCGGGTCGTTCACCCGCACTGGATCTGAGTGCGGACGCAGTCAGTACTTAGGCAAATTTTCATCAACTCTCAATACATCCAGTGTGGGTCCTTCACCCGCACTGGATCTGAGTGCGGACGCACTCAGTACTTAGTCACATTTTTCGTCAAAGTTTCACTTGTCAAGAAAAGTCCGAGCCTAATGCGTCCGCATTCTCCTCCAGGGCGGGTCAACCACCCGCACTCACTACTTAGAAGTCGTTTTGAAGAAAAATCATAGCACAGGAGACTCATGAGTGCGGACGCACTGATATCCAGTGTGGGTGGTTCACCCGCACTCACAGAAATTCAGAAAACGAGTTAAAGGAACAAGGTGCCAGTGCGGATGGACCACCCGCACTCACCACCAGTGCGGACGCACTGAACCTGCTGAGTGTCAGAATTTCGTGTTTCCAACGCAGTTTCTATTCTTTTAGCGAACTAGGGACGTGTTTTAAAGGTCAAATTAGATATACTTGTTTGGGAACATTATTTTAGATTTTTTTTTTTGATTCCTAGTTTATCAATAGAATTTTTGATTATGTTTTTAAACATTCTAATTATTTTATTGTTGAAACTTTCGATACGTAACATTTCTCCCCCCCTTAAAATAAAGTTCAGTCCTCTGAACTTAATTGCGTACCTGAGTCATCGAACAGTTCCGGATACTTCTGACGTATGCTTGCCTCAAGTTCCCATGTTGCTTCCTTCTCCGAATGGCGTCCCCACTTGACCAGAACAAACTTGATCACCTTACTCCGAAGTCGCTGTTCTTTTCTGTCCACCATTTGCATCGGCTCTTCTTGATAGGTCAAGTCATCTTGGACATGCAAGTCGGAGTGATCGATGCAATGAGATGGATCTCGCACATTCCGGCGTAATTGTGACACGTGAAATACCGGATGAACCCGGTCCAATGCTGGTGGTAATGCAAGCTCATATGCCACCGGTCCAATTCGCCGCGTAATCTGAAACGGTCCAATATATCGAGGACTCAATTTACCTGAAACGCCGAACCGATGTACACCCCTGACGGGCGAAACTCGAAGCCACACGTGATCCCCTTCCTGAAATTCCAGCGGCCTTCGATGAACATCTGCATATTTCTTTTGTTGCTCTTAGGCTGACTTAAGCCGACTCAGAACGACTTCCGTCTTCTCAGCAACCTCTTCTAGCATCTGAGGCCCGGTAGGTGAATACGTACATGCGGGTTCCCACCATAGCGGTGTGCGACACTGCTGTCCCGTAAGTGCCTCCTGTGGTGACATTCTGATACTCGGATGGTAGCTATTGTTGTACGCAAACTCTACTAACTACAAGTGATCGATCCAAGAGCCTCGAAAAACTTAGAGCACAGGCTAGAAGCATATCTTCCAACGTTTGTATCGCCTGTTCGGATTGCCCATCTGATTGCGGATGATGTACGGAGCTGAATCTTAACTTCGTACCCATGGACTCTTGAAAACTTTCCCAAAAGTGCGAGGTAAAACGAGTATCTCGGTCAGAGATAATATTCCGTGAGCAACCATGGTATTTAAATTGATATTGCAAAAACAAATCAGCCAACTCTTTTCCGGTTGTATCAACCCGAAGTGGAATGAAAGGTGCAATTTTAGTCAATCTATCCACTATAACTCAAATGGCGTCGCATCGTCTGACAGTCCTCGGAAACCCAGTCACGAAATCCATGGTAATCGACTCAAACTTATATGCGGGTATCTCCAGGGGTTTTAGTAGTCCCTCCATCTTTCGTCTATCGACTTTGACTTGTTGACAAACTTGACACTTCTCGACATAACTCTGAACATTCGTCTTCATCTTTGGCCACCAAAAGTATCGCTTCAGATCCTGATACATCTTGACTTCACCGGGATGAATGGTATATCCCGAGTCATGTGCTTCTGATAAAATCAACTTCTTCAACTCCGAATCATTAGGAATGCATATACGGTCATTGAATCGTAGAATACCATCTTAGTAGAGTCGAAATGGTGAGTCTTCATCTGATTCATAATGTTTTTGAAACTTCTGACATTTTAGGTCCTCCTATTGTGCTACTCGAATACGCTCGTGTAATTCTGGTCGAACCTCAACCGCAGCCAAAATAATAGATGCAAATGCAAATGTACCCGTACTAGCTCTATCTCCAATTACATGAGATGATGTTTCCAACTCGAACTCACGGGATGCACCAACGTATAAATTCATCCTTCGCATTTCCTCGAGAAGATGTCTCACTTGTGATAGTAGATGCCAGATTTATCTGACTCTTCCTGCTTAGCGCATCTGCTACCACATTCGCTTTTCCCGCGTGATACTGAATATCCAGATCATAGTCCTTCATCAACTCCAACCATCTTCTCTGTCTCAAATTCAACTCCCGTTGAGTAAAGATGTACTTCAAGCTTTGGTGATCCGTGAAGATACGACACCTTACTCCATACAGGTAATGCTGCTAAATATTTAAGGCGAAGATCACTGCAGCTAGCTCTAGATCATGGGTCGGGTAATTCTGTTCGTGCGATCGTAACTGCCGAGAGGCATAGGCTATAACATGGTCCTTCTGCATCAACACACATCCCAAACCTGATCGGGATGCATCAGTGTAGACGGTGTACTCCTCGTCTGTAATAGGCATGGCGAGAACCGGTGCAGATACTAACCGATTCTTCAACTCCTGAAAACTCTGATCTTGTGCGGCACCCCACTCGAATTTCTCACCCTTATGCAACAGCTTTGTAAGGGAAGCAACCAACTGTGAGAATCCCAGTACGAACCGTCTGTAATAACCTGCTAGCCCCAGAAAACTGCGAATCCCTGTAACTGTCTCTGGTCTTTTCCATTCGGTCACCGCTCGAATCTTCTCTGAATCTACTGCCAACCCTTCTCCTGATATCACATGACCGAGAAATGTCACTTTCTCGAGCCAAAACTCACATTTCGAGGATTTCGCGAACAGCTGATGCTCTCTCAACCTCTGCAACACTATCCGCAGATGTATCTAATGCTCCTCTCGGGATCGCGAATACACCAGGATGTCATCGATAAAAACCACCACTGTCAAGTCTAACAAATCATGAAACACTCAATACATCAGATCCATAAATGCAACTGGAGCGTTCGTTAGCCCAAACGGCATAACCATATATTCATGGTGCCCATAGCGTGTACGGAAGGCTGTCTTTTACACATCATTTGGTCGTATCCTCCGCTGGTGGTACCCCGTCCTCAAGTCTATCTTGAATAAATCGAAGATCCTTGCAGCTGATCAAACAGGTCGTCAATTCGGGGTAATGGGTATCTATTCCTAACGTTACCTTGTTCAATTCGCGGTAGTCGATGCATAACCGCAAGGTACCATCTTTTTTCCTTCTAATACGGCATACTCACCAGTGCCGTCAAAACGAGGTGGATTGAGACGCATGAAAGAGTCATATAATCTCCAGAACTCCTCAGGAGCACCCCTCTGTACCTCAGGTACCGCATCACGTCTCTCTGCCTGGCGACCTCTCTCGAAAGCAACAATCAACCTTTCATCTAAATCTCGATCCCGGTCCTGCACACCTCTAGGTCCCAGATCCACTCTCGGGACCTAAGACCCTGCAGGTCCGGTCTCACCTCTACTCGCGGCTGGTTCGATATGCAGATCCTGAACAGGATCATGAGCTCTCGTTCGGGGTCGTCCCCTACCTCGACGTCCTTCTATATTTCTAACTACAAGAACATTTTATTAAGCTTGCATTTACTTATTACTATACTAGATAGATCGTTAGTCGCACGGCCCAAATTATAACGTACCCCACTCCGCATCCTACTAGTCTGGTTAGGGCTTAAACCTTTGCTCTGATACCACCAAAGAGAACTGTCACACCCCGCGGCCAAGGGTCGCGACAGTCCCCCGCCGTAAACATACAACACCGTGTATGTTTACCAGGCAATTAATACTTCACTCAAAAAAAATACACAACAATTGATATAACACAAGTTTCTAGATACAATCAAGGCACACAGTCTGGTCAGAGTATAATACAACAAAAGTATCTTATCCGGATACCAACCATCAGGCCTAACCTAGAACTATACAACAAAATATATCTATATCTAGGGTCATATCGGGGCACTCTACCAAAGGCCTACTACTAGCGTGCCTCCCCAGAATCAGTCGCACCTGAACCTGTAAAAATTACCCGAAGGGTGGGGGTGAGAATAAATTCTCAGTGCGAATTTGCCACAATCAAGTTATTGGACTTGCAATCAGAATTCATATCCAAAAATGAAATCCATACAAAATTGCATTAACAGTTCTAACACAATATATAAATGAATGCACATGCTTGACAACAATAATTGAATAAAATACAACTTACGGAATTTCCAAGATGAAGTTCAAACAAACACGCATTTGGCCTAACTCATTTTATTATGACTGGTAGCACCAACAGATGTTCAATCGAGCTGGACCCTTTGTCAAACCCTCATCTGTAGGGTTACTGGCACCTACAGATGTCCCACCGAGCTGGACCCTTTATCTGACACCCATCTGCAGTGCTTTGGCTTAACCATTTACTAAAGTCTGGTTCCAAGTCAGCTATACAGCTCGGCTTTACAAATGCATCTACACGGAATCAAAGTCAGCCATCTGGCTCTACTTTGTAATTTCATTCAAATAGGGTCAAAGTCTGGCAAATTCATTTTACAGGTCAACAGATAGGTCACCGTCACCTTATCCAGCTACCTAAACAGGTCAGCCTGGCAAATTCATTACACAGGTCAACGGATAGGTCACCGTCACCTTATCCAGCTACCTCTACGGGTCAGCCTGGCAAATTCAGAAACAGGTCAACGGATAGGTCACCGTCACCTTATCCAGCTACCTCTACGGGTCAGCCTGGCGAATTCAGAAATAGGTCAACGGATAGGTCACCGTCACCTTATCCAGCTACCTCTACGGGTCAGCCTGGCAAATTCAGAAACAGGTCAACGGATAGGTCACCGTCACCTTATCCAGCTACCTCTACGGGTCAGCCTGGCAGATTCATTCACAATAGAATAATAAATAGAACACATCAATTGACAACCGTACGAATATGCAAATCAACCATCTCATAACAATTCAGTTCTGGTTTAATTGAGTTATGCACATGATCACACAATTTCAAATTATGCAGCAATCAACATACAACATGACAATCGAAAAACAATTTAATTCCTGAAAATGAAACATCAAACAAGTCCAAGAACCCCGCACCTGATTACGAAGAGCGTATTTCGCACTTATGGTTCGGACGTCTCGAAAATCCCGCAAACTCTTGCTCACCCGAGCCTACTCCTATACCAACATACATACTTGATTTAATCTTTGTTCAAAGCACTTATTCTTAAACCCTAATTTGGTCGAAGTTCAAATTAATCGCTACTTGTCAAGGTTGAGGGAGATGTTTACCGATTACGAATCTATTCGGTCGGACTAGCCTAATCAATCAACGACATTTTCTCAAATTTCTGATTTGGTACCCAAAAACCCTAGAAAAAGGAAATCCAAAATTGAGAGGGATTCGAGAAAAGAATCGACAAATAATCAGCAAGGAGGTCGAAGGAGATAGACTACCAGCAATTTAAGCACAAATCTCGGGTTAAAAACGAAAATCCAAACCATCGAGAAATCTGAGATTTTGGAGAGAAAAGGGAAGAGAAGGAAATACCGAATAGGAGGGTTAGAAGAGATCTACGGCCAATTTCTCGGTTCCAACTTCGATTTCTCGGACTTTTGAGCGACTTGGAGGGATTGGAGCTCCTTTTTCTCTCTTCTTTTCTTTCTTTGGGCGGACCTCACAAGAACAGGGAAGGGGGCGAAATGAGGGAGTGAGAGAGAGAGACACCGAAATTTCATAAAATAAACCCTCAACGCATCCAGTGCGGGTCGTTCACCCGCACTGGATCTGAGTGCGGACGCAGTCAGTACTTAGGCAAATTTTCATCAACTCTCAATACATCCAGTGTGGGTCCTTCACCCGCACTGGATCTGAGTGCGGACGCACTCAGTACTTAGTCGAATTTTTCGTCAAAGTTTCACTTGTCAAGAAAAGTCCGAGCCTAATGCGTCCGCATTCTCCTCCAGTGCGGGTCAACCACCCGCACTCACTACTTAGAAGTCGTTTTGAAGAAAAGTCATAGCACAAGAGACTCATGAGTGCGGACGCACTGATATCCAGTGTGGGTGGTTCACCCGCACTCACAGAAATTCAGAAAACGAGTTAAAGGAACAAGGTGCCAGTGCGGATGGACCACCCGCACTCACCACCAGTGCGGACGCACTGAACCTGCTGAGTGTCAGAATTTCGTGTTTCCAACGCAGTTTCTATTCTTTTAGCGAACTAGGGACGTGTTTTAAAGGTCAAATTAGATATACTTGTCTGGGAACATTATTTTAGATTTTTTTTTATTCCTAGTTTATCAATAGAATTTTCGATTATGTTTTTAAACATTCTAATTATTTTATTGTTGAAAATTTCGATACGTAACAGTAGAATTGGAACTGAACTATACCAGTCAGATTCCTGAACCTCGATCCCGACCCAGTACCAGTCATAATCATGTGGATCCCGACCCAATTCTAGTTAGATCCCGACTTAGTACCGGTCGGCACTCTATGGATGTACAGAGACCTCGACTCAGTATCGGTAGCAACTCTGTGGATCTACAAGTTAGACCTCTACCCAGTACCGGTCGGAACTCTGTTGATCTACCAAGCACATCCCGACCCAGTACCAGTCGGGCCCGTAGACAGCTACGTGATTATTCGCATGCCCCTGTGGATGCAATTGATTCTGACAGTTTGGAGAGTGGAGATGAGAGGCTCTCAGGTGAGTTATCGGGTTGCGACGATGATATTGAATCGCTCATCCAGCCACAATCACGGTCCCGTGAAGCACAGTACCCGATAACTGGTCGGGAAAATATGACACATCCGGTTGATAGTTTCAATGACATATCCGGTTTACGGCCTGCGGATGTCGATTTTTTCGGCAGGTCAAAAAAAACATTCGATAATCCATTGGCTAAGGGTGTAGTTTATCAGTCGAAAACGGCTCTAAGGATAGCAATCAATGAGTTCCATCTCGACAATAATTGTGAGTGCAAGGTTCTTAGAAGCGAACCTAGACGTTACGAGGTGGTGTGCAGAGATAAGTTTTGTAAATTTAACGTATGCGCGAAGCAGAACGGCCTTTCAGAATCTTGGATTATTACCAAACAAGCACTTCCTCATACGTGCACAGTATCGGCAACACGTACTGATCATTGTCAGCTTACGGCAGAGATGGTTGCCCTTGCGATTGATAAGACCATTAGAAGGGATGTGTGCTCTTCTATAAATCATATCCGAGATCTTGTCATGCAGAGATATGATAAGGTAACTCCCAAGTACAACAAATTATGGAGAGGCCTTGAGCTTGCTATTGCAAATCTGTTTGGGAGTTGGGAGAGCTTGTACAACCTTGATATTCCACTATTGGAAACCATCCAAAGAAACAATCCAGGAACTAAGTATTGTGTGACCTCGACCCCGACTGACAAAGAAACTAAGAGGCATTTCCATAGAGCGGCATGGGCATATGGAGCGTGTATTGCAGCGATACCGTTCCTGAGACCAGTGATTAGTATCGATGCATGTTTCATGTCGGGACGGTACCAAGGTAGGCTGCTAATGGCATGTATGTACGATGCCGAAAACTAATTGCTTCCATTGGCTTTTGCAATTGTGGAGAAAGAAAGCGCTGACAACTGGGGTTTTTTTATGAGATGGTTGAGGTTGGAAGTAATTGGAGATAATCGTTTTTTTTGTGTCATATCAGATAGACATTTGGGAATTAAAGCCGTTTTTCAGGATCCGCTTCTCGGATGGGATGAGTCTACCGATCAATGTGTGCATCGGTATTGTTCTCAGCATGTTGCCGAAACCTCTTCAAGCACGTGGGGCGTAAGAGAGAGGTTAGCGACAGGTTCATAGCTGGAGTGAAAAAATGCAAACCTAGGAGGTTGCAGGAGATGTTACAAGACTTCGAAATTGGTTGTCCGGAGGCTGTCGACTACCTTAACAAGGTGGGTAAGAGGAACCCTAATGATGAAGACGAGCTTCCACGTCCAGAGAAGTTGTATCAAACATTGGACGGAGGTCACCGATGGGGGATAATGACAACAAATAGATCAGAGTCACTGAACGCCGTGTTCAAAATTAGCCGGCGATTACCGGTTGCAGCGGTCGTGGAGGACACGTTCTATAAGTTGAATAAATGGTTTTTTCGATCGATGTAACAAAGCTCAAATGAGAATGCAACATGGTCAGGTGTGGTCCGCAGCGGTCATGGGCTGTTTGAGGTTCTCGTCAAGGGTGAAAAACTTCCAGCAAGGCGTAATCAGCCGAGACTTGAGTATACCCGTAGGGATTTCGGTTATAGGGTTGTTGTCACGGACAACAACAAGGTTGAATGTGAATGTCGGAAGCCTCAATTGACCGGCATACCATGTTCTCATTTCATGGCAGTTGTCCGCGAAATGAGATATGATGTAAATCTATACATCAACCCCTTGTACCGTATGTCAATAGTGGTACAAACATGGGGCGGACATTGGGGACCGAAAGGCAACCAAAATGAATGGCCTATATACAACGGCCCAAAAATTATACCTGAGAAGAGACTGATCAAAAAAGGAAGGAGAAGGCACGACCGCATACCGATGGAAATGGACAGGATGCGTGGTCGGAGACTCGGACATCAGCCTCATCGTGAGACAATTGATCGGAATGCAGCAGGTACAATTGGTCAACCAAATATAAATGCTTGTTTTAATTAAATTCACAATTTAATACATGATCCACTTGCAATGTAGAGGAGGCAGCAAGACAGGCGCAAGCAGTGGCAGAGCACCCAGCAAGAAGAAGTACAACCTCCTGGCGCACCATCGGACAACATTTTAGTCTGCGTCGTAGAAATTAACATGTGTGCTAAGAAGTAGTATGTTGTTCAGTCTGTTGTCGAAAATCTAGTTTAATAGTTCTGAATGTTTTAATTCTATGTGTTTTTCTTCGTTTTGTTATTTCTGAAGCATATTTATTAAGTTCTAGAAGACGGTTGAGATGGAATTGTTAAGTTATAGAAGACGGTTTTGATGAAATTGTTAACAGTTGCAATTAATACCTACAGATAAAGCAAATCATATCAAAATATACAAGTACTTCTACAGGTAAAACAGATATCAAAAGATAAAACACAAATGACAACATAAAATATATAACTCCTACGGGCCACGCTGTGCATGTACAGTGTGGTCCGGATACTCAGAATGCGAGAAGCGAGAAGGGTCATGTCTCTCACGCTGTGAACGTCGCAGCCCGTCAGTGGGATCCACTGGAGGAGGTGGATAAGAAGACGACGCCCCGGCATCACCTGGAGTCGGATGAACCTGCCACTGCTGTAGGGATTCGAATGTGGCTTGATCAACATGCATTTGCTCCATTTCATTCGCCTGATCCTGAGACATCTGCATTTGAAACACATTTTTTAGTTTAGTTCATTATATATTAAAAAAGAAAATTACTTCAATTAAAGTACTACATACATGTCTGGCTCCAGTGTCGAATATTGAATTCATCCATTCATACCCCTCCGGAATCTCTATGTCGAACCCCTGCGCCTGCAAATGCGGTGTCTCATGCATCGATGATCGCGGTGTCTCATGCATCGATGATCGCGGTGTCTCATGCATCGATGATCGCGGTATGCATCTGGGCGTCTGCATGCGCTGATCGCGGCGTCTGCATCGATGATCGCGGTATCAAATTTGAAATCAACTTCTAGTAATTTGAATTCATACATGTCCGGCGTCTGCATGCGCTGGTGGAGTAACCTGATCGAACTGTCCTGGCGAAATGTAATTTCTCCATTGAGAGCCATCATACAACTAGCCCTGCACTGGATCTGGGCCTTCGAATACAGGTGCCGCTGGATATGGCTCCGTTCCCAGCGGCGCACTCTCGGTGGATGAAATGTCTTCCCAATTAGGTGGGACCCCCGACTCATCCAACATGGCACGCGCACGGTCTCCGTAACCATTATCACTGCAAAGGCACATACCTAGCCTCATTTTCCCCTTGCCAATTGCACGGAGACCCTTGGTGAAGAATGTTTTTGTGCCATGTGCCAACTCTCCAATCCCACGCAATGCCTGTACACATGATCAAAATATAAGAAATGATATGTAATAAATGTTTTATAAATTCCAGAGTTAGAAATGTTTACATTTCGAACAAATGTCGATCCGCTGGGAATGTATCCGGACTTCGAATGCTCGTCTCTAGGAACCGGAATATTGCGATCCATTCCAAACACGTGCTGGCCAAACAAGAAGACAGATGCCATGCCATTCTTCTGGTACCATGTTCGATATCTTAAAATATCATTCGGATCCCACGGAGGTCCTACTTCGTACACATGCTGTGCATATTGTGTCGCATGGTTCACATGTCGGCGGTGCACTTCCGCCCAGTTCGCATTCTTCTTTGAGCCCCATTTCAACCTGTTTACAATATTAGTAAAATAAATAAGTACATAAGTACACAAAAACAAATAAACCAAATAAATAATACGAATATTACTTGTGTAGCTCTTCGTGGTCGTCCCTATCCAGGGGGGGAGCCGGTGGCTCGATTTCTTACCATTTTCCAAATTGTCGCATGCAGCGATCAGGATTGTGATGCTCCACAATCCAATAAAAAATAAGAGGACCGCGGTACAAGTAGTATGGCTGAAAAATTTGTAGTTGAAATGTTATGTAGAATTTATAATTATGATAACATAAATAGTAAAAAGTATGCGACTTTATTACAATATACCTGGTCCGCCCGAGTTCTTCTCGAAAGTTTGTGGTAAACATGCGCGTACGGCTGCCACTCCACCATGTTATCCGTCAATAACTGAATCTGGTTGCGGGGGATACCTGGACCGGCGGGTCTCGAATGCGGCGAGTTCTCCCAATCATGTGGGCCTTTTCATAGCTCACCATAAGCTGGGCAAGTATCTTCTGTTTCGGCGCCCCATGTCGGCTGAGTACTCGGAAATAACGGCCGGTGAACTTGAAATTGGCTCCACGACCAGTGCTGCAGAAGCATCGTGGGACCATGCATATAATGGCAGCTAGGACTGCATGCGAGGCATAGATTTCGGTATAAATATGCGAGAACAGCTCCGCCCCAATTGTAATTTCTCGGTTCGTCCAAATTATCCACCATGTTGAGATACCACAACGGTATCCCGTCCCCGCTATAGTCGGCAAACATGGTATTCCCTAACATGTCAAGGATAAATGCACGGACATACCTGACCACCAAATATTAAAATGTGAGTACATTATTGAAAATGCAAAATACGAATAGAGTTTTAAATAGAAAAAATACTAACCATCTCTTTTCTAGCTCGCTCGCACCCGTGGGCAGTCTTCTAAAGCGCTCACGGAGCGCTTTTTTTGCCAAAAGCATGTCTGACGTTCTGTCATCCTTTCCCAGCTTTTTCATGAACTCCTTTATTTCATTATCTTGGATGCCTAGCAGCTCATACAGTCGGCCATGAATCCTCGCCGTGTCTGTAGTTCCCGTTACAGGATCCCCCGAAATAGGCAAACCCCACAAACAACTCACATCTTCCAACGTTACTGTAATTTATTTTTGCATGTCAGTAAGAAACTAAAAAACAAATTTATTTGAATTAGTTAATACCTGTCATCTCTCCGAAAGGAAGATGAAAGGTGTGCGTCTCCGGACGCCACCGCTCGACAAGTGCATGAATGAGGGCCACATCGAGGGCGATATCAGGCATTGTCGCGAGCTGATATAAGCCCATTCGAATTACTAACGGTGCATAGTCCTTGTGATACTCGCATTTGTGGCGATAGTGTCTCACCGTTAAAATATCTTTACTCTAAATTAGGGAAAAAAATTAATTACAATATAATTTGATTACTGACCGAGTTATGAAAAACGAAATAAGTAAATGCTTATCTCCTTCGACGCTTGAGATACCCTATGGTTGCCGTGAGCTATCCACAACAAGGGGCTAAATGTATGCCTGAGTACTAAGTCTGCCATACTACAAAATTCGAACAATATTCTAAATTATCTTGAATTTTTCTAAATTATTCTGGACCATTCTGGTATTTTCTAAATTATTCTGGACCATTCTGCTATTTTCTAAATAATACTGGACAATTCTGGTATTTTCTAAATTACTCTGGACCATTCTGGTATTTTCTAAACTATTCTGGACTATTCTGGTATTTTCTAACAAATTCTAAATTATTCGGACAATATTCTAAATCATTTAAAATAAACTAATTAATTGTATTATAAATTAAAATTAAAAAAGTTAAAAAAACCTCAATCGAAGAGCCGAGTGATCAGACAGTCAGAGCTCCGAAAGGGATCCGAGAAAAAAAGAGGTTCCTAAAAAAATTCTAAATCATTTTAGATTATTCTGGACCATTCTGGTATTTACTAAATTATTCTGGACCATTCTTCTATTTTCTAAATAATACTGGACAATTCTGGTATTTTTTAAATTACTCTGGACCATTCTGGTATTTTCTAAATTATTCTGGACTATTCTGGTATTTTCTAACAAATTCTAGATTATTCGGACAATATTCTAAATCATTACAAATAAACTAATTAATTGTATTATAAATTAAAATTAAAAAAGAAAAAGTAAAAAAAACCTCAAATCGAAGAACCGAGTGATTAGACAGTCAGAGCTCCCAAAGGGATCCGAGAAAAAAAGAGGTTCCTAAAAAAATTCTAAATCATTTTAGATTATTCTGGACAATTCTGGTATTTTCTTAATTATTCTGGACCATTCTGCTATTTTCTAAATAATACTGGACCATTCTGATATTTTTTAAATTACTCTGGACCATTCTGGTATTTTCTAAATTACTCTGAACCATTCTGGTATTTTCTAAGAAATTCTGGACTATTCTGGTATTTTCTAAACTGTTTTGGACCATTTTATAAATTCTAAATTATTCTGGACCATTCTACAAATTCTAAACTATTTAAAAATAAATAATTAAATATTATAACTTAAATAATTAAATAATTAAATATTATAAATTAAAAAAAAAAAACCTGTGCTGAAGATGCTGCTTCGCTGCTGGCTGGGAGAGGAGAGAGCGACGTGGGGTATATATAGCCCCCGAATTCGGAATTTTTTTTTCCGCATCTAGCCCCCTACAACCGGAAAAAAAAATTTCCACAGTTGGCCTCTAAATCCGGAAAAAAAATTTCCGGTTCCGGATTTCTATTACCGGAAATTTTTTTTCCGAGATTGGAGGTTAAATCCGGAAAAAAAATTTCCGGTTTGGGTATATTTCGAATTTTCAAGGCAACATGGGTATTTTTTGAAATTTCAATTATTTTTTGGATATAAATAAACAATTCGGTGTACAGTTAATTAAGGCAACCATGAACAATCCATGATATCTGATTGTTTGTATATACAAGTATTTGTGAGTTCATTCACATCACAGATAGCCACTAGTGGAAAAACACATATCAGGGTCGCTTATATACGCACATTAGGATCAGACACCGAGGCGATGCTGACCTAGGCGATACAAATGCGGTACTAATCTGGGTCGGTTGAACAGCCGATGCTAAAATATATTATCAGGATCGGTTATTGTATTAACCGATGCTAATTGAGACTATTAGAATCGGTTTCTTTTAATAACCGATGCTAATAGTAACCATTAAGATCGGTTGATTATCATGAACCGATGCTAATGTGTAACTATTAGAATCGGTTAACTATAATAACCGATCCTATTGGTTACAATTAGCATCGGTTAAGTTTAATAACCGATTCTAATAGTCTTCAGATCCGTTTATTTCCAAATATATTTGAATAAAATCAGGATCGGTTATTCACTATTAGCCGATGCGAATGGTGATTACTAGGATCGATAATGTGTTATTTTATTTTAAAAAATAATTTTTAATTTGGATCTGGATCGGGTAATTAAAAAAACCGATTCTAATTTGTTATTTTATTTTAAAAAAAACATTTTTAATTTTGGCCAGCTCCTATATATTTTGCTGGCATATATAAGAAATGATACACATCCTAAATTGTCACAGATCGATACACATTCTAAATTATCACATATCGATACACATCCTAAATTATTACAAAAATATCATGTTCATGCAAAGTTTACACCACATCCTAGAATTAAACTCCTAAATTATTATAAATTATCTCATCCTAAATTGTTTTAGTTTTTTGAATAAGTAATTCCTTTAAGAAAAATTTACCCACAGCATGCGAATGTTGTCCATGTTTGCGTTACTGTAACTAGCGGGAAAGTCCTGCATTTTTTAAATGATAAAATAGCACAATTAATCGTGTACGAACAACATTTTTTAAATGATAGAAGAGCAACTATGCTTACTTTTAGAAAATATAAATGCATATATATACCTTTAAATTCGGAAAAACATCGAGGAAGTTATTATGTCATGCACGAACAACATGACATAATATCCACATTCCCAACCGTCGCGTTGTTGTGGGCACTATATTATACATCAAGACATAGTTAAAAAAATAAACAAGTTTTAAAACAGCAGTAAATAAGCAGTTTAAATATGCAGTTTTCTCATTTTAAAATCCAGATTTGAAATTAGCTAAAAAATAGCAGAAAAATAGGAAAAATGCAAAGTTTGGCTTCAAACAGACTGTCTTTTTGTCCTCTATCTAACTGTCTTTTTGGATTTCTGGTTTGAATTTCAGATCAATCTGCACTGATCAATCTGTGACAGTGTGTTATTTAGGACATCCTTGATACCTATGTGCAATTTTTTTTGGTAAATATGTACCAGTAATGTTGTACCAGTAATGATTTAGGGCATCTCTTCACATTTCCTTGAAATATAAAATGGGAAATGTATACACACACATTATTGCTAGGAAAACAAAATATAAGATTAAAACTGGATTTTTCACCAATTTTAGCATCTAGGTCCCTATGAATATATCTTAACCAAATTTCACCATTTTTTACATCTAAGTCCCTCTGAGTAGTTTAACATCATCAACTTAGCAATTTACAAACAATGAGAGAAATTCAATAATAACTATTACCTTGCAATGCGTAACCTTCAATCTAGCGGTTTTTCCAGGTCCTCCTGAACACGTTTCCAATAGGAAGGGACTGTTCGAATATCAATAGAGTGAACAATCAGTACTTACAAGAGATATCTAAAATGATTAGCAAATGAAAGTTTGAAAAACTTACTCCGCGAGCGCATCGATGATCTTCAGTCTTGTTGAAATCTTCTTTTCGGAATTGAACACGAACAAATGACTTTCTCTTGGCATAAGCACAACCAATACCCAATGAACACTGCATGTTAGGTTTGTAGCAGGTCATATTCTATAATTTCTATGAAATGAAAGAGATTTAATAAAATTAGAATATATATATAGCTCTAACCCCTGATGATACGGTATGAATATCAATTTCTTGTCCCGGTTTTCTTTAAGTGCGTTCTTTAGGTATGCATCGACATATGCTCGGTTGCACTCATCATCGTCCAACAAGGTGGAACATGTTTTCGAGGGGTCCATGAAACCAACAAGCTCATTAGGAAATGATTTCTTGTAGTGTTTGTGCGCATACCTGTAAAAAAAGGCATAATGGTGATCTCAATTTTTTGAAATTTGAAATGAAAGTACTAAAATCTGCCATTATTACGAATATTTACTCACATCATGTAGATCCGAATAATATGTGAATTGAGACACGTCTTTGGTGTAACCAAATCCAACAAGTCATCTGCATGAACATCTATGGAGCTTTGACAATGGAAAAGGTCAGGAGGTAAATCGATACAAAATTTATTGTCCCCTTGGTTCAAAAATCGTTCACGTAAACTCTTGAAATTAGGTCCCAGCTTGTCAAAATTGATATCATCAAACTTCTTGTAGCGACTTGGTTGTAACATTTCAGAACGAAACAAGTTCTCACCCGTAAAAACTTGTAACTCTTTCTGTGGTTCCTATAATTAGAATAAAAAAATAATTATAACTCTACCTTATAGATACAAATTTATAAGTATAAGAATTTCTAATAATAATATACATTTTTTTCCTCATCTAAAGATATCATATTCATCGGCCATACAGTGAAACTGTCAACGGCGGAGCGAATGGTTACCAGCTCGTCATTTGGTACAGGTAAGGGGGTGTCTTCTTCACCCGGAAGAAAAGCATTAACCATTACTTTTGCATGGTCGAGCGACATAGGCCTACAGTGAATAATTTCGCCTTGTACAACTTGAAGATGAATTGTCCCTACGGCCACTTCAATCTTATTCCCATCTCGAACCATGTGGAGTTTGCACCTTCGTTCTTCCTTCTGTACAAATATATGTATTTATTCGAATGAAATAATTAGTATGAAACTAAGGCATGCAACATCATTCTTGTTTTTTGTTCGAATGCAATAATATGTATTTATTTGCATTACCTCAGTCGAATCGAGAAAGTGTGGTGGTTGGACTGACTGGCAGCTGCTCTGAACGGCTCTTGGGCTATCCGTATCCATTAGTCGTTGGTCCATCAACATTGCCATTTGCTGCTGAACCATTTTACTCAATCTCTCCTCCATTTCTCTATTTAATCTCTCCTCCATTTCTCTATTTTGACTCTGTACTTTCTCCACTTCTCTCTTTAAATTCTCCTCCATTTCTCTTTTTGTACTCTCTACTCCCTCCGCTACTTCTCTCTATACCCTCTGTTCAAAGTTCGCTTTAGGCTCCGCAACAGTGTTTCTCCTCCTTTTTCCGCACCCCTCATATGTTATTTTGATACCCACCAAAGCTCCAATGCCTCTCACCCTCCCAGCATGTTCCTGATTTGGCAGAGATTTTCCTAGAACATCGTCGTATCGTTCGACGGGCAATAAGCCTTTGTTGAAGTCTGCTTCTTTTTCTTCCTGAAATGACAAAGACAACGCCAACATGTTATACCATAATAAATTAAAGTTGAATTTCAATGGATGACAATATCTAAATCCTCACAATTGTCATGATGGCTGCTTTTGTTTCCGGGTTAGAATAAACGACTTCCTGGCCATCGTCTGAGAGCTTCTGTCTTCCTAGTTTTCATGGGACATGCCTATGTTGGACCGACATATCAACAAGCTGCTCTTGTGACAGTGCAGTAGTTGACCCTTGGGTAGACGGATCACTACCTGATGCATTTTCGTTTGCAATCGTCTGAAAAGCATCTTTAAGCCTACTCTGGAATTTCTCACCACTATAACCTCTGGATCCTAAAAAATGTGGATACATGTTGTTGGACTGATTGGCCCTCCCCTGTTTACTTAGGTTCTACAATTTGAACAAAGAAATAATTGGCTTTGTGAAAATATTTGAATTCTTAATTATATATAAGGTAGGTGGTCCCTAGAAAAAAAACATACCCTGAATTCTTCTGACTGGCGAGACTCGACAAAGGCATCCCATTCTTGTTGTGTGATCGAGAGCTTCTCAAGATCGGGAGTCTCACCCTTGTTGACGTACTTTGTCAGATTGGTTCTGAACCTTCGGTGATAAACATACATTTGCAAGATCAACTTCTTCTTAAAACTTTCCTCATCAGGTAAACTCCAGCCCATCTGTAAATCAAGGTTGGAGTCAGGTAATGTCAAATGAAAGTTTGTGAAATTAGTACCATATCGAAGTTACCTTGATTTCTTCCCAGCACCTTTTCTTCTTCGAATCTTCCACCTTAGACCAGTCTTGGCACGTTATAGGAACATGCCTTCTTACAAGTATCCCAAGTTGCGATGAAAAACTTGTTGTTTGCTTATTAACAATAGGCCTCCCAAATTTATCAAATGCAATCTTCTTGCCGGGCTGAGCAATCACATTAGTAATTTGGGACGGCCCTCTTCCCCGTTTCTTACCCGAGGCTGGCTCACTATCACCGCCACCACTATCACCACCACCACTCGACATGATAGAAACTGTCGTCACCCTCCTTCTGCAATTATAAAATCAGATTTATAGTGTCAAGCACAAGCAACAACAATCATGACCCTTTGTAACAGATCAGTCAGTGCAGACTGATCCAAAGCCCAAATCAAAAGTTTAGTTACACAGTTAAATAAAGGACAGAAAAACAAATGGTTTAGAGCCAAACTTTGCATCATTCAGATTTTTCTACTATTTTCTAGCCATTTTCAAAGTTAGCCCTAAAAAAATACAAAAACTGCATATTTTGCTGCACACGTGACTTCTTTGCCTCCAACTTTGCATGATCATTAGGTATAAGAAGAAAATTCGTAAAATCATGAAAATTGAGAGAGTTATAGATTGTATTACCCTCTGTAAAACCATAAAAAGAACACAAAATTTGGTTTAGCCAATTGTCAGGAATTGATTTTCAAAGTTCAGAAAAAGAAACCGGCAAAATTGCTGTAAGTGCTACCTTTAGAAAATCATCTCGAGAGATCTGCCAAACCGAATTTAGTGTTCTTCATATCAAAATGCTCAGAAGATGACATTCTACATGCTGGTAAACTTTCATGAATTTTGGGGCTTCCTAGCTGTACCAGACAGGGGCTTAAATGCTGGGGTTAATCTGAAACAACAAGGGTTTTTGTATTGGTTTTTTTGAAAAGCTGAACTTTGAAATTCAATATGAAATCAAAGAAAAATCCAAATAATATGAAATTTATGTCCATTTTATGTATTTTGAAGTCATTTACATGACTGCGCTGTTCTTTTGGTATATTGGTTCTTTTAATAGTTCATTGGGACAGATTTGCTGACAGGGGTCATTTCTGAATTTCCAAAGAAACATTACCCAACATTACTAAATATCATTAAAGACAGTTTCATATCTTAAAGAACTCACGATTTTCAGTAGGAGCTTGTACCAAGGTGGCTGCCTCGCCTCACCTCACGGCCGTCCAAGGTGACTGCAAGTTTATGAATGATTTTCCAAGAAACTAGAAAAGAATAAAAAAAGAGGAAAGAAGCATGAAATGGTCTGAAAAATTATTAAATCTCATACAAGGTAAAGGTTTGTTTTCATGTTTTGTATTTCAGTGTTTTAATATTGCTACTTAAAAATGGACATACTTAAAAAGAGTCTAGAAATTTTACAAAGCATACTTAAAAATGTGAAGAGTTTTGCGTTGACATAGATTATTCATTGATTATCAATGAAGTTTTACAAAGCATACTTAAAAATGAAGTATAGATATAGCTTATAACCCACAACAGTTCTTGAAATCAAACTCCTCAAAATTTGAGACACTAGCTAGATCATTGGTACAAACAAGTTGACATATGAAGAAATGATTGCAACTTTCTTGCTATAAAAATATAGCACTGCAGAGATTGTTAAGTGGAGCAATTATATAAACAGAGTTTTGGTTAAGCATATAAGTTTCTAAGAACAATATATATGTTTGTGAGATAGACATATATATGGATCAATTGAAATAGGTGGCAAGTGGTTATGGAAAAGTTCCAAAGTAAAACTTGAATTAATAAATTTGGTGCTAATAGTCAAAGTCAGACATTGACCTCTCCAATTGTAAATAAATGGAGATGTCCAGAACCTACATATACCTTTATAATCTTTACTGGTAAGGAATTTTCATGGTTTTCAAATGGAGAGGAGAGAAGGTGGACCAGCTTTTTCAATTGCATGCAGAACCTTAGAAAGTTCAAAATTTTAAAAAGACTCCACTACATATTTAATGTCATGACCTTTTGCAAAAGCAAAAAGATGCTATGCTTCACTCTTAATTTAAATTAAAATTCAGATTATATAACTAAATTAAAGTGGTTTTTGATTTACAAAAACTGGTACCGGAGCCAAAGCTGGTGTATAACTGTTCATCACTAAACTGAAATCCTGACATAGCTAGAAGCTTTAGAAAATTCAGAAATTCATTGAGCTTGAAGTTTACAATCTCATGGAAATTAAAATACCAAGAATACCAAATCTGGTCATGTGAGCTGTCCTGTACAATTTTTACAAAACTGACTATTCAATAAACCCCCAATTTCAGCATGTATGTAGAACCAGTGGAATTAATTAGTAAATATGTTATAAAAATTATAAGAGTGTATGTAAGACATAGAAAAAGGTATCTACATGACTTATATACACTCTCCTTGGATAAAAATAAGAATTGAATATGAAATGACACAAATCAAAGTCTGTAGCACCACAACACCTGGGCTATGCATTTCCAGTAAGAACCACTTGATCCAATCAGCAAATCCAGAGTCAAATGCATCTGAACTCAAAATCGCAAAATTAATCTACCAATTTGCAAAATTTTCAGAACTCACGATTTTAAATAGGTGGCTGGTGGCTGGTGGCTGGTGGCTGCCTCGCCTCAGCTCAACGCGTCTATTTGCCTCGCCTCACGGCCGCCTCACGGCCGCCTCACCCAACACCTCACGGCCGCCTCACCGCGCCTCACTTCACGACCGCCTCACCTAACATCTCACGGCCGCCGCACAGCGCCTCACCTCACGGCCACCTCACCCAACACCTCACAGCCGCCCCACCGCGCCTCACCTCACGGCCGCCTCACCCAACACCTCACATGAGAAATTTAATGAAAAAAAATAACTTCAAAAATAATTAACAACTTGAAAGTAACATATAAATTAAGTAATAACATGAAACTAACATGAGAAAATAACTTGAAAAAAAAATCTAATTACATATAACAAAAAAAATAAGGTACATAAAACCTATTAACATGAAATTAAAAAGACCATAAATATTGAGGCATAACTTGCATGCATCCAATCGTCCAGTAATTTTAATGCATCCTGGAAAAAATTAATAAAATCTTTATGTCATAAATATTGAGGAATATTAAAGCTATTTTTTATATTTTGAAAATGATGAAAAAAAGTATAAATATACATATAGACCAATAAAAATTTATATGTATGACATACCATTAAAAAATTTAGATGGGAGTTGTTTCAATCCATTCTCCTTCATTATGATCGTTGCACATGTGACTTGTTTCATTATCCTCGCCAGTTGGTAAAAATTGTATGCCAATGGAAAACGGAGGTATCTCATCAAAATGATCGTACGTTTTTTCGTCCTCCACATTATCAATGCCGATGATACGTCTTTTTCCAGAGAGGACAACATGTCTTGAATGATCGGCCGGATCAGTTATGTAGAACACTTGTGTTGCTTGTCTTGCAAGTATAAATGGATCATCCTTGTATCCAACCTTATTGAAGTCCACCAAAATGAAACTATCGTTATCAACTTGAACCCCCTTACGGTTATCGACCCATTTACACTGAAATAACGGCATCTTGAATTTTCTGTAATCTAACTCCCAAATTTCTTCAATAAACCCGTAATACGACATCGATGCATGTGATGGTCCGGCACCTTTAGCTCCTGAAAAACCACTCGAAACGGCTACTAACGTCACTCCACTGTTTTGCACGGTACTCTTTAAATCTTGACTTCTTGTGTAAAAAGTATACCCGTTGATGTCAAATCTTTAGAATGACCTCACGACATGGACTGGACCAAGAGCCAACAATTTGACAATTTATTTAATGTTTTCTCCCTCCGGAGCTTCCATGACTCTACGTGTAAACCATTCTTCGAACTTTTTATTGTGTTCGCCAATCAACCAATTATCAGATTTCTTAGGATTCTATTGCCGCAAGATAGTCACATGCTCGTCCAAAAAAGGATGAACGTCGGTGAGGTGTTGCAAAACATGGAAATGTGCTAGTGCCAACGTTTTATGTTCGAGTACGAGTAATTTTGAACCGATTGTGCCTATCCCGTGGAGTCTTCCCTCGTGCCGAGATTTAAGGATGCCGATAGGCTTTTAAATCATCAATATAATTAGTGCAATATTCAATAACCTCTTCGGCAGCATAGGCTCTTATAATGCTGCCCTCAGGACGATATCGGTTCCTCACATATCCCTTTAACAATCCCATGTATCTCTCGAACGGATACATGTACCGCAAGAAAACGGGTCCGCACATCTTAATTTCTCTAATTAGATGAACAATTAAATGAACCATTATATCAAAAAAAGACGGCGGAAAATACATTTCAAGATGACAAAGAGTGACAACAACCTCCTTTTGCAAAGCATCTAAGGTTTCAGGATCATTTACTTTGCAACAAATGGCGTTGAAGAAAAAACAAAGTTTTGTGATGGTCTGCCTAACACACGGTGGCAGTATGCCCCGAATTGCAACAGGAAGAAGCTGTGTCATTAAAACATGACAGTCGTGCGACTTCATTCTTGTCAATTTTAAAGACTCCAGTGAAATTAGGTTTTTAATATTTGAAGAATATCCAGATGGAACTTTGACACCATGAAGGCATTCACAGAAGCTTATTTTCTCGGCTTTCGACAACGTATGCATTGCGGGTTTTATATATGTACAAAATTTACCCTTTTCTTTTTCCTTCTCTGCTGGTTGTAGATCCGGCCGTATGTTCATGAATTGTATGTCTTTCCGAATATTGATGCCGTCCTTAGTCTTACCTGGAATATTCAATAATGTTCCAACCATGCTATCGCACACATTTTTAACCACGTGCATCACATCGAGATAGTGCCGAACCTCTAAATGCTCCCAGTATGGTAAATCCCAAAATATTGACATCTTCTTCCAAGTAATCTTCGGAGCCCCTTTCTTTCTCACCGCTTTGTTTTTAATTTCCCAAATTGAACTTTGATATCCTTCACTCGCGAATAAACCTCTGGACCGGTCAACGGATAATTTACTATGATATTTTCGGTCTTTCCATTGAATGCTTTCTTTCTCTTTCGGTGTGCGTGGTTGGCAGGTAGAAATCTACGATGACCCATGTACACATTTTTAGAGGAATTAGGTAGCCACACATCGACTGTATCGTCCAGGCAAACAGGACACGCTTTTTCTCCTTTAACACTATAACCCGACAAATTACCATAAGCTGGAAAATCATTAATGGTGCAAAAAATCATGGCCCGTAAAGTGAAATTCTCTTTGCTATATGCATCAAATATCTGCACTCCTGGACACCACAATTTGTTTAAATCCTCGATCAATGGCGCTAGATACACATCTATGTCGTTTCTGGGCTGTTTGGGTCCTGATATCAGCAGGGTCATCATGATGTACTTGCGTTTCATACATAACTAAGGCGGAAGATTATAAATGCACAATAGAACCGGCCAACTGCTATGCTTACTGCTCATGCTACTGTGCGGATTTATTCCATCTGTACTCAGTCCAAGCTTTAGGTTTCTTGGGTCACCGCCAAATTCGGGAAACTTTCTATCAATATTTCTCCAATGTGGTGAATCAGCAGGGTGCCGTAATTTTCCGTCTTTTTTTCCGGTTATTGGCATGCCAACGCAATAATTTCGCATCTTTAGCATTTGGGAACAAACGTTTCAATCTTGGTATCATGGGGAGGTACCACAATACTTTTGCCGGAGGTCCTTTATCCAGTTTATACTCATCACTTTTATCGCGTTTTCTACTTGTAACGCGATGCACCACATTTTGGACACTCGTGAAAATCTTCGTACTCATTTAGATATAATATACAATCATTTGGACACGCATGTATTCTTTGAACTTCCAAATCCACTGGACACAACATTTTCTTCGCTTCATAAACACTAGATGGTATCTCGTTTCCATCCAGAAGCATTTCTTTTAAAGTTTCTAATAACGCAGTAAAACTTTTATTACTCCAACCATTAGATGCTTTCAGGTTATACAATTTTAATACACCTTTCAATCTTGAAAATTTTGAACAACCAGGATACAATTCCTTATTACAATCTTCGTACAAATTCTCAAATACACCATATCGCTTATCATTATCAAAATCTTCTTCTAAATCACGTAACATTTGATCAAAATTAGCATCTTCATCTACCACCATATCATCATCGCCTGACACATCACTTTCGTCACTTCCACCAGTATGATATTTCGGATGCTCAGTACCAGTACCTATGTCGGTTTCCAAACTCTCACCATGCCATATCCAATGCTTATATTGTTGTTTGAATCCACGACGGATTAAGCGGTTCCTCACTTGGATGGGGTTGGAAATTTTTTTCATATTGTTACAATCACGACAAGGACACGACATCAGCCCATTCCCATTATTCGCCATATCTTCCGTAGCAACTTTCATAAATTCATCAACACCTGCCATATATTCATCCGATAGACGTGATGTTTCGTACATCCAACCGCGGTCCATCTGCAATTATAAGAAAACAAAATTAAGCATGTGGTTGGGGTTAAATGTTCACACTAGGGCTTACATGGGGCCGGGCTACCATCCTATCCCACTCTTTGAATACTTTGTCTCAGTAGTGACCACATGTTAGTCGTGTTTTAGTATTTAAGAAAATTTCGGCAGCATTTCCCCTTAGTTCCCTAAGATTCGGGGAACTTATAAGAGGAAATGCTGCCGAAATTTTCTTAAATACTAAAACACGACTAACATGTGGTCACATCCTAATTGAGACAAAGTATTCAAAGAGCAGTCCCAAAACGGGGACTATTCAAAATTAATCCCTAATGGATTAATTTTGAACGGGTATCATGACCTAAAGGCATTAATCATTCGGTTGTGGCTCGAATGCAAGACAATACTCTAGCTAGATACATTTAATTAACTATATACTCTTATGAAAATACACATCCATGCACAAAACTAATTAAACATGAGTTTTATAGTACTTACATTTTTTTTGGATGCCGGATCGAGTGAGATGAAGATCGTACGTTGCACCAAACCCCTCAATAATAGCCAATCTACAAAATTAAGATTTTGGGTTTTTACATGAAAATCCATATAGCCCTACAATATAATAGTATGTGTACGAAAATTCAGAATTTATCGCAATAAGGAGCTATTTTAAATGGTCCGTAATACATATCGGGTATAGTTTGGGGGACAACAAAATGGCATGCTTACATTTACTCAAAGAAATGAGGCAAATATTATAAACTAACATGAAATATGTGTTTCAAACCGAAATATGTGCTGCTGGTACAAAGGAAAACACCAAAAACAGTAAAAACGACCAGTTCAGCTAAAACAGTCAGTGTAGACTGTCACAGGGACCAAAATGCAAAATAAATTACACTGGCATGTAAAGGACTTCAAAACACACAGTTTAGCCCTAAATTTTGATTCAATTGGATTTTTCTACTATTTTTAGTGAAATTTCAAAGTTCAGCTTTTCAAAATTCTGATTTTTTCCTTTTTCAAAATTCTGATTACCAATTAAATCAAGCATGAAGTACATATCAAATATATGAAGAAATAAAAGTTTTATGTAGCCAATTGATCACAACAAAATTTTCATGTAGCCAATTGATCATAACGGGTATAAAAAAATTTCAGATCCGAATATTTCTCGTTCCAACCGAGATACAAAAATCAAAGAAGTGAAGGAAAATAATTTACCTCTCTTCTTCTAAACTGTGTTTCGTGCAGAGATCAGAGAAATGCGACAGATATCGTGTTTTCGCGTACAGAGAACAGAGAGAACAGAGAAAACCGAGAAAACCTAGAAATGAGCTTTATTTCGCGCTTGTAAGCGACTAAGAGAAGAGTTATTAGTATCGGTGAAATTTAAAAAACGATGCTAAAACAAATCAGGGTCGGTTAACTAAAGAACCGATGCTAATAAGTGGAAAATTCAAGATCGGATATTTACCTGACCGATGCTACTAGTATTAGGATCTGTTAATTAATAAACCGATGCTAAAAATTGACTAATCAGGGTCGGCTATTTAGATGTCCGATGCTAATAATAATCAGGGTCGGATTTTTAAGAGAACCGATGCTAATCAGGATCGGTTCTTTTTAAAGAACCGATGCTGATATGGAGAACACTTTTAAGAGCGGTTGTTAATATTTATCCGATCCTAATTGTTCATTTCAAGATCAGTTATTTGAAAAGCCCGATCCAGATATAAATCAGAATCGAATTATTGAAAGTCCGATCCTAATAGGCCGATGCTGATGTCCGTTTTTCCACTAGTGAGAGTAGAACCAAGGTTCTAAATAGTGTTTATAGCGTCATAGCGGGAAGGCTACAAAAAAATCTATAGCGAATAGTGTCGCTATAGCGGAAGCTATGCCACATAGCGTTTTTTTTTACATTCCGTATATTCAATATTTGTACTAAATATCAACATTATGTCATTATCTAAAGTCTCATTGAACAATAAATAACACAAAGTAATTAAGAAATTATAATATTCATATTGAACCCGTACAAAGTCCAAATTGCAGTTCAAAATATCTATAGTTCACTACTACAAAAAAGCTAATTCTACACTACACATTCTACACGGTTTTTCTAATTTTATATAAAAACTGTGTGTCAAATATTAATTTCTGAAAGGCCATAAAATATGGGGGAATTATACACGAACATTTAGTTAAGAATCAGTGTAAAAGATTGAGAGAGCTACACGGATATTATACTAAAATCCGTGTATGAATAGCTACACGGATATTTGATAATAAATCTGTGTAGAAATAGTAAGAGAGCTACACGGTTTTTTAGTTAAATGTCCGTGTAGAATGGTTATAGAGCCACACGGTTTTTTATCAAATATCCGTGTATAAAGGGTAATGCTACACGGATTGTTTAATAAATAACCGTGTATAAATTGTGAGGGAGCTACACGGATTGTTAAGTATAAATCCGTGTAGAAAAGGCTTTGTAGGGTTTTGTGCAGTATAAAAGGGCCCCATCTCTTCGAGAGGCCCTCTCCTTCCAGCGCCGTTTTGATCAAGTAATTAATACTCTCTCTCTCTATTGAACTGATCTGATTTCTGCAAAGGCTAGCAGCTGGAATCTGACATCTTTGAAGTTTTTATTTTCTCCTCTCTATCTTTCTAAGGTTAGTATATAGCTATTTTCCTTTTCTCTCTCTAAATTTTTGTTCACAAATTATTATTGCTTATTTAATTAGGTGTGTAATATATTCATGCATGCTTGATTTAATTCTTAATTAGATAATGTAAATAATTAGTGTATTGTGGTCCACTAACCGACCTATAGATGCTTTTAGGTCCATGCCCGTCCAAAATTAATCCAATAGGGATTAATTTTGGACAGTCCCCGTTTTGGGACTGCTCTTTGAATATTGTGTCTTATTTAGGATGTGAACTCATATTAGCAGGATTTAATTAGTATTTGAGAAAAGTTCGACAGTATTTTCCCTTATTGCTCCTACGAGTATGTGGTTCGTACGCATACTTGGGGAGTTAAGGGGAAATGCTGCCAAATTTTTCTCAAATACTAATTAAATCTCGCTAATATGTGCTCACATTTGGGACATAATATTCAAAGAGTGGGTTAGGATTGTAAACCGGCCCTTTGTAAGTCCAAAATTTGGTACAATTTATATGTTGACCATGCATGATTAATTGATCAAATTATTTTTTTAATTTAATTTACAGATGGATCAAAGTTGGATGTATGAATTGCGACGTGACAGGGAAGAATATTTGGTTCGCGTTGATGAGTTTATAAAATTTGCTAAGAGGTATAGAGTGAAGAAAAAAGAAGAAGACATTTTGTGTCCTTGTAGAGATTGTAAAAATATTTTAAGATTTGTGGACTCCGAAGAAATTAGAGTTCATTTAATTTGTCGGGGATTTAAGAAGAGATATACATATTGGATTATGCATGGTGAGAAATTTGGTGAAAGTAGTAGTACCAATAAAGATTTTAATCGTTGTGAATTGAATGATGAGAATGTAAAAATTTCTGATAATTTTGAACTTGATTGGAACGAGGATTATGAGGAAGTCGAAAGTTTTGATAATGTTGAACCAGAAACAACGATGATGAGTTGGAGATGAATTTTGATGAAAATGTAGAACACGAGTTTATTGAAAATCTGGAGGAAATGTTCGTGATGCGGAAGATGAAATTAGTGATAAAAATTATGATAAATTCCAAAATTTGTCTAATGATTCCAAAAAGCAGTTGTATCCCGGGTGTACCAAATTTACAAAACTGTCAGCTGTGTTGAAATTATTAAATTTAAAAGCAGACAATGGTTGGAGCGATAAGAGTTTCACGTCCTTATTACAGCTTTTACGAGAAATGCTCCCAGATAACAACGAGTTACCCGGTACAATATATCAGGCGAAAAAGTTGATATGTCCAATGGGGTTGAAGATCGAAAGAATACATGCATGTCTGAATGACTGTGTATTGTACCGTAACGAGTACGAGGCCATGCATGCTTGTCCTAAATGCGGTGTTTCACGGTATAAACGTAAGGACCAGGACACTGATGATTGTAACGAGGACAAAAAGGGCCGGCCTCCGGCTAAGGTGTTGTGGTATTTGCCGATAATACCGAGATTCAAATGGTTGTTTGCGAATTCCAAGGATGCGAAATTATTGCGTTGGCATGAAGAAGAGCGCAAAAAAGACGGTAAACTAAGGCACCCGGCCGATTCTCCTCAGTGGAGAAACATTGATAGACATTTCAAAGAATTTGGTTCCGAAATGAGAAACCTTAGGATTGTGGTGAGCACAGATGGAATGAGTCCGTTTGGAAGCTTGAGCAGTCGGCACAGTACTTGGCCAGTTCTTATATCCATCTATAATCTTCCTCCTTGGTTGTGCATGAAACGTAGATATATAATGATGTCATTACTAATCCAAGGACCCAGACAACCCGGAAATGACATAGATGTATATCTCGCACCATTAATTGAGGACCTCCAAAAATTGTGGCGTGATGGCGTCCCGGTCTGGGATGCGTACAGCAAAGAGGTCTTTCAAATACGGGCCATGGTGTTTTGCACTGTAAATGATTTCCCCGCGTACGGGAATTTATCGGGTTACACTTGTAAAGGAGCAAAAGCGTGCCCTATCTGTGAAGATGACACGCAGGTGTTGAGGTTGAAAAATTGTCAAAACAATGTTTTCATGGGGCATCGTAGGTTTCTTCCTGTTAATCACCCATACCGTAAGAAGAAGAGAGCATTCAACAGGAAAATTGAGCTTGGAGTGGCCCGTCGTCCATTAGATGGGAAGAGTGTCTTCAATCGGGTAAAAAACCTTCATGTTGTTTTTGGAAAATGTGTTGAAGCACCACCGAAGAATATTTGAAAAAAGAGGTCCATATTTTGGGAGCTACCGTACTGGGAATATTTAGAAGTGAGACATTGCATAGATGTCATGCATGTTGAAAAAAATGTCTGCGACAGTTTGATTGGTTTATTATTGAACATTAAGGGGAAGACTAAAGATGGTATTAAAGTTCAGAAAGACATGGTAGAAATGGGAATACGACCAGAGCTTGCACCGCAGGAGAAAGGGAAGCGCACATACCTACCCCCCGCACTGTGCACAATGTCGAAGAAAGAGAAAACAAGCTTTTGTGAATGTCTTCATAGTATTAAAGTCTCATCGGGGTATTCATTGAATATTAAGAAGCTGGTGTCGATGAAGGACCTGTAATTGCTTGGTCTGAAATCCCACGACTGTCATGTTTTACTGACACATATGATTCCTGTTGCAATTCGGAGAATTTTACCAAAGCACGTTCGGGAAACCATTACGAAGTTCTGTACTTTCTTCAATGCAATCAATTCCAAAGTGATAGACCCTCTAAAATTGGACTCTTTGCAAAAGGAGGTCGTCGTTACTCTTTGCCAACTTGAGATGTATTTTCCGCCATCTTTTTTCGATGTTATGGTTCACCTTGCTGTTCATCTTGTGAGAGAAATTCAGATCTGTGGTCCCGTGTTCCTGCGGTATATGTATCCATTCGAGAGATACATGGGCATCTTGAAAAAGTACGTAAGGAACCGACATCGACCCGAAGGTAGCATTATAGAAGGATATTCCACAGAAGAGGTGATTGATTTTTGCACCAACTACATGGCCGGTGTGGATCCTATTGGCGTTCTGAAATCTCGATACGAGAGAAGGCTCCAAGGAGTCGGGACAATTGGGTTGAGAGCCGTAGTTGCTGATATAAATGATCTACAGAAGACACATTTTATTGTACTACAGCACATGACAGATGTTGCTCCCTACATAGATGAGCACATGACAATCCTTCAACAACAGAACTACACGAGAAGTCAGAAGTGGCTTACTAACGAGCATAATCGTTCTTTTATAAGATGGCTGAAAGAAAGAGTTAAGTCACACCCCGTACCTGAAATTGTTAGACTGCTGGGCGAAGGACCCCAAATTATTGTCAGAAAATTCCAAGAATACGAAATTAACGGATATACTTTTTACACTAAATGGCAAAGTGAGAAGAGCACGATGCAAAATAGTTGGGTGACGTTGGTGGCGACGTCTCACGAATTCAGTAGATCCGGAGATGGCCGGGCTGTAATAGCATCAAGGTCATATTATGGCGTCATTGAAGAAATTTGGGAGCTCGTTTACAATCCTCACCTGAGCATTCCCTTGTTTCAGTGTCAATGGGTCGAAGACCGGGGTGTTAAAGTTGATAACGACGGGTTCACACTCATTGATTTTAACAAAGTCGGGTATGTTGATGATCTGTTTATACTTGCCAAGCAAGCCACCCAAGTCTTTTATGCCACCGACCCGAGTGATGATAGGTGGAGCGTCGTCCTATCCGGAAAAAGAAGGATTGTCGGGGTAGAAAATATCGTCGATGAAGAAGAGTATAACTAGCTCGACGAAATACCTCCATTTTGTGCCGACATGCAACCTGAGGTAGCAACAATTGAAGAAAGCGATGGAGCAAACTACAAGCGATCCGACCACAATGAAGGATTTTGGGCCGAGGGTATTGTTGAAAAGGAAAAAAAAAAGAGAAAAAGGAAAAAAAAAGCCGGTGTGTAATATTTATTTTTTGTTTAAAATTGAAACTTTTAATATATTTTTTTGGAAACAACTTTGTAATAATAAAACATTTCTAGTTCAAATATTAGTATTAGTTTTTAAAATATTAGTGAATTCTTAAATAATGAAAATAACAAATCAAATATTAGTATTAGATTTTAAATATTAGTACAAATATTAAATATTAAGAATAAAATATTTGTAGTTCAAATATCACATATTAGATTTCTCTAGTTCAAATATTAGTTCATTTTTTATAATAATGGTACCAAATTTCTAGTTGAAATATTAGTATTAGTTTTCAAAATATTAGTTAAAATATTAAATAATAAACATAAAATATTAAATATTAAGTGTTAGTATTAGTTCACTTTTTGGGAGCTACCGTACTGGGAATATTAGTGAATTCTTAAGTATAAGTACAAATATTAGTTAAAATTTTAAGTATTAGTACAAATATTTAAAATATTGTAATAATAAAACATTTCCAGTTCAAATATTAGTATCAGTTTTTAAAATATTAGTGAATTCTAAATAATGAAAATAAAAAATCAAATATTAGTATTTGATTTTAAATATTAGTACAAATATTAAATATTAAGAATAAAATATTTGTAGTTCAAATATCAAATATTAGATTTCTCTAGTTCAAATATTAGTTCATTTTTTATAATAATGGTACAAAATTTCTAGTTCAAATATTAGTATTAGTTTTCAAAATATTAGTTAAAATATTAAATAATAAAAATAAAATATTAAGTATTAAGTATTAGTACAAATATTAAATGTCTATAGTTCAAATATTAATAATACTAAAAAAAAACCGGGTATTAGTTAATATTAGTATAAGTTCTAAATTTTAGATGTGATATATTTAGTTAATTTATTATTAGTTTAAATAATATAAAAAATAAAAAGAAACATAATTTAATATGTTTGAACTTTTTGTACACGGACTTTTAGTTAATAGTCCGTGTAGAAATAGTAATTGTACACGGATTTTACTATAAAATCGTGTATAAAGGTGCAGAGAGCTTGTTACGTTAAGAAATTTTTAATAATAAAATAATTAGAATGTTTAAAAACCTAATCGAAAATTCTATTGATAAACTAGGAATCTAAAATCTAAAACAATGTTTCCAGACAAGTATATCTAGTTTTGACCTTTAAAACGCGTCCCTAGTTCGCTAAAAAAATAGAAACTGCGTTGAAAACACGAAATTCTGACAATCTGCAGGTTCAGTGCGTCCGCACTGGTGGTGAGTGCGGGTGGCCGATCCGCACTGGCACCTGTGTTCCTTAATTTGTTTTCTGAATTTCTGTGAGTGCGGATGGGTTGACCCGCACTGGATATCAGTGCGTCCGCACTCATGAATCTCCTGTGCTGCTTTGATTTTTCTTGAAAACGACTAAGTAGTGAGTGCGGATGGAGTGACCCGCACTGGAGGAGAATGCGGACGCATTAGGCTCGGACTTTTCTTGACAAGTGAGATTTTGACGAAAATTTGACTAAGTGCCGAGTGCGGATAGTCGACCCGCACTGAGACTCAGTGCGTCCGCACTGGGCTCGGACTATTTCTTCTGCGCAGTCCCAAATTACTGAGTGCGTCCGCACTCAGATCCAGTGCGGGTGAGTGATCCGCACTGGGTGTATTGAGAGTTTATTTTGTGAAATTTCTGTATGTCTCTCTCTCTCACTCCGCCTCCTTCCCTGCCTCTTGTGTGGTTCGCCAAAAGAAAGAAATAAAGAGAGAAAGAGAGCTCCAAATCCCTCCAAGTCGCTCAAAAGTCCGAGAAATTGAAGTTGGAACCGAGAAAGTGGCCGTAGATCTCTTCTAACCCTCCTATTCAGTATTTCTTTCTCTTCCCTTTTCTCTCCAAAATCTCAGATTTCTCGATTGTTTGGATTTTCGTTTTTAACCCGAGATTTGTGTTTAAATTGCTGGTAGTTTATCTCCTTCGAGCTCCTTGCTGTTTATTTGTCAATTCTTTTCTCGTATTCATCTCGATTTCACCAAGTATATATGTAATATAGGTGTAGGCTCAGTCGAGCAGGAATTCGCGGGACGTTTCGAGACGTCTGATCCATAAACAATATGCTCGTCGTAAACAGGTGCGGGGTTCTTGGACTTGTTTGATGTTTCATTTTCAGGAATTAAATTATTTTTCGATTGTCATGTTGTGTGTTGATTGCTGCATAATTGGAATTGTGTGAATCATGTGCATAACCCAATTAAATTAAAACTGAATTGTTGTGTGATGGTTGATTTGCATATTCGTATGGTTGTCAATTGATGTGTTTAATTAATCGTTCTATGTATGAATGAATCTGCAAGGCTGACCTGTATAGGTGGCTTTGATAAGGTGATGGTGACCTATCCGTTGACCTGTTTCTGAATTTGCCAGGCTGACCTGTATAGGTGGCTTGGATAAGGTGACGGTGACCTATCCGTTGACCTGTTTCTGAATTTGCCAGGCTGACCTGTAGAGCTGGCTGGATAAGGTGACGGTGACCTATCCGTTGACCTGTTTCTGAATTTGCCAGGCTGACCTGTAGAGGTGGCTTGGATAAGGTGACGGTGACCTATCCGTTGACCTGTTTAATGAATTTTGCAAGGCTGACCTGCATAGGTGGCTTTGATAAGGTGACTGACCTGTATAGGTGGTTGACCTGTATAGCTGACTTTGACCCTATTTGAATGAAATTGCAAAGTTGAGCCGTATGGCTGACTTTGATTCCGTGTGAATGCATTTGTAAAGCTGAGCTGTATAGCTGACTTGGAACCAGACTTTAGTAAATGGTTAAGCCAAAGCACCGCAGATGGGTGTCAGATAAAGGGTCCAGCTCGGTGGAACATCTGTAGGTGTCAGTAACCCTACAGATGAGGGTTTGATAAAGGGTCCAGCTCGATTAAACATCTGTTGGTGCTACCGATCATAATAAAATGAGTTAGGCCAAATATGTGTTTGTTTGAATTTCATCTTGGAAATTCCGTAAGTTGTATTTCATTCGATTATTGTTGTCAAGCATGTGCATTCATTTATATATTATGTTAGAACTGTTAATGTAATGTTGTATGAATTTTATTTTTTGATGTGAATTCTGATTCAAGTCCAATAACCTAATTGTGGCAAATTCGCACTAAGAATTTATTCTCACCCCCACCCTTCGGGTTATTTTACAGGTTCAGGTGCGACCGATTCTAGGGAGGCACGCGAGTAGTAGGCCTTTGATAGTATGCCCTGATATGACCTTAGACATAGATATATTTTGTTGTATAGTTCTAGGTTAGGCCTGATGGTTGGTATCCGGATGAGATACTTTGTTGTATTATACTCTGACCAGACTGTGTACTCTGATTCATATCTAGAAACTTGTTTTATATCATTTGTTGTGTATTTTCTGAATAAAATATTAATTGCCTTGTAAGCATACACGGTGTTGTATGTTTACGGCGGGGGACTGTCGCGACCCGTGGCCGTGGGGTGTGACAGAGCTACACAGACTTTTGGTTAATAGTCCGTGTAGAAAGGGGAATTGTACACGGATATTTAATTTTTTGTCCGTGTAGAAAGGGGAATTGTACACGGATATTTAATTTTTTGTCCGTGTAGAAAGGGGAATTGTACACGGTCGTTAACTTAATGATCCGTGTAGAAAGAGTTACAAATATAATTCAAAAGCCCTTTCTCTTCTAAATTTTCATAAGCTGCGCGCCGTTTGAGTTCTAAAAGCTCCAAAATCTCTCCGGCCACTGCCACCACTCCGGTCCACTCCGCCATTGTCGGTTCTCTGCCACCTTTTCGGTCCACCATCTCCTCTCTCGGTAAAATACTCTTCATTTCTCTGATTTTTGCCGAGTTCGGGTTGTTGATTTTCCCGACTCGTTGGAATTAATTTCATTTGGGGGATTCTCTTAATCAGGCCAGTAAAGAGCACTAGAGCTCGAGAGTATTCCTGTTGGTTTAGATCGAGTTAACCAATTTTTTTTTAGAAGAAAGAGGAAGGTTTAGCTTTTCAAATTTTAAGCTCTTGTATTTTTTATATTTTACTTTTCCTGTTTTAATTTAAATCGAAATCAGTTTTTCAGTTTGAATTAAAATCTATTTTTCTGTTTTATCATATCTGTTTTATTTTTTCTGTTTTAATTTTAAAACTGATTTCCCCAATTTAAAAACAGAATTTACTGGTTTTACATTGCTTGGTTTTTACATTAAGGATTTTACCAAGTTAAAAACTTCACTGGTTATACCAATTTAAAAACCAGTAAACAGAATTTAAAACCAGTTCTTACATTGCTTGGTTTTATCATATCTTTACTGGTTTTACATGCACAACCAAGGAGAAAGTTAAAAACTTGTTTTAACACTTTAAAAACAGATATGAAAACATTGCTTTTTTTTTTTGACTTTTTTTGTGGGTGCCACTTTACTGTCCCTAATACAAAAAAAAAAAAAAAAAAAAAAACAGCTTACACCATGTTTAAATTTCTGACTAAAAGAAGATTGTTTTTTTTGGTCTGCATGTATTTCTATTAAATTTGATTCTCAATCTATCTAAATTATGGTGGATGTATGCAAAACCTATTAACTAAATTGATTAGAGATAATACCATATTCTGTAAGCTTATCACCTAGCTGGTAAATTGATTAGAGACATTGATCTTGTAAAAGTACTCCAAACGGCCAAAATGACCTCTGCTGGTAAATTGATCAGAGCAGATCAATGCGGGGGCCAAAACAAATTTACGACTTGACCAATAGACAGATGACTCCAAAACACACAAAATGGACACAAATTTCACATTTTTCAGATTATATTTCAATTTTATATGATTTTTCAAAGTTCAGCTTTTTAATTCATATTTTCTGCTATTTAAAAGTGCAGAATTTTCATTTTGAGAGGCTGAAATTTGGAAATTTATATAAAATCGAAAAAAATCAGAAAAAAAGGAAATTAATGTCCTTGTTGTGTGTTTTCAAGTCTTCCATTTAATTGTGCTGTTCATTTTGCATTTTATTTCTCTGTTTTCTCATCATTTTGCACATAGGTCCATTACTTTCTTTTAATATTTCTTTTCATGGAGAACCATGTCGGTTGAGGGTGTGTAAGTAGATATTATGGCAAAAGAGGATCAACAAGCTACTGCCCCATCAGAAAGAAGGAAAAGAGGTCCGACTATGTGCACAAGCACGTCCGAGAAGAAGCAGTTGCAAATTCGGTTCACGGCAGACGGGCATGCGCAGGGTCCAAATCGAATGGCGTACTCAAATTGGTGTTGCAATTTGGTGAAGCAAAAGGCAAGTATCCTTGTAGAGAGATGGAATCAGTTTGATAAAGAGGATAAGAACGACTGGTGGAACATGGTGAAGGTAAACTACCTAACAACTCTTTGCTTTATTTTCATTGTTGTACATGAACTTAAATACAGTAAATTTGGTGTCAATCAGGCTCAGTGGAACATCGAGAGCGATACCTCAAAGGCTAAGACTTTGAGGATAATGAATGAAGGTTGGAAGCAATTCAAGAGCACGTTGAAGTTGGATTTCATGGAGAAAGGGAGAAATCCGGTAGGATACTATACTTGGCTAACACAAGAGGTGTGGGAGGAGTTTCAAGCTTTGAAGTCCACATAAGAGTTCAAGGTATATAACGTTAACCAAAGTAGTTTTTTTTTTCTCGATCTTCAATTATCTTTCTAAAAATAATTGATTTTCTTGCACTTGTGAAGAAAAAAAGTGATTACGAGGATCGTTGCTATGAACAAGTATCCGCACCATTTAGGGTCAAGTGATTACGAGGGTAAGTCGGAAGAATGGAGGACAGTACTGGAGCAAAACAAAGATTCTGACTCACCTGTGGTTAGGATCCAAAATCCTAGGGGCCAAGATTGGTTCATGGGTAGATCCGAGTTAACCGCTGCCGGGAGGATAGCACTCCCAGAGAAATTGCAACCAGTGGCTCAGAGAATGGTAAGAGTCCTTTGTTATAACTTTGTATCATTCAAACGAAATTATAACTCCGAATGTACATCACTTGGTCTTTTGCTATAACTAATTTTTCTATTAACAGTTGAAGGTGCAGCAGGAAGTCAATTCGAGTGCTCGGAGGGTCGAAAGACAAAATGATTCCTTGGCCGCAGTGCTCAGGAATCCAGAACACACGGGTCAGGTAAGGGGTGTAGGGGCCTATAGGGGCTGGAAGGAGGTGTTCCAAGTGGAGGGACAAAAACCTCGAAGAAAATCTCGTGCCAAAGTTAATAAAGACGAGATAGTTGCGCAGGTACGCGGAGGTCAGCAAAGAGTACGACGTAAAGCTGGCTGAGATGGAATCAAGGTTGTTGAACCGGTTTACATCTCTTGCGCAGCAATCCGAGCAACCTCCTCCCATTTCGCCGGGAGTTCGACGAAGTAGCCAAGCATCCGGGACTTGTGCCTTAGACGATTTGGAAAATCTTAAGGTAATCTCTACTTTGTTCATAGTCTAAGAGTAATTAATACCTGTTTGTAACATTGTTAGACAATATCGCACCACTAAAAATAACAACTTTTTGATAATTGCAGGACCCCAGAGCATGCGACCTCGTCATGTGGCAGGGTAGTGTTCCTCTGACCGTTGCTAAGGGCGTTGTACTTCCAGGAGCCCCAAGTGTACACCATGCTCAGCTAAGGCCTGACTATGCATGCGTGTAGGTTGACTTAGTCGTTGAGGGATGGGGGCACGTACCTCTTCCTGCCCCTACCGGCGAAATGTTTGTGCTTGATGATGCCCGGTCGACATTTGTCCAATGGCCCAAGAGTCAGATTATTTTGGATCAGGTAATCTCCGAATAATTCATTTATTTTGTTAAATTCAAATCATTCTTTTTGAAATACTTGAAGAAGGTTTCAAATTTGGATGCAGACACGAGGAGATGATGTCACCGGTACACAGGAGATGATGTTACCGGTACGGACTGTTGTGGCTTGCGATGTTGGGGCTGACGCGCCAGAATCACCAGACCGTCCTATGATCACCGATGAAGAATACAGCCGTTTACCTGATGATTTGCGCCTTCTCCACGACCGCTTGATGTCGGCACCCGAAGGCATGAAGGATATCATCATCCCTGTCCCACCTGGGACGTTTCTACACGAAGGCAGGGATCTCATGCTGTCGTGCAAAGACTTCAAGGACCTTCTCCCCCACTCGTCATCCGATAAATGGCTCGATGTGTCATTTTCCTCATGTTAGTGACCAAAAATTATTTTCATTATTATATAGAACTCAAATATAAATTCTAATGTAAAATGATGAGTTTTCAGGAAGCTAATCCGAAACTGTAATGAGATGGTACAAAAGAAGAGCTTGTGCTTATTTCTGGACCCCGAGAGAGTGAGTGCCACGTTCCTGAGATGTTATCCGGATATGGCTATCGAGTACATGCGTTCAACGATGCATCGTGCTATGGAGGAGGAGAAGAAATTCATTATCGTGCCATACCACCAGAGGTTAATTCTAACCTTAGCTTAAGTATTGTTTATATTAGCAAACACTCGTGTCACTATTATATGCTAAAGTACTATAATTTTTATCCTCCCACAGCAAACACTGGTGTTTGATTATCATTGTGCCTTACATAAATACGAGCATAATCGTTGATTCTTGTAAGCCCAAAGGAAAGATCCCAGCTGACAAGTGCAAAGATATCTTCTCTTATGTCAATAAGTAAGCAATAATAATTCAATTGGCTTGAATTTTTTTCAATTATATCAAATTATAAAATTGCTAATTACATTCACTCAATTTTGTAAGGGCTTTTGCGAAATATGTTAAAGAGGGAGGATTGCATAGCAGGAGCTAGAAAACTAAGTTGAATTGGAAGTGGTTGCTGGTGAGCACACTATAATTTTATAATTTCATATTTTGTCCAAAAAATTATTGTCATTCTAACATAGGCCGCTAAATGCAAATTTCAGGGCCCGCAACAGTTGGAGGGTTGGGAATGCGCTTATTACACGATGATTTTCATGTTTGACTTTGTCGAAAGAATACAATTCCAATTCCCAAATTCGGTATGTAATTCATATTAATTGTTCCTATATAATGGCAATTGATATTTGCAACTGTCTTGCATCTACCTTTTCTTGTTACTAACTAATACCAAATTGTAATTGTAGCATGTGTCAAAGCAACCGCATTACACCAAGGAGCAGATCGACGATGTCAGGTGTATGTGGGTAAGGTGGTTTCGAATGGAATTTTGTAATGCTCAATATGGATTTCCATAATTTTGTATAATTTAGTGTATATGAATATTGTATAATTTAGTGCATATGGATTTCTGCCTAATCTGAAAAGTATGAATTTCTTGCTAATCTGGAAAATATGGATTTCTTGTTATATGCATTTTGTATAATTCTGTAGCAAAACTGGCTAGCAGAACTGGAGGCTAGCCCAAAAACAAAAAATACAAAAAAAAAAAGTAAATTCTACACGGATATTTAACTAAAGTCCGTGTAGAAAAAAGGAGAGCTACACGGACATTTAGTTAAATATCCGTGTAGAAAGAGGAGAGCTACATGGACATTTAACTAAATGTCCGTGTAGAAAGAGGCAAGCTACACGGTTTTTTAGTTAAAAGTCCGTGTACAAAAAGAATCGTACACGGTTGTTTAGGTAATATCCGTGTAGCTCGGTAACATGGAGAGCGACACATGCTGGTCTTTGTACACGGCTGTTTATAAAGTTATCCGTGTAGAATCGTTATAATTGCACACGGGCAAATGTCCGTGTGTAGTTATTGAACTAATCGTACACCCTCGATTTAAACACGGTAGGAAATCCATGTAGCTCCTCCATTTTTGTCCGTGTATAATCTCTTTTTTTGTAGTAGTTGTTATATCATAAACTATCGATCTTTTACTATTCAAAATATCTTAAGCATCATGATTCATGACATAATTTATTTATTTTTCTATTCAAATTTCAAAATAACCTAGACATCATTCAAATTTCAATTAAGAGTCAAACTACCTAGCTTATTGCCTTGTTGGGATGATTGTTCTTTGAAAACTTTCATATTTCTAACTCACTGTAGCTTCCTTTTTTTATTTCGTTTGAGCGATCAAGCCATCAAATTTGGAAGGTCGCCAATTTCGCGACAAGGGTTTCCTACGACAACAAAATTTCACACTTTCGCGACAAGGGTTTCTCAATTTCAAATTGATTTATCTGTAGCAAGAATTAATTTCGGTTTGGACTTTTTTGGGTCTTTATTTAAAGTCATTTGAATTACTTAAAAAACTCATATTGTATAGCGCGCGCTATAGCGGTCGTAGCTCAATTAGCGCATTTTGATGTCATAGTTTAGCACTTGGGGTCCAAAACGCTATAGCGCTGCTATAGCGTGCTATTTAGAACAGTGAATAGAACAAATAAGAGTTGTCATATTATATATACCTGTTATTTTCATGTAAACTTTAGTTTGTTGGTACGATTGCATGTCTTTCATTCTTGCTATATATAGTTAGTATTTTTAATTGGTATTATTTTCGAGTTTGTATACATGACTGGATGTAATAATGGAACTAGATTGAAGTTTTTGTTACTGAATTGGGATTTCTTTTAATGAATATTTTGTAAAAAGAGATAGGTGGATTAATTGCTTTATTTTGCTTTAGACTGCTTCATGGTATTTCTAGTTATAAGCGCACATTAATGATCCAACCTACGTATTACCAAAGCATCATACCTAAAATTTTTAATTTCATGAAAATTTGAAATGATTTGAGTCATATGCCGATTTTTTTCATTCATATATCGCCACTACTACAGAAATGGTAATTCTACACTGCACATTGTACACGGTTTTTCAAATTTTATATAAAAACCGTGTACCAAATATTATTTTTTGAAAGCCCAAAAAATCTGCGGGAATTATACACGGACATTTAGTTAATAATTAGTGTATAATTGTTTGAGAGAGCTACACGGTTTATTAGAGATCAAAAATCCATGTGGAAAGAAGACCATGTGGAAAAATTGAGAGAGCTACACGGATTTTTGTTAAATATCCGTGTAGGAATATATACACGGATTTTTGATAATATATCCGTGTAGAAATGGTAGAAATGTACACGGATTTTATTATAAATAGCCGTATTATTATTTGGAGAGCTACATGGATTAATAAGTATAAATCCGTGTATAAAAGGCTATGTAGGATTTTAATTAGTATAAAAGGCCTTCTCCTTCCAGCGCCGTTTTGATCAAGTCTTTTATACTGTCTCTCTCTCGCTATCTCTGTATTGAATGTTGATCTGATTTCTGCAAAGGCTAGCTAGTAGCTTGCATCAGAGATCTTTGAAGTTTTTATTTTCTCCTCTCTATCTTTCTAAGGTTAGTATATATAGAGCTGGGCTATGGTGAGTTGCGAAGTAAGATGTCATTTTTACTTCATGCTCATATTTTTATTTTGAAAATCTAAACGCCCGATCCGAACCGCTCAACATGTTCTCCATATTGAAATGTGCTTGGAGACCAAATTTTATAATTTTTGGAATTTTTTTACTATTTATTAAGCCACTTTGAAAATCGCTGATCGAATGGTCCAGAATTTTTTACTGTTTTTTACTGTTCACCCAGATCTGGGATTTTCAAAGTGGCTTAATAAATAGTAAAAAAATTCCAAAAAATATAAAATTTGGTCTCCAAGCACATTTCAATATGGAGAACATGTTGAGCGGTTCGGATCGGGCGTTGTCACACCCCGAGACAACCCGCCACGTATTGCTACGTAAGGTGTATGCACATCACATACATTATCAATAACAATATAAATAAAGCCACATTTATTTCATAATAAAAAGAGTTTAACAAATGATCACGACAAACATGGCTAGTAATATAACACTGCCATGCCTGCTCAATGTATCAATTATTGAATCATAGAAATAAAATTAAACAACTTGTGGCAATTCATCAATCATAAGCCTTCCCGCTTAGTCTCACTCTTGTCCTTGCTCGAATCTTTCCTCTTCGTTACCTGGAACCCACGTAAAAGTGGAGCGGGTGAGAGATCGAACCTTCTCTCAGTGCGGGATTTAGTTCCAGCCCAGAGCTTATAAAACATTTACTTATTTTCACAAATATGAACATGCGTATTTAAAATGAATATGCTTCTTCTAATGCAATGCATATCCTATCATTACTTACTGCTTTTATTTACTTTCAAAATTCCGTTAATCTGTTTCATTTGCCTCACTAGACGGTGAATTCATATGCCGCTAGGTCTTGGCGGTGATAGGACCGCTTCCGCCTACAATCACGACCGTGACAGGACCGCTTGCGCCTACAATCACGTTAACGAGGGGTCCAGTCGAACACTAGACCCAATGTATACATCCCAATATGCAAGCATATCGGCCCCTGTTCAGTTTCCTTAGTCGTTCAATTCACATACATTTATTCAATCACACAATTCATGCCATGCTCAATACATCCTATTCATGCAAGTCCATTGGTCAATATGAATCCTATCATTTCATGCAATTTATTCATGTTCTACTCAAGTCATACGAATGGTTCGAAAACAACATGCATAAATTCAACTAATGCCATGATAATAAACAGTTGAATGACAATAGGCAAGTAAAATAGTTTTATAAAGTCTAGGAAACCCGCACCTGTTATTGTAGTAATTTCTTATTCGCTCTTCCACTCGATCTTCTAATACTTCGGGATTAGAACCTAAATTACGTAAACATGACTCTAATTATCATTGCTTGACAACACTTGTCTATAATACTTATAATATGTTTTTGTCATTTACAACCTACTTGAAAATCCATTTAAGAATCAGAGGTAAAAGACAAATAAAGACTTGAATATATATATATAGAGAGAGAGAGAGAGATTGTAATCTAATTTATTTTCTTTAAACAAAAACCAAAAATAAAATCAAAAGTTGGTTGTAACTCCGAAAGAAATACTATATATATAATGCATCATAACTTTATTTAACCAAGTCCTTTAAAATATCACTATTTAGTAATTGCGATTTTATTTATCCTCATTATTGAAAATCACTAGAGTACATAGTAAAATTTAATATATAGATAAGTATATAAAAACAAGTTGAGCATCTTATTAATATAATATTTATTATTTGCTAGCCAAACTTATTATTAATATAAATAAGACAATAAAATCTAATAGACATAAGTTTCACATTTATTATTAAAAGAACCATAAGGAAATCAAATCTATGGCCGAACTCCATTTCATCAAATAATGAAATAAATTTACATTAAATAAAATAACTTAATAAAGATTGAATATAAAAATCTATGATATTACGAGATTTGAAAATAATAAAACACAAAAAGAATAGAACCGAAAATAATTGTACACATATAAACTACGATTTAATTATTCATGATTATCTAATTACTATTTATCTAAATCATTTTTTTTTTAGGATTGAATCTCTACACTAACTTAAATATTTAAATCTTATTAATTAGCGATCTTAGGTTACCTCGAGAGCTCAGAACGCACAAGAAAGAAGGTCGCGACTACAGGTTGTGTCTGGAGATAGCGCACGACGGTCGAAGTACATAGTTACGGTGGTTGCCGGGGCTGCGGTGGGCTGCTGCCTTGGTTTAGGGTGGCTGCCGCAATTTTTAACATATATATATTTTTTTAATTAAACAGAGAGAGAGGCGCTAGGGTAGTATAATGGGCAGCACCGTGTATAGTTTTTTTTTATAAGAAATTTTACTTGGTGCATCCAGCTGTACATGTAATTGGTCAAGTTCAATTCGGGAAATTATGAAAGTTGGTAGAAATCAAGGAGTGATTTGTGTTATGACTTTATTCTCCAATAATAATGAAAATCTTAACATTTTGGAAAGAGCCTCCATATATCTATACATATATCAAATGACTAAAAAAAGAATATCATATTTCCATATATATTGATTTGTATCTTAGGTTTTATATATAAAGTATGACGATTATTCGCTTCTAAATTTATTGATAAATAATAATAAAAATCGACGTGACGGAATATTACAGGCGTTTAGATTTTCAAAATGGAGTATGAGCGTGAAGTAAAACGACGTTTTACTTCACAACTCACCATAGTCAATCTATATATATATATATATATATAGAGTCCGACTAGGCTACTCCATGGAGTAAAACGACTTGGTACTCCACGCCATATCTTCATTTTCAAAGTTCAAATAGTCGATTCGAACCTTCCAACATGTTCTCCATATTGAAATGTGCTTGGAGACCAAATTTTACATTTTTTGGAATTTTTTTACTATTTATTAAGCCACTTTGAAAATCTGAAAATCCTTATGAACAGTAAAAAACAGTAAAAATTTCTGGACCGCCGGATCAGTGATTTTCAAAGTGACTTAATAAATAGTAAAAAAATTCCAAAAAATGTAAAATTTGGTCTCCAAGCACATATCAATATGGAGAACAACTTGAGCGGTTCGGATCGGTTGTTTGGATTTTCAAAATGGAAATAATGAGGCGTGGAGCACCAAGTCGTTTTACACCATGGCTTAGCTAAGCCCAGCACTATATATATATATATAGAGTAATGCTACGGTGCTTTGGGAAGTAAAGAGGGTGTTTTACTTCCCGCTCATATCTCCATTTTCAAAGTTCAAATAGTCGATCCGAACTTCTCAACACAATCTTCATATTGAAATGTGCTTGGAGACCAAATTTTATATTTTTTGAAAATTTTCTACTATTTTTTTTGAATTTTTGAAAATCAGTGTTTTTCTGAATTTTTTATTATTTTTTTATTTCATGAAAAGCTGTGATTTTCAAAAATTCCAAAAAAATAGTAAAAAATTTCCAAAAAATGTAAAATTTGGTCTCCAAGCATATATCAATATGAAGATCATGTTGAGATGTTCGGACCGACAATTTAAACTTTGAAAATGAAGATATGAGCGGGAAGTAAAACACCCTCTTTACTTCCCAAAGCACCGTAGCCTATCCCTATATATATATATAGAGTAATGCTACGGTGCTTTGGGAAGTAAAGAGGGTGTTTTACTTCCCGCTCATATCTCCATTTTTAAAGTTCAAATAGTCAATCCGAACTTCTCAACACAATCTTCATATTGAAATGTGCTTGGAGACCAAATTTTACATTTTTTGGAAATTTTCTACTATTTTTTTTGAATTTTTGAAAATCAGTGTTTTTCTGAATTTTTTATTATTTTTTTATTTCATGAAAAGCTGTGATTTTCAAAAATTCCAAAAAAATAGTAAAAAATTTCCAAAAAATGTAAAATTTGGTCTCCAAGCATATATCAATATGAAGATCATGTTGAGATGTTCGGACCGACAATTTGAACTTTGAAAATGAAGATATGAGCGGGAAGTAAAACACCCTCTTTACTTCCCAAAGCACCGTAGCCTATCCCTATATATATATATATATATATATATATATATATATATATTTCTTTTCTTTCTCTAATTTTCTGTTACTTATTATTGCTTATTTAGGTCATATGTAATTCATGCATGCTTGATTTCTTAAGATAATGCAAAAATGGCAGAAAGTTCGGCTGAGCGGGAGCCCAAGCGTGGGGGCAACCACGCAAAAGCTGGGGGAAGTCGACTGAGCGGGGAGCCCAAGCATGGGGGCGGCCACGTTTGAAAAAATTTGAAATTCGAAAAAAATTTGAATTTAAAGGAGAATTTTTATTCTCTATTATGCATTCATGCACATATATGTTGATAAAATGTATTTTTTATTGGAGATGCAATATGTTGGAGACCTTTAACAAAGAGGGATCATGTCATGGATCACATGGGCACTCTCCTTTTTCATATGTTTGATCTAATACAACTAGTTTGTATGAAATTTTGGTCCAAACTAGATCATAACCAAGAGTTTTGGCAACATGAGCCCAACTTGATCACATGCTTACTAAGTGGTAAGGACATAACTTGATCTACAAATATTGTATTATATCTTGAGGAGTATATGTTATATGTGGATCACATGGGATTGTATATGTACAAAAGGCAATATGTAAATATATGTTGATGCTTTTATGCTTTTTTTTTTGTTATATATGTTGATGCTTTCATGCTTTTTTGTTATATATGTTGATATTAGAATTTTAAGCTTTTATGGTTTCGGTTAGAATTTTGTAATGATAAATATGTTACGTATCGAAAGTTTCAACAATAAAATAATTAGAATGTTTAAAAACATAATCAAAAATTCTATTGATAAACTAGGAATCAAAAATCTAAAATAATGTTCCCAGACAAGTATATCTAATTTGACCTTTAAAACACGTCCCTAGTTCGCTAAAAGAATAGAAACTGCGTTGGAAACACGAAATTCTGACACTCAGCAGGTTCAGTGCGTCCGCACTGGTGGTGAGTGCGGGTGGTCCATCCGCACTGGCACCTTATTCCTTTAACTCGTTTTCTGAATTTCTGTGAGTGCGGGTGAACCACACACACTGGATATCAGTGCGTCCGCACTCATGAGTCTCCTGTGCTATGATTTTTCTTCAAAACGACTTCTAAGTAGTGAGTGCGGGTGGTTGACCCGCACTGGAGGAGAATGCGGACGCATTAGGCTCGGACTTTTCTTGACAAGTGAAACTTTGACGAAAAATGTGACTAAGTACTGAGTGCGTCCGCACCTAGATCTAGTGCGGGTGAAGGACCCACACTGGATGTATTGAGAATTGACGAAAATTCGACTAAGTACTGAGTGCGTCCGCACTCAGATCCAGTGCGGGTGAAGGACCCACACTGAATGTATTGAGAGTTGATGAAAATTTGCCTAAGTACTGACTGCGTCCGCACTCAGATCCAGTGCGGGTGAACGACCCGCACTGGATGCGTTGAGGGTTTACTTTATGAAATTTCTGTGTCTCTCTCTCTCACTCCCTCATTCCGCCCCTTCCCTGTTCTTGTGTGGTCCGCCCAAAGAAAGAAAAGAAGAAAGAAAAAGGAGCTCCAAATCCTTCCAAGTCGCTCAAAAGTCCGAGAAATCGAAGTTGGAACCGAGAAAGTGGCCGTAGATCTCTTCTAACCCTCCTATTCGGTATTTCCTTCTCTTCCCTTTCCTCTCCAAAATCTCAGATTTCTCGATGGTTTGGATTTTCGTTTTTAACCCGAGATTTGGGCTTAAATTGCTGGTAGTCTATCTCCTTCGACCTCCTTGCTGATTATTTGTCGATTCTTTTCTCAAATTCCTCTCAATTTTGGATTTCCTTTTTCTAAGGTTTTTGGGTACCAAATCAGAAATTTGAGAAAATGTCGGTGATTGATTAGGCCAGTCCGACCGAATAGATTCGTAATCGGTAAACCTCTCCCTCAACCTTGTCAATTAGAGATTAATTTGGATTTCGACCAAATTAGGGTTTAAGAATAAGTGCTTTGAACAAAGATTTAAATCAAGTATGTATGTTGGTATAGGTGTAGGCTCGGGTGAGCAAGAGTTTGCGGGACCTTTCGAGACGTCCGAACCATAAGTGCGAAATACGCTCTTCGTAATCAGGTGCGGGGTTCTTGGACTTGTTTGATGTTTCATTTTCAGGAATTAAATTATTTTTTGATTGTCATGTTGTATGTTGATTGCTGCATAATTTGAAATTGTGTGATTCATGTGCATAACTCAATTAAATTAGAACTGAATTGTTGTGAGATGGTTGATTTGCATATTCGTATGGTTGTCAATTGATGTGTTCTATTCATTGTTCTATGTGTGAATGAATCTGCCAGGCTGACCCGTAGAGGTAGCTGGATAAGGTGACGGTGACCTATCCGTTGACCTGTTTCTGAATTTGCCAGGCTGACCCGTAGAGGTAGCTGGATAAGGTGACGGTGACCTATCCGTTGACCTGTTTCTGAATTTGCCAGGCTGACCCGTAGAGGTAGCTGGATAAGGTGACGGTGACCTATCCGTTGACCTGTTTCTGAATTTGCCAGGCTGACCCATAGAGGTAGCTGGATAAGGTGACGGTGACCTATCCGTTGACCTGTTTCTGAATTTGCCAGGCTGACCTGTAGAGGTAGCTGGATAAGGTGACGGTGACCTATCCGTTGACCTGTGAAATGAATTTGCCAGGCTTTGATCCTATTTGAATGAAATTGCAAAGTTGAGCCATATGGCTGACTTTGATTCCGTGTAGATGCATTTGTAAAGTCGAGCTGTATAGCTGACTTGGAACCAGACTTTAGTAAATGGTTAAGCCAAAGCACTGCAGATGGGTGTCAGATAAAGGGTCCAGCTCGGTGGAACATCTGTAGGTGCCAGTAACCCTACAGATGAGGGTTTGACAAAGGGTCCAGCTCGATTGAACATCTGTTGGTGCTACCAGTTATAAAAAAAGGAGTTAGGCCAAATATGTGTTTGTTTGAATTTCATCTTGGAAATTCCGTAAATTGTATTTTATTCGATTATTGTTGTCAAGCATGTGCATTCATTTATATATTGTGTTAGAACTGTTAATGTAATGTTGTATGAATTTCATTTGTGGATATGAATTCTGATTGCAAGTCCAATAACTTGATTGTGGCAAATTCGCACTGAGAATTTATTCTCACCCCCACCCTTCGGGTAATTTTTACAGGTTCAGGTGCGACTGATTCTGGGGAGGCACGCGAGTAGTAGGCCTTTAGTAGAGTGCCCTGATATGACCCTAGATATAGATATATTTTGTTGTATAGTTCTAGGTTAGGCCTGATGGTTGGTATCCGGATGAGATACTTTTGTTGTATTATACTCTGACCAGACTGTGTACTCTGATTTGTATCTAGAAACTTATTTTATATCATTTGTTGTGTATTTTCTGAATGAAATATTAATTGCCTGGTAAGCATACACGGTGTTGTATGTTTACGGCGGGGGACTGTCGCGAACTTTGGCCGCGGGGTGTGACAAAATATGAATTTGTATAATTTTGTAATGATAAATATGGATTTGTATAATTTTGTAATGCTAAATATGGATTTGTATAATTTTGTATAATTTCATGTACATGAATTTTAAATTACTATCTGAAAAATTTTAATACTGGCTAGCAAAACAGGAGGCTAGCCAAAAAAATATATATATATATAAGAAAATCCTACACGGATATTTAACAAAAATCCGTGTAAGAAGAGTAATTTCAAAAATAATCGTGCACCAACACATTTCTACACGGATTATTTGATAAATGTCCGTGTAGGATAGTTTCCTACACGGACATTTATCAAATAATCCGTGTAGAAATGTGTTGGTGCACGATTATTTTATAAATGTCAATAATTAAGAGAGCTACACGGATATTTTGTTTAAAGTCCGTGTAGAAAGAGAAGAGCTACACGGATATTTGGTTAAAAGACCGTGTAGAAAAGGGAGAGCTACACGGATATTTAGTTAAATGTCCGTGTAGAAAGAGGAATCGTACACGGACGTTAAGGTAATATCCGTGTACGTAGCTCGGTTATATGGAGAGCGACACAGGCATGTGTTGTACACGGCTGTTTGTATACTAATCCGTGTAGAAATCGTTACAATCGCACACGGGTAAATATCCGTGTGTAATTATTTGCCTATTCATACACCCTGACCTTCCACACGGCAGGAAATCCGTGTAGCTCCTCCATTTATGTCCGTGTGCAATCTCTATTTCTGTAGTAGTGCGCATTGGAAAAAAATTAAATTTAAATCCGTAGAATATTAAATTCTAGAGGTTCCATTTCCTTCAATTTTTGCTGTCAATTAAATTATCAAACTGTGTTGAAAACTGACAACTTGAATTTTAAGTTGTTCGTTTTATTTATGCATTTGCGTGTCTTAAAGATCGAGCAAGTCTTATTAACATAGTGTAGAGTGTACTGCAAATTAGGTTTTATAAAAAGATGGTTTATAAGTTAATTTTAATACGATTATTTTTTATTATTTTTTTACCGCTTTTGACTTTATACTAAATTAATTGAAAATTTATAATTTTGAAATGTAAACGCATCACTTGTGAACTAGATTGGTTTTAACAGTTTTGATCTGTTGTTTGAATCCAATTAATCCGATAGGTTTTTGTGTTAAGCTAACAAAGAAATTTGGTGAGCTTAAGAACACCCTAGTTCTACTCGTATTATTTAGCGGTGTTTGAAATGTATGACATAAAAATAAAATTAAAAGAAAAAAATAAGTGTATATTCTGGTCCTCCAGGCAAGGCGTAGAAGGGAGAATTTTCCCCGTCAATTTCCCTTTTATTGTTTATTTGTTTTAAACAAAAAAGGAAATATCCCGAATTTTTATTAGTATCCACTAAAAAATAAAAAATTACAAAAATATTCATGATTTTTGGATATTTCTAAAACTACCCAAACCGCTAGAAGTTTTGGCGGTCGCCAGAATTCTGAGCGGTTCAAAATGGGATTGAACCGCCAGGCCTCTGGACAGTTCAGGGTTCTATATATATGTGGTAGGGATTCTGAATTTCACATATTTTCATTTATTTTACCATTCTCTCTCCTCTCTTGTGGAGTTTGTCCAGATGATTTTGGTCCATTTTCACGTAAGTTCATCTACTTTGTTATTATTATTATTATGTAATTCAAATTAGTTAGAAAGTATTAAATTTGTCTAGGCGATGGTCCCCCCTGATGGTCGTCATCACTCTCTACCACTCCATTCAGAGATCCGTCCATCACATCGTGGTTGCTGTGCTGTGGAGCCTAGTTTTTTATGTTAGTGTTCACTACTACAGAATTGCAAATCAGCACCGGTTTTTTTTTACATTCAAAACCGGTTTTCCTACCGGTGTTGATCGGGCCGGTGCTGATTCCATGTTAGATTAGCACCGGTTTTAAACCGGTGCTAAAAGTAGATAAACAACACCGGTTTTTTCATAAAAACCGGTGCTAAAAGTAGTATACAACACCGGTTTTTTCATAAAAACCGGTGCTAAAAGTTACATTCCACACCGGTTTGTTCATAAAAACCGGTGCTAAAAGTAGTATACAACACCGGTTGTTTCATAAAAACCGGTGCTAAAAGTTACATTCAACACCGGTTTTTTTTACTCAAACGGTGTTGATTTGTTACATTTAGCACCAGTTTGGTTAAATAACCGGTGCTGATTTTTTTTATTGTTTGGAATTCAGTTTATATTAGGCCAGCCTCCAAATTTGCTAGCCATAAATTAAATATTCACATACACAAAATATAAAATGGACAAAACATTATACAAATGAAGCTACACATAATTTAAAAGTATCATCTTTACTAAATTTGATAGTTTCAACAAAAACAAGCTAACTTTACAATATCTCTCACATTGTCTTAAATTTCATATATGCCAAACATTTTTCCAAAAAGAATTTAGCCCACATTGTCTGAAATTGTTTAAGATCTTCCATCGAATACGGTGATGAACTTAAGCACTGCATGAAATCATATTGAACTGTTAATGTAAACAAGAAATAGAGCAATACAGTGACTCCATATTTGGAAAGTTTGAGAAAGAGCTTGACTGGCTTTGCATATTACTGGAGAAATGCTATTGGAACCAAGCACAGATATTAAAAGTGACAACCAAAGATATTAAAAGTGTAGTAACTATGTCATGAAATAGATTTATACCTGTATTGGAAAACCATCAAAAAATGTAGTAACTAGGGACAACATTAACTTCATCACATAGAATCCACATTTCTTATCGTCATTTTGCTAAGGGCACTGTATTGCACATTTCAAAAAATATATATATATTAGGATTGTGAAATTTGCAAGTAGCAAATATAGAATAAGGATTATATTTTGAAGCATATTTTACCTGTTTAATTGAATATTTTATTTCCTTAACTTTTTTATTGTGTTGTCCTCCTAAGGATTTATATGATGCAAAAATCTTGTAATTAACAACAAATAATTAACAAAGCTAATTTTTTACTACATTCCAGCAGAGTCATTGACAGTACAACAACCAGTATGATGTTCGACATATATTGTGAAGTTCTTTGCATTCTATCGACAACTCTACTAACACCTTTTCATCAACCAAAGGTGGGCGGCTTGGGGATGATTCATCACTCCTCACCGTCTTGGTTGTATTTGGCAAGCCTGGCACGTATGTTGTTGGCTGCAATTAACAAGAAATGTATAAAAAGCGAAATATTTTTTGTGGAAAATGGCTAATTAAATCTGATCTAACTAGTTGTTTAAGAAGTCAACTGTCCAGATTTAATCCTTTGTTTAGATTTAATCCTTATACAAATCCTTTGTCCAGATTTAATCCTTATACAAATCATGACCCTTTGTAACAGATCAGTCAGTGCAAACTGATCCAAAGTCCAAATCAAAAGTTTAGTTACACAGTTAAATAAAGGACAGAAAAACAAATGGTTTAGAGCCAAACTTTGCATCATTCGGATTTTTCTACTATTTTCTAGCCATTTTCAAAGTTGGGCCTTAAAAATACAAAAACTGCATATTTACACAGTTAAAAAAAGGCAGGGGGTGCAGCTCCTCCACGGCAGTTGTGCGGCTCCTCCAAGACGATGGTGCGACCTCCACGGTGCTGGCTCAGATCGGGCCCCTCTACGGCCGGTGCAGTGGCTCCAGTGGGAAAATTTGAAGGGGTGGGGGGGAGTCGCAAGGGTTTAGCAATGAGACCAAAATTCAAATTTCGCGCAGCTTTCTGGAACCGATCAGTTGAGAGAGAAAGAAAGAGGCGTCTAGGGTTTAAAATATTACACCAGATACATTCAGCACCGGTTTATTCCTAATAACCGGTGTTGTATGTCATACATTTAGCACCGGTTTATTACTAATAACCGGTGCTAAACATTCAGCACCGGTTATTTTAAAAACCGGTGCTAAATGTGTCACACTACAACACCGGTTATTAGTATTAAACCGGTGCTAAATGTATGACATACAACACCGGTTATTAGTAATAAACCGGTGCTGAATGTTTAGCACCAGTTTTAGAAAATAAACCGGTGTTTTATGTCAAACATTTAGCACCGGTGGTACTTTTAACCGGTGCTAAAATACATACAACACCGGTTTCATCAAATCCGGTGTTGTTTGACCGGTGCTGATTTGCAATTCTGTAGTAGTGGTTGTAGTTTTAGTTATGTTATTTTGTAGTATTTTATGTTTGATACTTTATGTTTGATATTTTATGTTTGAATTGTAATATTTCTTATGTTTTAATTTATTTGGATGCCTTTTTAGTAAAACAAAACATAACTCTAATCGTTTAGAAAAAAACCAATATAATCAATAGAAAGCATCGTCAAATATTATAAGATAAAAAATAAACATATAAAAAAAATCATCAAACATAAAAAAATAACAAATAAACATGTAAAAAAAACTTTGTCAGACATAACTGACCAATATGTTAAAAAAAAATATAATAAACAATAAAATCATATAACAAAAAAACAATATGTAATAGTAAATTACTACTCAATCACTCTTCAATTTTTTCAAAAAAAAAGAAACCTGGACCGCTCAGAGTCCTGACGGTCAGAAATTATCGTATGCATCGTTATTCTAATTCTTTCGGTTGCTGAGGCTCAGGAATTGGTACACAACTGCAACGACATAGATGGCCCAACCGCTGTTTTGGACTGATCAGCGGGACCCACATGTCAATGGTAATGTATATAGTACTGTAGGTAGGAGACTAGGAGTACTGTACAAACTACCATACCGGTTTCTTTCCAGATTATATATCTATAATGAGAATAGAGCATCCGATCTATTTTGGATCCAATTAATTCCAAACCATCCGATCCACTTTAAAATATGTGTACACGAAAATTGAAACATATGTGCACGAATTTTAAAACAAAATGCACACATCTTAAAGCAGATCAGACGGTGATTGAACCCATCAAACCAAAGTAAGTCCAATGGGCATCGAACCTACTCTTCTCTCATCTATAATTTATGTTTCTTGTGCAATAAAATGAACTATATATTTTATCTTTAATTTCTCTGCTTAAAATCTTTCCATGGTTACAATATATATTTAATGTATGCTATTACTTTTATGTCTTATTTACAAATTCATAAATCAATATCTAGAGAAGGAATATTATATTACGCACTTAGTTTTAATATTACATCAACTATGCTTTAGTTTTAATATTGAATAAACATATAATTAAGTGGCAGTATCTGATCAATATATATGTTGTTGGTTTGATTTGTATCTAATATAATCCAATATATTTGTCGTGCAAGAAAACATTATTGGATTGGTTACAAAATAAAAGTAAATTATAATAATAATAATTACTAAAAAAAGATTTTCATAAATATTTTATATTTTATTATATTTTCAGTTCATAATATTTTATATTTTATGATTCGAGCAGAACTCTCTCTCTCTCTGTCTTTCTTGATGGCAAGAAGATGAGGACAAGCAAGAAAGCCAAGAGATGCTGAATGAAAGAAGAAGTTGGATTATAAGGAAAGAGGTGCTAGGGCCTAGGTTAAGGATAATAAAAATTCTATTCAACCCAGTAATAAAACCCTACACCATAATATAATGATATAATAATATGAGTAGAACTAGGGTGTGATGTGCTCACCAAACTCTTTGGTGAGCACAACTCTACATAAACTATCGGATTCACTTCAAACGAGATTAATCCAACCGTTGAAACCGATGTACTTTACGAGTGATGGACGTACATGCAAAATTTTGAATTTTTTGAATTCATTTAGTCTCAAGTCAAGTGGTCAAAATTGAGAATTTTTTGAATGCATTAAAACAACTTCATTTTGGATCATTCATTTTTCATTAATTTTGACCACTTGACTTGAGACTAAATGAATTCAAAAAATTCAAAATTTTGCATGTACGTACATCACTCGTAAAGTACATCGGTTTCAACGGTTGGATTAATCTCGTTTAAAGTGAATCTGATAGTTTATGTAGAGTTGTGCTCACCAAAGAGTTTGGTGAGCACATCAACCCCTAGTTCTACTCTAATAATATCATAGGTGCAGATTGTAGGCTTCCAGTCAAGCAAAAGAATCATAAAGCTATCTCCTGCGGTAGGAACCGGACACGTACGTCGGTCACGCACTCTCGGAGCTGAGGCCCTTTTACAATTAAAAAAAAGGAAAAAAAAACTTTCTGGGAACCAGCTGTAAGGCCTGTAGAATGTCCATGTCAGCTCTCTTTCTTGCAATACAAATTTATCCGTTGGATTCAATGAACGATTGAGATTAAGGAGGCCGAAATATGAGATATACGGATTCCTTTCTTCGAATCCGGGACCATCCAAACTGTCTGAGCTGAGGCCGTCCTACAATTAAAAAAAAAAAAAAAAAACTTTCTAGCAACCAGCTGCCTTTTTCTTACAATCCTTTTAAAAAGATATCTCATATTAGGTCCGCTCATGCCTTTCTCTTTTTACGGAATCCATATCCACTGAGATATCTCATATTTTGCCTGACTTAATCTCAATCGTTCATTGAATCCAACGGATATACACTTGTCTTAAAGAGCAGGTCTTATCAACACAGTGTACAAATTAGGTTTATAAAAAAATGATTTTTAAGTTAATTTCAATGCGATCATTTTTCATTATTTTTTGACCGCTTAGACTTTATACTAAATTAATTAAAAATTTATAATTTTGAAATGTAAATGCATCACTTGTGAACTAGATTGGTTTTAACAGTTTGGATCCGTTGTTTGAATCCAATCCGATAGGTTTTTGAGTTAAGCTCACAAAGAAACTTGTATGACATAAAAATAAAATTAAAAGAAAAAAGATAAGTGTATATCCAGGCTTGAAATTTGCTAGTTCATTCCCGTAAATCTCATTTCCGTTTCCTCCATGCGAGGCGTAGAATAGAGAATTTTCCCCGTCAATTTTCCTTTTATTGTTTATTTGTTTTAAACAAAAAAGGAAATATCCCGAATTAGTATCCACTAGCTAAAAAATAAAAAATTATCACTAGTTGACAAAAGCAAAGAGAAGAAAGAGGAGGAGAAAGAGGAGAAGGTTAGTGTTTCACAGCCTACTTTTACTCCTTAAATTACATGAAAATTTGAAATAATTTTGAAATGTAAACGCATCACTTGTGAACTAGATTGGTTTTTAACCGTTTGAATCCGTTGTTTGAATCCAATCCGATAGGTTTTTGAGTTAAGCTCACAAAGAAACTTGGTGAGATTAAGAACACCCTAGTTCTACTCCTATTATTTAGTGGTGTTTGAAATGTATGACATAAAAATAAAATTAAAAGAAAAAAGATAAGTGTATATCCGGGCCTGAAATTTTCCCGTTCATTCCCGTAAATTCCATTCCCGTTTCCTCCATGCGAGGCGTAGAATAGAGAATTTTCCCCGTCAATTTCCCTTTTATTGTTTATTTGTTTTAAACAAAAAAGGAAATATCCCGAATTAGTATCCACTAAAAAATAAAAAATTATCACTAGTTGACAAAAGCAAAGAAAAGAAAGAGGAGAAAGAGGAGAAGGTGAGTGTTTGTGTTTCACAGCCTACTTTTACTCTAAGCAGATTCCTGGCCTACTCCTAACCGTTGGTTAATCAAGAAAATAAGAACAAAAAGTAAAGCATGAAGTGTCATGGAAAGGCCTGCATATTATAATGCATAAAATAGAAACGCTATCAAAACATACCAAATCTGGTAAAAACCATGAAATAAAACTTTTCCACTCGACATGGATGCTCTTAGAGCACGTGTACAGCATATTAAGGCTACCATGAACAGTCCATGAACAGTCCATGATATCTGATTGTTTGTATATACAAGTATTTGTGAGTTCATTTTTCCATTCTACAGATTCCTTTGTGAGTTCATTCACACCACAGATAGAATAGAACAAAGATTCTAAATGGTTTATAAGTTAATTTTAATGCGATCATTTTTCATTATTTTTTGACTGCTTTTGACTTTATACTAAATTAATTGAAAATTTATAATTTTAAAATGTAAACGCATCACTTGTGGACTATATTGGTTTTAACAGTTTAAATCCGTTATTTGAATTCAATCCGAAAAGTTTTTGAGTTAAGCTCACAAAGAAACTTGATGAGCTGAAGAACACTCTAGTTCTACTCATATTATTTAGTGGTGTTTGAAATGTATGACATAAAAATAAAATTAAAAGAAAAAAGATAAGTGTATATCAGGGCCTGAAATTTGCTCGTTCATTCCCGTAAATTCCATTTCCGTTTCCTCCATGCAAGGCGTAGAATAGAGAATTTTCCCCGTAAATTTCCCTTTTATTGTTTATTTGTTAATTTTAAACAAAAAAAGGAAATATCCCGAATTAGTATCCACTAAAAAATAAAAAATTACAAAAATATTCATGATTTTGGAATATTTCTAAAACCACCCAAACCGCCTCTGGACGGTTCAGGGTTATATATATCTCCATTTCATTATTAAGCATGTTGATTTTCTAATCCGCCAACGGTTATGATTGATTGATGAAAATTCGGATTTAATATGAGCCCTTCAATCAAATAATCTGTCTTCTTTTGATTGAATGTATTTATTTTAGATGTAGAAGTCTAAATTTAATTAAAACTATACCCGCCACACAAACCGCCGCACACCTTAGAACATTATGCAAATAACCATTACGCCTCTAGCCCAATCTTTGCCCCCTCTCACTTTGCGACTTCACCGCATCTTTCCGCTACTCCAACTCCCTTCACCGTTTCTTCCGATCTTCGATTCCAGGAGGTCACACCGCTCATCCTAGGTCTCTCTGACGGCGCATCCCACTCGAGAGATTCAGGAGTCGTAAGGTAATGGCAGATCCTAGGTCTCTCTGACGGCGGATCCTTGAGGCGCGCCTCTCTCTCTGACCGCTCATCCGATTGAAGACTCGTAAGGTAATGGCTTGCTCGAGAGATTCGTCGAATGTTCCCGTCCCCGATTTCCTCTCCTTCAATTGGTGCGTCACTTCTCCTCTCCAGTTCCTCCCTTTGTCTTTCTTTCTAGATTTGTTGAGAAAAATCAAACACTGGTTTTGTTCTGTTCTTTCCTAATAGGCTAGAGTTGTCAAGAAAAAGCCATTTGAACCCTGACTTAATGTAATTTGATTGCTCACATATTATAAAATATATCATATTCATGGAATTTTAAGAAATTTTATCATAATTTAGCCATTTAGTGTTATATTTTTTTCAGTTTAGTGCAGAGGAGGCAGTACAGTGCCAGCTTGATGCTCTTAAATATAATGATCAGCCTCGTCATGACTATGGAACTGAGGTCATGTATCGGGTAAGTATTCTAAATTCTTACTTTGTTTATTCCAATTAAAGGTTAAGTCTGAATTAGGATTACTTTACCAGTACTAGCATATACTGGTATCATATGCTGTAATTGTTGCTGATACCATACTTAGAACAGTACCAAAATTAAATATTTTGCACATATAGGTAAATTCTTTACTTTATGTTATCTAGCAAAGTTAATTTTTCTATTTGATTTGTTAGTTTGCAGGATTTGATCCTTTTGAAAGTTCAAGTTACTTTGGCCGTCATTTTTATCTTGGTCAGGTAATGAATTTTGCTTCTTAAGTGGACATTAGTTAGAAGTTGTTTCACTGCAGCCCCTACAGACCTTAAAATAACATTTGCATCTCTTGCATGTACAAATAGTTGAATATTTTTTTATACCTATTAATCCTTTAAATCATTGTATCTACAATCCACCTTTACCTTTGTTCTCACCATTTGTCTCATTTGTGTAAAGAGTGAGACAGTTTGCTAATTTGTGTAACTTTAAGACTAAAAGGTAGGGGCGTTGATGGTATTTTTCGTGCATTCTGGGTGATGTTGAAAGAGAATTTCCCTTATTTATGCTTTACCACCTTTAAAGCAATAAATTATTCTTTCCCAATGCTAAAACTTTTAAAATTGTAAACTCCAGTTTAAGAGATTCAGACGAACATTTCACCATTCGATATATAGGGTTCTTCTGAAAGAGGTTAGCATTCAGTTTCTTTTGAAATATAGCATATTTTTTATTTTTGAACTTCTGAAACATGTTAAAATCTATTCAATCGTGAACTTTCATGAGCTTTCATCCTCCATTTTATTTAACTTTTAGGTCAGTTTTGTTCTTTTCTTAATCTGGTATTTTCATTATCCATATATTTTGCTTTTTAAACTTGTAAAGTGCAAACATAAAATATGGCTTCCATGGTTATTTGTAAAAGCCAAGTTTGATTGGTTTGCTTGGGCCACTGTCTGAAGTAGATGAAAAGGAGGTAAGAGTTAATCAAATTCCAGATCTACAACAAACTTTTTTGTACTAAATATTGCATTAATTGTGTTTAGATCAGAATTGTATCATCTAATCATATTGTGATTATCATTCATCATCTATTTTGATTTTTTTTTTTTTTCATTTTTTTATTGCTAGGGCTAGAACCATGAAGTTCATACTGTGATAATCATTCATCACCTTAAGAGGGGCCTATATGAACTGCATGGTTCCAGCCCTAGCAAGGCTGTAACTGTTTCCTGTGGTACCAGTAATCTTATTCATCAGCTCACTTCACATTTTTTTGTATAGACATGCATATATTTGACTGCTATCTGGCTTCTTATCGTATGAACAACCAAGCTGGCGTGGGCCCAAGGGTATTGACTTGTGTGTTAGACGCAAGTTTAAGGGATGCACTCTCATGCCCAACATTGGATATGGGTCTGACAAGAAAACTCGCCACGACCTCCCCAATGTGTTCAAGAAGTTCGTCGTGCACAATGCCTCTTCGCTCGAGTTGCTCATGATGCATAACAGGTACACTTTCATATCTTTTAGATATTGTGTACTCTTGTTGAATCTAAATTTCTGTATTGTAAATGCAGTTAAACCTGTGTTAAATTGAACCCTAGAACTGTTGCCAATCAAAAGACTCTGCTCAGCAAGAATTTGAATCATAGCTAACTGGTTTAATTTGAATCAAGCTTTTCAGATTTGCCCCTGAATGAAGTTTATGTGTGTTTTTAATAGATCCTATTGTGAAGTAATTTCTATTTCCTTTGAAGTGTATAGTTACTGGTTTCATAGGGGCAAAAATGTCCAGAACACTAAAAAATCTTTTCCTCCCAATTGATAGAGAAATTGCTAAGCACTTAGTTTTTAGCTACAATTGATTTATTAGAGTTTGTAACTGATGGAGTTTGTAACTTTGTAAAAAAAAATATCAATATGTATATATATGGTGGCACTTTTTATTTATGTTATTTGATATCATGTTGTATGTCAATAATTGTTGTACGATATTTGATATTATATTTGAATTGAGCTATTATGTATGTTATTAGAAAGTAATTATTTGATATTAGATTCGAATCGAGTTATTATTTGAAATCATTGGTTCTTAAAAATATAGAATCATCACATCATTAAATTATTATCAGAGATCACAGTTCAAAGTAATTAAAAATTTTGAATTATATAAATTCTCTCCAGAGTACATGTCCCTCAATTTTTGAATAATTATTATTTCTTTGAATAAATATATTTTTCTCTTATAATATGTCCCGTTGCATCGCACGGGCACAATACTAGAATTTTTTACTGTTTTTACTGTTCACCTGGATCTGTGATTTTCAAAGTGGCTTAATAAATAGTAAAAAAATGTAAAATTTGGTCTGCAAGCAGATTTTAATAAAGATTAAACATCGAACGGTTTGGATCGACTGTTTGGACTTTGAAAATTCGAAAACGAGCCCGAAGTAAAATGTTCGCTCTACTTTGCAAAGCACAATAGCCCATCTCTCTCTCTCTCTCTCTCTCTATATATATATATATATATATACTAGTATTGTGCCCGTGCGATGCAACGGGACATATTATAAGAGAAAAATATATTTATTCAAAGAAATAATAATTATTCAAAAATTGAGGGACATGTACTCTGGAGAGAATTTATATAATTCAAAATTTTTAATTACTTTGAACTGTGATCTCTGATAATAATTTAATGATGTGATGATTCTATATTTTTAAGAACCAATGATTTCAAATAATAACTCGATTCGAATCTAATATCAAATAATTACTTTCTAATAACATACATAATAGCTCAATTCAAATATAATATCAAATATCGTACAACAATTATTGACATACAACATGATATCAAATAACATAAATAAAAAGTGCCACCATATATATACATATTGATATTTTTTTTTACAAAGTTACAAACTCCATCAGTTACAAACTCTAATAAATCAATTGTAGCTAAAAACTAAGTGCTTAGCAATTTCTCTATCAATTGGGAGGAAAAGATTTTTTAGTGTTCTGGACATTTTTGCCCCTATGAAACCAGTAACTATACACTTCAAAGGAAATAGAAATTACTTCACAATAGGATCTATTAAAAACACACATAAACTTCATTCAGGGGCAAATCTGAAAAGCTTGATTCAAATTAAACCAGTTAGCTATGATTCAAATTCTTGCTGAGCAGAGTCTTTTGATTGGCAACAGTTCTAGGGTTCAATTTAACACAGGTTTAACTGCATTTACAATACAGAAATTTAGATTCAACAAGAGTACACAATATCTAAAAGATATGAAAGTGTACCTGTTATGCATCATGAGCAACTCGAGCGAAGAGGCATTGTGCACGACGAACTTCTTGAACACATTGGGGAGGTCGTGGCGAGTTTTCTTGTCAGACCCATATCCAATGTTGGGCATGAGAGTGCATCCCTTAAACTTGCGTCTAACACACAAGTCAATACCCTTGGGCCCACGCCAGCTTGGTTGTTCATACGATAAGAAGCCAGATAGCAGTCAAATATATGCATGTCTATACAAAAAAATGTGAAGTGAGCTGATGAATAAGATTACTGGTACCACAGGAAACAGTTACAGCCTTGCTAGGGCTGGAACCATGCAGTTCATATAGGCCCCTCTTAAGGTGATGAATGATTATCACAGTATGAACTTCATGGTTCTAGCCCTAGCAATAAAAAAATGAAAAAAAAAAAAAAAAATAGATGATGAATGATAATCACAATGATTAGATGATACAATTCTGATCTAAACACAATTAATGCAATATTTAGTACAAAAAAGTTTGTTGTAGATCTGGAATTTGATTAACTCTTACCTCCTTTTCATCTACTTCAGACAGTGGCCCAAGCAAACCAATCAAACTTGGCTTTTACAAATAACCATGGAAGCCATATTTTATGTTTGCACTTTACAAGTTTAAAAAGCAAAATATATGGATAATGAAAATACCAGATTAAGAAAAGAACAAAACTGACCTAAAAGTTAAATAAAATGGAGGATGAAAGCTCATGAAAGTTCACGATTGAATAGATTTTAACATGTTTCAGAAGTTCAAAAATAAAAAATATGCTATATTTCAAAAGAAACTGAATGCTAACCTCTTTCAGAAGAACCCTATATATCGAATGGTGAAATGTTCGTCTGAATCTCTTAAACTGGAGTTTACAATTTTAAAAGTTTTAGCATTGGGAAAGAATAATTTATTGCTTTAAAGGTGGTAAAGCATAAATAAGGGAAATTCTCTTTCAACATCACCCAGAATGCACGAAAAATACCATCAACGCCCTACCTTTTAGTCTTAAAGTTACACAAATTAGCAAACTGTCTCACTCTTTACACAAATGAGACAAATGGTGAGAACAAAGGTAAAGGTGGATTGTAGATACAATGATTAAAAAGATTAATAGGTATAAAAAAATATTCAACTATTTGTTAATGCAAGAGATGCAAATGTTATTTTAAGGTCTGTAGGGGCTGCAGTGAAACAACTTCTAACTAATGTCCACTTAAGAAGCAAAATTCATTACCTGACCAAGATAAAAATGACGGCCAAAGTAACTTGAACTTTAAAAAGGATCGAATCCTGCAAACTAACAAATCAAATAGAAAAATTAACTTTGCTAGATAACATAAAGTAAAGAATTTACCTATATGTGCAAAATATTTAATTTTGGTACTGTTCTAAGTATGGTATCAGCAACAATTACAGCATATGATACCAGTATATGCTAGTACTGGTAAAGTAATCCTAATTCAGACTTAACCTTTAATTGGAATAAACAAAGTAAGAATTTAGAATACTTACCCGATACATGACCTCAGTTCCATAGTCATGACGAGGCTGATCATTGTATTTAAGAGCATCAAGCTGGCACTGTACTGCCTCCTCTGCACTAAACTGAAAAAAATATAACACTAAATGGCTAAATTATGATAAAATTTCTTAAAATTCCATGAATATGATATATTTTATAATATGTGAGCAATCAAATTACATTAAGTCAGGGTTCAAATGGCTTTTTCTTGACAACTCTAGCCTATTAGGAAAGAACAGAACAAAACCAGTGTTTGATTTTTCTCAACAAATCTAGAAAGAAAGACAAAGGGAGGAACTGGAGAGGAGAAGTGACGCACCAATTGAAGGAGAGGAAATCGGGGACGGGAACATTCGACGAATCTCTCGAGCAAGCCATTACCTTACGAGTCTTCAATCGGATGAGCGGTCAGAGAGAGAGGCGCGCCTCTAGGATCCGCCGTCAGAGAGACCTAGGATCTGCCATTACCTTACGACTCCTGAATCTCTCGAGTGGGATGCGCCGTCAGAGAGACCTAGGATGAGCGGAGAGAGGTGTGCCTCTAGGATGAGCGGTGTGACCTCCTGGAATCGAAGATCGGAAGAAACGGTGAAGGGAGTTGGAGTGGCGGAAAGATGCGGTGAAGTCGCAAAGTGAGAGGGGGCAAAGATCAGGCTAGAGGTGTGTAATGGTTATTTGCATAATGTTCTAAGGTTTGAGACGTGTGGCGGTTTGTGTGGTGGTATGATTTTAATTAAATTTAGACTTCTACATCTAAAACTAATACATTCAATCAAAAGAAGACAAATTATTTAATTGAAGGGCTCATATTAAATCCGAATTTTCATCAATCAATCATAACCGTTGGCGGATTAAAAAATCAACATGCTTAATAATGAAATGGAGATAGGAGTTGGCTATGGTGCTACGCATAGCATAGAGGGCCTTCGTGCTACGACTCAATATTTGAGTTTCAAAATTCTAACGGTCGATCCGCACCGTTCAACATGATCTCCATATGAATATGTACTTGCAAACCAAATTTTACATTTTTTAGAATTTTTTTACTATTTTTTTAGATAGGTAGAAAATCACTTGATCTGAATGGTACAAAATTTTCAGATCAAGTTATTTTGTACCTATCTAAACAAATAGTAAAAAAATTCTCAAAAATGTAAAATTTGGTTTGCAAGTACATATTCATATGGAAATCATGTTGAACGGTGCGGATCGACCGTTAGGATTTTGAAAACTCAAATATTGAGTCGTAGCACGGAGGTCCTCTATGCTACGTGTAGCATATTAGCCAGATTATATATATATATGTGGTAGGGATTCTGAATTTCACATATCTTCATTTTTTTTACCATTCTCTCTCCTCTTTTGTGGAGTTTGTCTATATGATTTTGGTCCATTTTCAAGTAAGTCCATCTAGGCGATGGACCCCCTCTGGTGGTCATCATTACTCTCTACCATTTCATTCAGAGACCTGTCCAGCACATCGTGGTTGCCGTACAATGGCACCTAATTTTTTATGTTAGTGTTGTAGTTTTAGTTAAATTGTTTTGTAGTATTTTATGTTTGAATTGTAATATTTCTTATGTTTTAATTTATTTGGATGCCTTTTTAGTAAAACAAAACATAACTCTAATCATTTAAAAAAAACCAATATAATTAATAGAAAACATCGTCAAACATTACAATATAACAAATAAACATATAAAAAACATCATCAAACATAAAAAAACAACAAATAAACATGTACAAAAAAACATTGTCAGACATAACGGCCAATATGTTAAAAAAAATATAACAAACAATAAAATCATATAACAAAAAAAAATAAAACTGTTTGGGTAGTTTTAAAAAAACCCAAAAATCATGGATATTTTGTAATTATTTATTTTTTATGGATACTAATAAAAAATTCGGGGAAATATCGGCTGGGAAGTTGAATTCGCATCTTCTGAGATTCAAAGAAATTTAACTGGCCTCCTCCATTTCAAATAGAATATGCACTCGGATAGGCTGGCTGACTGGTGCATATGTATTATGTAATAGGATTTGGACTGGTAGCATGAAATTTGCATATTGTGCGTCACGACGTGTCCGGTGCCTACCGCAGGAGAGAGCTTTACGATTCGTGCAGAACGTTACGCTCGAATCGCAAAGCTATCTTCTACGCACGGACACATGGTAAAGCAAAATATGAGAACGCACTGGCGAGCTTCTCACCACCGAGATTTTAATATATAAGAAAATAAATAAATAAAATATTAAAAATGAGAAACTGTTGGTCAGAATTTGAAAAATAAGAAGGCTAGTATATGCCATGGCGTCCCAGCGAATGCCATGACATACTCCGGCCTGTGAAAAAAACAAAAACAAAAACAAAAAAAAACGGGACGCCATGCGCCCATGCCATACTCCGGCCCTGAAAAAAAAAATCAATTTTTTTTTCTACTGTGTTCAGTCAGAAATCCAATAATTTTGATCAGATTCAAAATTCATTTTAGAGAAAAAGGCTACATGGATTTTTGTGTTCTTTATATCAAAATAAAGGTATGAAAGTCTAGTTTCCAGATAATATAATTTCTCTATACAAAATTGGTACAGTTTTAGCGATTAATTGACAGAGATCAGAATTCAAAAAAGCTGAAATTCCAGTGAGCAGTCCAATAATTCTGACCGTCAGAGTCGAATCCGTGAGTACGAATTCGACTACGACGGTCCGGATATAAACACAAAAATTGAGTTACTTTAGCAGACCGAACTCTCGGAGCTGAGGGCCCTTTTACAATTAAAAAAAGGAAAAAAAACTTTCGTAGGAACCAGCTGTAAATTCCATGTCAGCTCTCTTTCTTGTTGCAATATAAATTTGTGCCCCCAACCCTCTCTCTTATTCAGCTTCTTCAGTTGTCATAATCTGAGATAGAGATATAGACACAGAGAGAAGTAGAGATGGGCATTGAAAAAGAAAACCGTCCGCTCACCCCTCTCCCCGGAGACCTGACCAATATCCTTATGTCAGTTCCACTCTTCTTTTCTTGAAAATTTGGCAGCAGCTGCCAAAATATATTAAAAAGTAAATTAAGTACGTCAGTTACATCAGTTCTGAGAGTAAAATAGGATAATCCAAATACACTATCGGGCTATTGGCCACCAAAAGTCCTCCTCTGCCCTATTCCTGCCAGCCACCTATTGAAGCTCGGACCTGGTACCAACAGTGTACCAGTATAGTTAAAAGGAACTGAATGTAACCTAAAGAAAAACACTTAGATTAGTCCCCAATAGCTTTTCAAAGGAAAGAAATTAAGAAAACAAGCATCTAATTCGGGTCCTGCAACAGATTAGTCCCCAATAGCTTGCGTCCACCCGAATTGCAAAAAGTGATCCACATCCTTCCCTCCGTAACAATCCTTTCTGCCAACATCTTGGAGGGTATCGTTCTGGCAGTAAAGACTTTATCATTTCTTCTCCTCCATATATGCCAGCATGTACACTTGTACAGGCAAAATACGAATTCCATTCCTTTTTGCATGTCCTGCCTCTTCTTTTCGCCTGCTCCCTTGACTCGGTCCATATTTGCTGTATTGAACTCTGAGGTACCATTAATCTGTACCCCAACTTGGCTGACATCTCGTACCATACCTCAATCGCCATATCGCAACCCGAATCAACGCCCATATTTCTGCGCTCTCTTCTCTTCTCTTCTCTTAATCTCTCTCTCTCTCTCTCTCTCTCTCTCTCTCTTAATACTTCAATTACTTACACTCCTTTAACTTTATCTGTTGTTTACTAGGAATCCCGCTTTTCAAAGGCATACTGAAGAGATGATTCGGAGAATTGTAAGGATTAATTCCCTTTCTTATAATTGTAAAAACCATTCCCATTTAGTTCTATTCATCTGAAATTTAGCTGTTCAAATTTAGTTTTATTTTGCTTATTTAATTTCTATAAGTCTGTAAAAACAATACATTTCCTGGCCTTGTACCAGTGGTTTGGTACTGCCACTGGTACACATGTCAGAATGAAATCGGTGGCAATGCCACCATATGCCACTTGTGCTACTCTGACCATTGTTTAATTACTTTTTCTGTGTTACTTGGAATTATTTTATTGTTGTTTATCCTTGCTTTTACTGGTCGTTAAATTTGATTGCACCATTTTTTTGGGCTTAATTAATTGCTTATTTGTTTGTATCAGTACTGTCCCTAGACCATTATTATCATGCACGTCCCTGATTGACTCTCTGATGTTTATGTAATGCCAATTTTATATTAATTTAACAGGTTAGAGAAGAGATCCAGGTTAGGGAAGAGCTTGGTAAAATGTCTCACCACAATTTACCTCCTCCAAGGTGAGCTATTATTTACTCTTTTTATCTCAACACCCAATTTTACAAGAAACACCAAATAGGCCTATCAGGAGTTTGTTGATCCTCATTTATGGCAGTCAACGATTTTATTCAATCAACACACCCTCATCATCAACTCTAATTTTGTGAGAATTACTTATTCACCATTTTTATTCCAACTTTGGAGGAAGTAGGTTATTGGTTTTCAGATGATGCATGCCTGTAAAATTTACCAAGAGATTCAAGCTGTATTTCTTTTTGCTTCTGGCTCCTGTAAGTAATTATGGATTTCAAATTTCTCTTAAAGGCTGCTGCCAGATCCAAACATCCCAGCTCAGTACCAGTTAAGGTTCAAGAACAAGGTCAAAAACCCCACCTTCACAACCGACCTAGTGAAAGACGAGAATGGAGGCCGCATAAAAGTTGAAATATATGACAGGCACACTCAATCTGTCATATCTCCTGACAACTTTCTCTCTTCTGCCAAAGCTACAATCACTGCGCTTGATGCCGAATTTTGGAAAAACAAAGGAGTAAATTGGAGCAGAAGTGAGTTTGTTCAGAACATGTTAAGCCAAAGGGAAGGAAAGGGGCCTATTTTGATCGGTCCTAGTCTTACTATTCAGCTTGAAAATGGGGTTGGTACTTTCGGAAATATCATTTTTAATGATAATTCAAGCTGGACAAAGAGTGGATTTCGGCTAGGGGTTATGGTTGAGGTTGATGGAGAAGAGGGTTATTTGAATGGGCAAAGAGTTCAAGAGGGTGTGAGCGAACCTTTTCAGGTAAAAGACCGCCGCATGAAAGGTAAAGAATGATTTTCATTGTGTATTCATCATTATTCATTATAGTGTCGTTGGTAAATGGCATGGTACTAGTAAGAGATGTTCCAAGTATCTTAGTCTATGCTCCTAGCATGTTTTACCAGTACCAGCATGTAAAGTCCAATTTGCATTTGATGACCAAAAATCACGAACATAAAGATTTTGGTGCCACTACATATGTGTTAAGTTTGTATATATTAGGGTAAATTAAATCCTTGTATGTTTGATACTTGCTGATTTGATGCTTTTTTTTTCTGTAGCGTCCCAAAAACCGGACCTGCTAAAGCTGACACACAATGTACAGAGTATCAGGAAAGTTGGAAGAGATCGTGCTTCTCTCCTCCAAAAGAATAACATCAAAACAGTGGAGGATTTCCTCTGGTGGTATTACAATAATCAATCTGAACTTCGTGAGGTTAGAATACTCACCTGTAGTTTTTATGTTACACTTGCAAATATCAGAGTGGTTCTAGTTCTGGCAGCTGAATAGATTCAGTACCAGTACGTAATGTTACAATTCCAGTACCCACCTATAAGTACTTATATTGCGTTGGTACAATAAGGTGCATCAATTATACTAGTTCATATTTGTTTCATGCTTGACTAATATTGGTAGTGGTACTGAAAAGGTACATGCTGATACAGATCTGGTGCCTACCGCATTATACTGGTACCGAAACCAGGATTTAAGATCATGATCATTCTTTTTTTCGTATTCGTTTGTTAATAAATTTTGCTTTCTGATTTCATGGATGGTAATACTCATTTTCATCTCTTTCCTCTTTCATATTTTGTAGATACTTTGTATTAAGTCAGAATCTAACAAAGAGTGGGAGTCTATGGTTGAGCATGTGAAGCAGTGTGCCGATGAATTTCACGCTAAATGCAATGTCTCGAACAACAGTAGTCAGCCTCACCAGGTGCGTTCATTATATCTTTATGTCATTTGCCAGATTTTACAATTGTTTCTGACCGATTATATCTTCGATTTTAATTACATTTATTCTTTACAAAGTGTCTTGTTCGGTTTATAATTTCATTGTATTCTTTACAAGTTGAGTTCACATATTTGGTTTGTTTCAATGGATAAAGAAGTAGACATTTTTAATCCAAATTCAAACCAATTTTATTTTGAATATCAAATTAAGAACAACATAAATTTACTATTTTTGTTTATTCTTTCAGCATGCGAATGTGAATGTGAATGTGGAGAGAAATATACTGAATGGGATGCATACCAAAAAATTAAAATTTTCTTTTGTTAACTCAGAATTGTATGATTATACCTCAGCCGATGGAAAAAACCTCGTCTGTCTGTACTAAAGTTGAGCGTTCTGAGAAGGATATAATTGAAGGTGCTGCATTTTGCTCATCTTTTGTTGAACCCTTTTATATGTTATCGGACTGAGATAAGTTTATTTTGTTATTATTAATAATAGCTGGTATGACAATTTGGCCTTCAAAGAATTTATCAAATGTACCCATCTCAACTGCTTATGGTGAGCCTATAGTGGAGATGCAACTTACTAATGATAGCGGTAAGTACTTCACTTTCAATTATATAAACTGATTATTCTACAGGATTATCTCAATATTTTAATATGCTGCTTTCCCATATGCCTACCAATATTAGTAAATAAAAATTTGTGAGTGCCTCTTGCAGGATTCCCTCATGATCAATCTGAACTACTATCTGGCATGTTCTACTATAATCGGGATATCATAATGGATGGCAGTGGCAATCTGGATATCATAATGGATGGCAGTGGCGGTGGCAGTGGCAATTACTAGTTAGGAAGGTCTTTTACTGGAAGAAAGGTGGAGATGGTAGTGCCTGGTTTGGAAGATCTTTTACTGGAAGAAAGTCAGACAGCAGGTTATTCAGGGATCTTCCAAGAGAACAGGCCAGAATAATTCATGTTGGAGTTTTTAATTAACGAGTTGTTTCTTTTCTTTTGGTTTGTGTCCCATGTAGTAGTTTTTCCGTGAATAATATATCCCATGTTGGAGTTTTAATCAACATGTTGTTTCTTTTCTAAACTTTTGTTTTTTGTTTGATTTTGTTGTTAATTACATTCACTGAGCACAGCACATCAATGGTGGTGGAGGCCTTGTTGTAATCAAGCTTTTGCTCCATTACCTCTAAGTATACAGTTATGTCAAAATAAAAAATTTAAATCTTTCTCATCCAAACAAGGTGCCAAGGGAAAGGGAAGGGAAGGGGCCTATGTTGAAAGGTGGTAGTCTTACTATTCGGCTTGAAATGGGGTTGGTACTTTTGGAAATATTGTTTTTAATGATAATTCAAGCTGGAAGTAGTCGAGGATTAAAGGATTTTTGATCAAAAGAGGCGCCCCGTGCAATACATAGTCGAGGATACCAAAATTGAAATACAACAGTGGAGTGCTCACTGTTAGGGTGCAGGGAGGTGACCACGCGAGGAGCTGGTAAATACATAGTCAAGGATACCAAAATTGAGTAGTTTGTGTAGATTTAGTACTTCTTTTAGTCTTACTGGTAAATATGTACAGGGACTAGGTTGTAAAAACACCTTTTTTATCTCTAATACAAATGTCAGACGGCAACTTTGCCAACTGACCCTAAAAAAGGAAAGAATCTGATGAGATTGATATATGAACATTGGTCTGTTGTGGTTATTGTTGTAAATACTTGCTGTTGTTAATTTTTTTTAATTGGGTTTATTGATTGTTGTTCAATTTGTGTGCTGCTTGCTGTTTTGTTTTTAGATATTATATGGATATTTCCAATATTTTTCAGTTACTAGTTCCAATATTTTCCAATATTATGGTTTGCTATTCAATGTGCAGATACAGTGGAGATTAGTCCCGACTAGGTCAATTCAATAAACTTAACGGTTACAACTGAAAAAAAAAGATCTATGATTATTTTGTTACAAAAATTAAGTGACAATTTTGAAATTGGTACAGTTATACCAGAAAGGGTTGTACCAGAAAGTAAGAAAATCAAAGGAATAGATGATAAGAACAAAAAAGGGTCCAAAGGCTGGCACACACAAAGAAAGGGTTGAATTGTTTTAAATTCTGTTTTCTTTATTTTAATTTGGTACCAAAGGCTGGCACACAAAAAAAAAAGAAGGAAAATGCTTAGTTCCTATGTCTTGTGTTACTATTTTTTGTTTGTGTTCTAGGTCTTTGTTGAAGAAATTGAATTTGTGCTTTTGTGAAATAAAATTCCTTTGTAGGAACCCATTCAATTGAGCTTTGCTTTTTATTTGATTTTTAATTACAACTACAATTACTTGTGATATTCCTAAAGACATATAGACCTAATTCCACCCACTACAAACAAATTACTTGTGCTTTCTCTATCAACTACTGGTACAATCACTGTACCAGTACAAATTTCTGACAGCCACTGGTATAGCTATTGTACCAGTATCAGTACCTTAAAATATACTGTTGAGATTTATAATTGTATCAGGGGTTATTTGATAAAAGTGCAATTAGAGAAGAATCTAGACCTATATGTAAACGGGTATATATACCTAACAGTGGAATAAATAATTAGGTTTCGAATTTCATTTTGGTATCAGAGCTGCCCCTTTTGCTTTCTTTCTGTTCTGTCTGATCTGTTGGGCAGTTCAGATCCAGTAAAGTAACTCAATTTTTGGGTTTTAAATCGGGACTGTCCGATTCGAATCCGTGAAAATCTATCCGCGAAGTGAGCGCACACATCCCGACGACGATCCCGAGCGACGAATTCGACTCGGACAGTCTCGATCCAAAATCGAAAGATTGAGTTACTTTAGGGGATTCGGACCCTCTGTAGAGGGGCGTTTTCCCCATAAACGGGTCCTCCGCTACAGTACGGTTCCCCTGAAGGAAACTAATGGATATTCTAAGAGCATAGATGCCGGATCCGGGTCCATTTATTCCACAAGGAAACTAATGGATATTCACAATCTTTTTCTTTCAATTTTATATTTTATATTTGTTATGTCATATACTTTAATTACATGCACTGAGCTCTAAATATGTTATTTCAAGATATTTTGAATATGTTATTTCAAAATATACAAATGCTATTATTTACTCTTTTTATCTCAACACCCAATTTTACAAGAAACACCAAATAGGCCTATCCGGAGCTTGTTGATCATACAATATTTACAAATTTTAGAATTAATTTTGTATAAAGTTAAGCGGTAAGAAAATGATAAAAAAATTAATGTATTAAAAATTAACTTATAAATCTTATTTTTTGACCACTCAACTTTATACTAAATTAATTTGAAAATTTATAAATTTTATATGTAAATACCTTACTCATGAAGTAATTGTAGAAGTATATATATAAAGTAATTGTAGAAGGAGGGATCCGGCCGGTCGCCTAAGGGCTTTTCATGAAAAAAGAGAGCAAATAATTGAAGAAATGCATTATGCTTCTGTGATAGTTTTAAAAAAATAAAATAAATGAAGAAGATGAAGAGAGACGTACTTAATCAGTTCCCACTTCCCGGTAACTTTCCCTCCCTCATGGCCTCATTATGTCGAATTCGCTTTACCGGCAAATTCGCTTTACGCCTCCAGTGCTCCAGGACTAGGAGGAGTACGTATCCTCTGAGATATCTCAACTTTTGCGTGACCGACGTGTTCGGTGCCTATTCGGAGATAGCGAAGAGGGCCGGTATTATTTGTGCTTTGAGATTCGTACAGAACGTATTTGAACGGTTGATATTTTCCAAAAAAACACGCAAAAGTTGAGATATCTCAGAGGATGCGAATTCGGACTAGGAGGGGTCATGATATCAACATTACTAATCTTTTCATTAACATAACACTATCTAAATATTTTAATATATAGACAATTTTATCCTTCATTAACTATTTCCTTTAAAAATTGTCTCTCTCATTCATCATTATAGGATTTTCTTTCCTTAAAAGTTTTTTAGAAAAATAAAATATTACATCATACTTTATATATTAAAAATTGTATCTCTCTCATTCATATTCGTTATTTATATATTTCATCATACTTTTAAGATTTTTAAATATATTACAAAAATAAAATATTCTATTATATTATTGAAAATCTATCAATATATACGTTTATTTTACCCAACTCCACAAGTAATATCTACTTAAAGAAAAAAAAATTGGCAAAATATTTTTGGTTGGATATAAATCTATCGATACTGATTGTATATAAATTTCACCAACATTATTTTTTTCAAACGGGATCTTTTCAATTATTTTTCGTTGAATTTATTCATTACTATATTTGTTATAGATAATAAAACTCATTTAAATGAAGAAATCAAGAAAAAACATGTTAGAAAAAGGGTTTTTTAAAAATGCAAAACGTTTATAATATATCCTTTAAATGAAGATTCCATGCTCTATGTTGTAATATTTTGAAAATTTGTGTTATAATTAAACTTATTAATTGTTGAAAAATTATTTTGCTGCTGGGAAGAGAGATATACAAAAATATTTAATTTTATTATTATTTTTGGATGGGGAGAGGGGGTGGAGGAATTTCATGGGACGGTGGATAAACAATACTTCAATTCAGATAATAGAAAGTAGGGCTGGGCAAAATTGCTCAAACTCGTAACTTGCTCATAACTCGCTCATTTACAGCTCGCTTTAACTCGCTCATTTACAACTCGAGTCAGTTCCAACTCGAGTTGGCTGACTCGTTTAATAAATGAGCTGAGTTTGAGCTTACCCTAACTCGCTCATTTATAACTCGAGTTACATAGAATTGGTTACAATAAATTCCGGAAATTATTTTTGTTAAACTGTTGTATGAAAAATTGCTGGTGCTTATGTACTAAGTTGATGTATGAAAAATTGTTGGTGCTTATGTACTACTGCTGTATGAAAAATTGCTGGATACTGATAAATTCTTTTACAAGTAGTATATAATTAACTGGTTAAACGAGTTATAAACGAGTTGTGAGCCAACTCGAGTTGATAACGAGCTGAGTTCGAGTTAGCTCTACAACTCGTTATTACCATCCCAACTCGAGTTGACTCGCTCATTTATTAAATGAGCTGAGTTCGAGTTGGAGGTAACTCGCTCAAACTCGGCTCATTTACAGCCCTAATAGAAAGCAATCTATAAAAATCAATTTGTTTCAAAAAAAAGAGAGTAGAAAACCAAAAAAGAACCTTCTAATAGCTTGATAAATAACATTAGAATCATTGATAGCTCCAATCTATTGCTTTTTTTTTTTGTTTTTCTTATGAAGAAGATAGACAGATTAAGCGATCTATATATTGCGCGGTGGCTGTACTCTCTTTCTCAAAATAAATCGGAGCACTGAAGAAAGCATAATTGTTCGCCAGACCAATTCATTTAGCATTTAGAGTTTTTTCAATTGATAAAATTATAGTTCTAGATTGAACATGTTAAATTATAATTATAATTTAAAACTATACAACGAATTGTTAAAATTAATTATTATTTACACAAATTTTAATATATTAAGAATAAGAGGAGTAAAGGACGTACAGTTTGTGATTTTAGGAAGACCTCCCTCTAAAATTTGAGCCTCAAATCAAAAGACTTACACTGGTCCTAATATTTTCTAGGCCCAACATTAACGACTGATCACCACGTGGCAGAAGCGATTCATGCAATGCATATATCAATTAGACTTTGGCACTTTGCAATGCATAGATCAATTAAATAAAATCTTGTATTTAAAGTTAATAGCTGTAATATTGGGAACAACATTTGAACTAATGGTGGATGCCAAATTAGTTTACTCGTAATTTAAAATCAAAATTATCAATTAGACATAAAAACGACGACGAAACTTCAAACGGTCATAAAACGGTGCTCGAGTGTCCGATTTTAGCAAATGACTACTTTTCAGAAAGCTTGTGAAAATACGCATGCATTAGTGCCTATGATGCCGGATTTTGAAATTCAGAATTGCCAAAAAACAAAGGGAAGAGCCTCAAAACTTTAGTTGAAGTTTCCGATTAAGATTTTTATTTCTATTGTTCAATCTACGTAACTCAGTAAATTAGTTATATAATGAACTTGTACAATACCAATTTTTATTATTTTTGGAATTTTTATACTATTTTTTATGATTTATGAAAGATAACACAAAATCGGCCCTATTCATACGTAATTTAGCGTAATTTACTGTATTTTAGCATAATTTTACATAATTATTGTAATTTAGCGTAATTAGTGTAATTCAGTATAAATTAACATAATTTCAAGTAATTTAGTGTATTTTAGTATAAATATACTAATTATATATCAAAAAAGTAATCTAACAAATATTTTAAAAAAATTCGATTTTTTAGTGTTATATTTCAGCATTTTAGCTATTTCTCTTAAAAAAATAAAAAAAATAAACATAATTTCAAGTAATTTACCATATTTTAGTATAAATATGCTATCAAAAAAGTAATTTGACAAATATTTAAAATAAATTCGATATTTTAGTGTTATATTTCAGCATTTTAGCTATTTGTCTCTAAAAATAAATAAATAAATTAAGGACCGGCCATTAAATGGCCGGTTTGGACATTTTTAACAAAAGCCAACGACTCTTGGCATTTTTATTATTTTGTAATTAACTTTGGATATTAATAAAATTCTCGGAATACTCATGGGCTGTCTTACCCGACCCAGCCTGGCCATGCCTAACCTAGCCAACACCAATTTATGTATCAAAACAACAAGCATCATTTAGCACATCAAAACAACAACAATTAATGAAATGTAATTTAGCACAACAAATAACATAGTTTTATATAATACATCCACGACAAATTTAGATAACATAGTTTTACTTGTCTAGTTAAACAAATAGTTTTTAGATAACATAGTTTTAGATGTCCACTTACACAATAGAATTTACAACTTAAGCAACAAGCATCCTTCGCCTAATACTTCTCTTGCTCTGACCTGCTACCTACACGTGTGCAATGGATGAGCTCTGATTAGTTGCGTTTCAACCATATTTTAATATCATGCATATCTACCAAGAAATTAATCAAATCAGGCATGAAAACTTGACCAATGCACATGAGTAAATAAATAACAAAAGAAGCAAAAGAGAGATAACATAAGCTAATAATCAAATCAGGCATGAAAACTTGACCAATGCATATCAATCAAGAAATTAATCAAATCAGGCACGACAACTCTATTCTATTAAAAAATCTGTTCCAAGAGATAACATAAGATCAAGTAATTCACACCGTAAATAAATTACAAAAGAAGCAAAATAGAGATAACTTAAGCTCTATATAAGCCCAGATCTGACCTGGTCTGTCTTCCGGCCAATGGGCTTCCTATGGGCTTCATTATAAGCCCAGATCTGACCTGGTCTGTCTTTCGGCTCGGTCAGATAAAAAGCCGGACCGGATGGGTACAACTGGGCCGGCGGGCCGAGAGGCTTTTCAGGCAAAGCAAAAAGACCAAGAGTCTCCGCTGTTGTTTGTTTGGTAGTGATAGAGGGAATTTCCTTCTCATTTGTTTAAAGAAAAAATGAAATTTGCTGGGAATTCCCGGGGAGATGGCACATGCCACATGTCTTATAAAGGGGGAATTTCACATATACCCCTCAAAAACTTCAAAATTACATATTCCCCCCTCTAAAATTTGAAATTACATATTTCCCTCTCTAAACTTCAAATACTTACAAATTTATCCATTTTATTGTCTTTTATATTAAAACTCATTCTAAATTTATAAAATACCCATTTTACGCTTTATTAAAAACATATAAAGCCCATCAGACTCAAATTTGAATATGAACGGTTCATCTACCATCCGAACTGCTTTTAGATCTGTGCGCACAATATCAGCACAAATCTTGATGCGAACACACACGCATATTGAAGTGACATGCACAGATTTTAATGTGATGCGCACGGATTATAATTACTTAAGATCCGTGCTTGCTAGATTAGCACGAATATTGAAGCGACGCACACAGATCTTAATGCGATGCGCGTGGATCGGACGGTAGAGGAACTCTTCATATTCAAATTTGAGTTTGATGGGCTTTTATATGCTTTTAATAAAGGATAAAATAGGTATTTTAAAATTTTAGAATGAGTTTTAATATAAAAGACATTAAAATGGATAAATTTGTGAGTTTTTGAAGTTTAGAGGGTGAAATACATAATTTTGAAGTTTTTGAGGGGTATACGTGAAATTCCCCCTCTTATAAAAGATGTCTCCTCCATCTCCTCCATCATATAAAAGATGGCACATGTCTTATAGAAATAGAGACAAGTAGAGATTGGCGATAAATCCCAACAAAAACAACAGCAGCCGCGCTGTTCCTATCTCATATCCTTCCTTATGTCAGTTCCACTACTCTTCTCTTCTCCTCTCTTAATCTCTCTCACTCTTAATCTCCCTTAATAGTTCAATTACTTACACTTCTTTTCCTTGTAATATATAGCTTTAACTTTTTGCTGTTGTTTACTAGGAATACCGCTTTTCTCAGGACTAATGAAGAGATGATTCGGAGAATTGTAAGGATCATATATATGCCACTTGTTTTATTGTTGTTTATCCTTGGTTTTACTGGTGGTTAATTTCACGTGAAGAGTGAATTTATTCTATGTTTCTTAATTAACCTTAAAATTTGATTGCACAATTTTGGGTATATTGGGAACAATTATATTTGGCATAATTGCTTATTTGTGTGTACCAGTACTGTCCCTATACCCGTTACTCTCATGCACGTCCCTACTTTAGTTTCTGAAATTGGTACGAGTCTATATATCAGGGGCGGATCCAGGATTTTCGTCAGGGGGGGGCAAAAAAAATAAATATCGAATCGGGTTTAAATACCTAATCGGGTTTAAATCCATTAACCAATTGGGTGCTCAATAAAAAACAATGCTTTAACTTATATTTTCCAATACTTTGACTTATAATTTCTGATGTTTTGACTTATAATTATAATTATCAATCAAAATTTAACAAATTTATTTCAATTTTAATCCTAAATTTAACCCAAATTACAAATCAAACGTCCAGAGGGGGGCAAAAAAAATTTCAGGGGGGGCAAAGTCGGTCGGCACCGCTAAATCTCCACTAAAACTCAAAATCCAGGGGGGGCAGCTGCCCCCCCCTGGATACACTTGGGTCCGCCCCTGCTATATATTGAGGTTTATGTAATGCCAGTTTTATTTTAATTTAACAGGTTAGAGAAGAAATGCATGTTAGGGAAGAGCTTGGTAAAATGTCTCACTACAATTTACCTCCTCCAAGGTGAGCAATTTTATTCAATCAACACACCCTCATCATCAACTCTAATTTTGTGAAAATCACTTATTCACCTTTTTTATTCCAACTTTGGAGTACATAGGTTATTGGTTTTCAAATGATGCATGCCTCTAAAAATTACCACATGATTCAAGCTTTTTTTTCTTTTTGCTTTTGTCTTCTGTAATTAATTATGGATTTCAAATTTCTCTAAAGGCTGCTGCCAGATCTAAACATCCAAGCTCCATACCGGCTACGGTTCATCAACAAGGTCAATGACCCCACCTTCACAACCAAACTAGTGAGAGACAATAATGGAGACCCTATAAGAATAGAAATATACGACTCGTACACTCGATCAAAAGTATCTCCTGACTGTTTCCTCTCTTCTGCCAAAGTCAGAATCACTGTGCTTGATGCTGATTTTTGGAATTACAAAGGAGTAAATTGGAGCAGAAGTGAGTTTAATCAGAGTGTGTTAAGGGAAAGGGATGGAAAGGGACCTATTTTGATCGGTCCTAGTCTTACTATTCAGCTTGAAAATGGGGTTGGTACTTTTAGAAATATTATTTTTAATGATAATTCAAGCTGGACAAAGAGTGGATTTCGGCTAGGGGTTATGGTTGATGTTGAAGGAGAAGAGGGTTATTTGAATGGGGAAAGAGTTCAAGAGGGTGTGAGCGAACCTTTTCGGGTAAAAGACCGCCGCGTGAAAGGTAAAGAATGATTTTCATAGTGTATTGATCGTTATTCATTACAGTGTCATTGGTAACTGGTATGGTAGTAACAGATGTTCCAAGTATCTTAGTCTATGCTCCCAGCATGTATTACCGGTATCAGCATGTAAGGTCAAAGTGGTTTGCAAAATCAGAATCGGAATTGGGATCGGTCACTTGACCGTGGAATCGGAATCGGTCGAATCAGATCGGAAACTCGGTTTTCTTTGCAGAACCTTCTTTTGTACTTGAAAAAATAGAAAAGAATTGATAAATAAAATATTTTTTACCCCAAAATTTTTTTTTTTTTTGAAATCCTTGGTAGATGATAAAAATTATATATATATATATATATATATATATATAACAAAAATAAAAGAAGAAAAGGAAACAAGAAGAAGTTAGAAAATATGGAAAAACAATTAAAAAACAATGGAAATGGATGGGTCCAATGGGGACCTAAATGGAGAGAAGGAAAAGGTGGAGCAAAATTGAGTTCAATGGGCACTGCGTATAGAAAACGCTGTTTGTCTCATTCAATGGCTAATCTCTCCATATTTTTTATTTTTTTATGAAAACTCACAATCCGCATAACTCGGTCAAAAATTGGCTCAGTTCGGTCTGATTCCAGTCTGACTCGGTCGAGTTTGCAGACCATGCCGTCAAACATTAAAATCCAATTTGCATTTGATGACTAAAAATCACGAACATAGAGATTTTAGTGCCACTACATATGTGTTAAGTTGGTCTATGTTGATACTGGAGTGTAAATTAAATCCTTGTATTTTTTATACTTGCTGATTTGATGCTATTTATTCTGTAGCGTCTCAAAAACCGGATCTGCTAAAGCTGACACACAGCATACAATGTATCAAGAAAATTGGAAAAGATCGTGCTTCTCTCCTCCAAAAGAAAAATATCAACACGGTGAAGGACTTCCTCGAATTGTATTACAATGATGAAGCTGCACTTCGCGAGGTTAGATTACACGCCTGTAATTTTTGTGTTACATTTGCAAATCTGAGAAGTGGTTCTAGTACTGGGAGCTGAACAGAGCCCGTATTAAAAGTACTTTATATTGCATAGGTACAATAAGGTGAACGAGTTATACTAGTTCATATTTGTTCCAGGATTTATACTGGTACCGAAACCAGGATTGGTAGTAGTAGTGAAAGGTACATGCTGATGCAGATCTGGTGTCTACCACATTATACTGGTACCGAAACCAGGATTTAAGATTATGATCATTCTTTTTTTGTATTCGTTTGTTAATAAATATTGCTTTCTGATTTCATGGATGGTGATACTTATTTTCCTCTCTTCTCTCTTTTATATTTTTTAGATACTTTGTATTAAGTCAGAATCTGACAAAGGCTGGATGTCTATGGTTGAGCATGCGACGCAGCGTGCCGATGAATTTCACGCTAAATGCAATGCCTTGAATAACAGTAGTCAGCCTCGGCAGGTATATTTTTATTTCATTTGTCAGATCTTACCATCGTTTCTGGCAGATTATATCTTGATTTTATTAACATTTTATTCTTTACAAAGTGTCTTATTTGGTTTATAATTTCAATTTTATGTAATTGATACGAGTCTATTGAGGTTTATGTAATTCCAATTTTATTTTAATTTAATAGGTTATAGACGAGATCCAGGCTAGGGAAGAACTTGGTATAATGACTCACTACAACAATTTACCTCCTCCAACGTGAGCTATTATTTACTTTTTATCTCAACACCCAATTTTACAAGAAACACCAAATAGGCCTATCAGGATCGAGTTTGTTGATCCTAATTTATGTCAGTCAACGATTTTATTCAATCAACACACCCTCATCATCAACTCTAATTTTGTGAAAATCACTTCTTCACCTTTTTTATTCCAACCTTGGATGGAGTAGCATATTGGTTTCACAAAGTTACCTGTAAAAAGTAAAAACTACCACATAATTCAAGTTCTGTTTTTTTCCTTTTTCCTTTTGTCTCTTGTAAGTAATTATGGATTTCAAATTTCTCTTAAAGGCTGCTGCCAGATCTAAACATCCAAGCTCGATACCAGCTACAGTTCATCAATAAGGTCCAAGACCCAACCTACACAACCGACCTAGTGAGAGACGAGATTGGAGTCCCGATAAGAGTAGAAATATACGACTCCTACACTCGATCAAGAGTATCTCCTGACTGCTTTCTTTCTTCTGCCAAAGTCATAATCAGTGTGCTTGATGCTGATTTTTGGAAAAACAGAGTAAATTGGAGCAGAAGTGAGTTTGCTCAGAACATGTTAAGGGGAAGGGAAGGAAAGGACCCTATTTTGATCGGTCGTAGTCGTACTATTCAGCTTGAAAATGGGGTTGGTACTTTTGGAAATATTGTTTTTAATGATAATTCAAGCTGGACGAAGTGGGGATTTCGGCTAGGTGTCATGGTTGAGGGTGATGGAGAAGAAGGTTATTTGAATGGGGAGAGAGTTCAAGAGGGTGTGAGCGAACCTTTTCAAGTAAGAGACAGGCGAACAGAAGGTAAAGACTGATTTTCATTGTGTATTGATCATTATTCATTGTATTGTCGTTTGTTACTGGCATGGTACTAGTAAGAGATGTTCCAAGTATCTTAGTCTATGCTCCTAGCATGTTTTACCAGTACCAGCATGTAAAGTCCAATTTGCATTTGACGACCAAAAATCACGAACATACTACATATGTGTTAAGTTGGTAACTGCCATGGTACTAGTAAGAGATATTCCAAGCAATCTTAGTCTATGCTTAATAGGATGATAATGGAGCCGTCCAGTGAAGGCACCACTGGACCAGATTAGTGATTAGTTGAGATTAGTTGAAACACTAGATTAGTGCTAGTTGAGAGGAACAATTACTGTAACAAACATTGGTTATGTTAGCACTAATCTGTTGTAACAACCTTTCTGTTAGCCTTCTGTTATGGTGTGTACCAACAGCTGTTAAGCATTAGGATTAGAGGTTAATCATACTCTATCATTTATATGTTTATCTGACTGAGCTAAGTTTCTTTTGTTATTCTAAATTATAGGTGATTCTTCTTCAATGAATGCATTAAATGAACACATCTCAACTGCTGCTGCTTCTGCTCTATTCCCTGAGACAAACGTAGGGAAATTAAATGGTCGCTTTAGATCAGCTTTTCTTTACTTCATACTTGATACACATTAGGGAAATTAAATGGTTGCTCTATTCCCTGAAGTACTGGCCCAAATTTTGTTTAGAGCATTGATTAAGCTCCATATGTGACGACGCCAAGTAGAAAATAATCTTAAAATTTTTAACATTGTTGCACCATTATAAAACCTGAGACTGTCAACCCCTGCACCCATAATGCAATATTTTTGTTTATTCTTTCAGCATACAAATGTTTTGAGAGGAAATATACTGAATGGGAACTCGGTGCAATATACTAATGTTAGCGGTAAGTACTTGACTTTCATCCCTTCATCTAAAATTATAGAAACTGATTGTTCTACAGGATTATCTAAAATTTGTAATATGCTGATTGTCCGTAAACCTGAACTATCCAGCGACTTAATCTCAATGAAAAATTTGTATGCAGATGCTGAATCATCTCCCAATTACAATACGCAAGTTCCATCGGGAGGTGGCGGTTACGGTTACGGTCATGGACGGTTTCGAAGGTCTTTCTCTCGAAGAGACACAGCCGCCTGGTGGGACCGTCCTCGGGGCCCTCCGCCTCCAAGTTGTCGGGCCAGATTAATTATGGTTGCAATTTATTATAACTCTGGTTAACAAGTAGTCCCTAATTTACAATGAACTATTCATTCAAGAGCAACGCCTTCTTTCTTTTGTTTTGGTTGAAGTGTCCTGTTGTTGTTTTCCGTGGAAATTGGTGTCATCAAATAATGTTTGTATTTGATTCAATTGAGCTTCTAAACTTTATGTTTTTTGTTTGATTTTGTTGTTAGTTACATTCAATAAGCTTGTTTGATTACAATGCAAATGTATAAACTTTTAGGCAATTCTCAGAGTAAACTAGAAAATATGAAGAGAAACATATAAATTGAGATAGCAGGGATGAATAAATAAATGTTCTGTAATTTTATTTTATGAGAGGAACTGATAGTGTATTTTTTTGTAAAAATTAAAATTTTTAAAGAAAAGAACTAAAATATTTTAATTTGTAAGGTACTTCGTGACCAAAAAAGGAAGTAGTAGCATACATAAAAAATATTTGTTAGCACGGAAAGATTGTAAGCAGAGAAATTAATATTATATCTCCCTATCCATCACCCAGTTCCTTTGTTCTTTAGTGAGACTTTTTTTATTTATAGAAAATATCATAAAATAATATAAAAGAAGAGAAAAAGTATTTTCGATTTTTGATAAATAGAAGGATCAGTAAAAAAATTAAAAATTCTTAGATCTAAACGTTGGATCGGTAAAAATTTCCAATCCAAAAGATTCTTTTTTTTTTTTATCTGGTTATCTTAGATCCTCTGTGAATTGAACAAATTTTAGACCAAAAAAAAGTTGCCTTAAAAAAATCCTTGTATTGATTGCTATAGAAGAACCAGAGAGTTTTATTTAAAAAATATTTGGATATTTTAATTGATAAAAATTCTACGATCTTGGATTCTATGGGCACATCTACCGTCAGATCTCATCAAAAACTGATTAAACCCACACTGATCTTCAAATTTTCACCTCCTCTTTCTCTTTTTTCTCGTTGTCGCCTAGTCCCTCTCACCGCTCTCTCCTTCTTTTTTTTTTTTTGATATCTTGGCAGTGGCTGCCAAGTTGGAATTTTATTGAAATATAAAGGTCACCATTACATCAAGTAAGTAAGAAAAAGAACAACACAAATTACATCAGTACATCAAGAAATTGAAAACATCCTATTTCACGAATATGAGCACCACTCAATCTGGCTCCTCCAGCAAATTGTGGTCTCTTCCTCTTGGAGAACAGTACCGCATCCATAGGGTCACATCTTGCACCACTCTATGTACCAGCCGCTGAACCGGTACCACTGCTGAGCCAAAGAACTTCTCATTTCGTTGCTTCCACAGCGTCCAGCAGACACAGAGGAAAGCCGATTCCCAAGTCCGTTCACTTCGAGCACCTTGCAACTCCGCCTGCCCTCTTGATTGAAGAAAAATGTCTTCCACCGATCCTGCCAGTACCATCATTCTAAAGCCATAATGAGCCGAGACCTCGTACAAAAGTCGCACTGCATTCGGACACAGGAATGGCAAATGCAAATTAAGCTGACTCTGAGGGGCAGTTGGAGCACATGACACAATGATTGGTGACCATTATGCCCCGCCTTACCAGAACTTCTCCCATTAGGATTCTGTCCCGAATCATCAAATAGTTAATATATATGAAGAGAAACATATATATAGAAATAAATAAGGCCCCTATACAGACTTGTCCTTTTAGAAAATAAAAGAAAATTAATGAAGAAATTGAGATAGCAGGGATGAATAAATAAATGTTCTTCAATTTTATTTTATGAGAGGAATTGATAGTGTATTTTTTTGTAAAAATAATTTTTTTTAAAGAACAGAACTAAAATATTTTAATTTGTAAGGTACTTCGTGACCAAAAAAGGAAGTAGTAGCCAAATGCATAATATGTGAAAAAGGTAACAAAATTGTGGTTAGTGGGAATTGAACTCACCACTTTACAAATATCAAATAGAATTCTTATTACTAGACTACAAGTACACATTTGTCATTTTATGGGGGGCTAAGATTATATAAAAGTTAAAAAAACCAAAAATTAAATTAAATTTTAATGTACATAATTAAAAAAAATTTAATTATTGGAGTGGCTTAGTACCCTGACATACATGTAGATTTCTCTCTGATTCTCAGATAGCCTTTGCCAGACAACAACACAATCCAGAAGTAAAATATGATCTACACAGAGAGGAGGGATCCAATTACACCCTTTGTTTTGATACATCTTGACACTGTTTTTTTATAGGTCAATTTTGCAATTTCAAAATTCAAACAGTCGATCTGAACCGTTCAACATGATCACCATACTAAAATGTGCTTGGAGATCAAATTTTACATTTTTTTTATTTTTTTTACTATTTATTAAGATGGTTACAAAATTGTTATTTTCAGACCATTGAAAAAAGCGATTTTGTAACCATCTTAATAAATAGTAAAAAAAATAAAAAAAATGTAAAATTTGATCTCCAAGCACATTTTAATATATCCATCATGTTGAACGGTTTGGATCGACTATTTGGACTTTGAAAATGGTAGGTGTCAAAATATGTAAAAAAAACAGTGTAATCCGATCCCTCCTCCTACACAGATCAAATTGTTTTATATAATTCTCCCGATTATTCTATACACCTCTTTAGAAGGCTACAGTTGCTTTATTTATGTTAAAATAACTGAGTACTTCTCAATACCAATAATTTTTTTTACACTTAACCCTCGATAAGAACAAGGTTTCTCTTTCATGAACATATACCTAATGGTGTCTTCGTAACTCAGTGCACGTATTTACAGTTTAGATTGAAATATATATATAAAATAGTCTAATTTTCTGAATTAAGGTTCAGTGCTAATTTTACTATTTAGGACTTTTCATTTTGAAATTTTATTTTATATATCATTACAGAAAAAAAAAAGATACTTTTATACACTATATATCATTTCTTCGTCACCAAATAAAATGTGCAAACATCACTACACATTTGCAACCATACTAATAGAGTTCTTTATTTTCACAGCAGTGAAGAGAGCGAAGGAAAAGAAAATATCCAATAGCTGCAGGATTTAAATCAGCTGAAATTTCAATTCCATGAACAGTACATCTGAAATTCTTGAAATTCCGAATCTAGCCATTAAACTTTTTCTGTGCATGCATCTCGAAACAACTAATTTTTTTGTGCACGCATCTCGAAATAGTTCAACGGCTGGATTTAAAATTTCAGAGATTTCAGGGTACTGTTCATGGATCTGGAATTTCAGCGTATTTGGATCCATAGCTGCATGGTATTCGCACAAACTGTTTCAAACATTTTGTTGATTGTAATTTTCTTTTGTTTTGTGTTTATGTAAAGAGAGCACTTACAATCAAGGTTCTAAATAGCGTTTATAGCGTCGTAGCGGGAAGGCTAAAAAAAAAGCTATAGCGAATAGCGTCGCTATAGCGGAAGCTATTCCAAATAGCGTTTTTTTTTTTACATTTCGTATATTCAATATTTGTACTAAATATCAACATTATCTAAAGTATCATAGAACAATAAATAACACCAAAGTAATTAAGAAATTATAATATTCATATTGAACCCGTACAAAGTCCAAATTGCGGTTCAAAATATCTATAGTAATATCATAAACTATCGATTTTTTCTATTAAAAATATCTTAAGCATCATGATTCATGACATAATCTATTTTTTTTTCTATTCAAATTTTAATTTCGGTTTGGACTTTTTTTCTATTCAAATTTCAATTTATATTCCCAATTTCAAATTGATTTATCTGTAGCAAGTAGCAACAAATTCAATTTCGGTTTGAGATTTTTTTTATCTTTATTTAAAACCCATATAAATTGCTTAAAAAAAAAAAAAAAAAAAAAAACTCATATTGTATAGCGCAAATAGTGCAAATAGCGGACCGCTATAGCGCTGTAGCGGCCGTAGCGCAAATAGCGCATTTTGATGTCATAGCGTAGCGTTTGGGGTCCAAAAACGCTATAGCGCGCTATTTAGAACACTGCTTACAATTGTTTTGACGGTATTGTAACAAAAGGATAGCATGCTATTGTAAATAGCGCTTATCCCTCCAAACATAAGAGTATGTATCAACATTAGTTTAAAACTTGACATCAAGTAATTAAACAACATTATACTACTTCCATATGTATAATTTTTGGAGTAGAACTAGGGTGTTCTTAATCTCACCAAGCCTTTTTGTGAGTTTAACTCAAAAACCCATCGAATTAGTTTTAAGCGACGCATCCAAACCGTTGAAACCAATCTACTTCACGAGTGATGAGTTTACATATCAAGTTTTTAAATTTTTGAACTAATTTAATATAAAGTCAAGCGGTCAAAAAATAATGAAAATGAACACATTAAAATTAACTTATAAACCATCTTTTTTTGACCGCTTGACTTTATACTAAATTAGTTCAAAAATTTATAAATTTGACATGTAAATGCATCACTCGTGAAGTAAATCGGTTTCAATGGTTTAGATGCATCGTTTGAAGCCAATTCAATAGATTTTTGAATTAAGCTCACAAAGGGACAGGGGCGGAACATAGTGGTGGGAAAAGGGTGCTAAGCATCCCCTATAGTTTGAAAATTTGTAGTTCGATCCATTAATTTTGTAATTTTTATATGCATTAATATCTTTTAGCCCCTTCTATAAAATAAAATTACACTATATTTGATTCTTCAGCTCTCTCAATCTCTATTTTCTAGTTTTGCTCCTGCAAATGGACTTGGTGAGCTTAAGAATCTACTCCAGTTTTTTCTATATTTAGAAACAACTATTCTGAACATTCCAACTATACATTATTGTATTCTCTCTATAAAACTTTTTAATTTATGGTGTATATAACTATCATATATAAACATTCTATACATTTTTCCATCCACGTACCTTGACAGTAATTGCCCAAGCAACACGAGGCACCCTTCTAGTATAGTTATCAATTTTTGAATTTTAAAAAACCAATATAAAACTCATTTATAATCAGGTTGTTGCCTATCTTTATAATTTTGCCTACTTCTCAATCTGATTTTTTTTATTAATTGGAAATAAAATAAATAAATTTTTAAAAATCAGAAGAAAAAAATTGAATATCTCGAATCATAAGCCACAATAGATCACAAAGATTTGTAATTATGTTCTAAGAAAGAAGTAAAAGGAAAAGATAATTATGTCTTTTATTTTCTTAATCAAAGTTTAAATCAAAGAAATTTTATAATTTAACTAGGGATAATTTATAATTGATTAAGTGATGAATAAATAAGAAATGATCATTAGAGTAAAGAGATAATTAAATAAATTTAAGTGTTAAAAAAATAATAAATAAAGATGTCTTTAAAATATATATCATCCATTATTTTTTGGGGGGAATTTCATGTATACTCCTCAAAAGAATATATAACACACAATAATGTATAGCTCTACTATTCAATAAAGATCTTATAAAATCTTATTCACCTTGCAAATAGAAAACAAGAAAGTATAGTTCGTTACAATAATAGATATAAATTCTCATTTAAATCCTAATTTTTTTTGTAAAATATAAATTCATATATGGATCTTATAAAATCTTAATGAATTCTCTTTTGCATTATGCTATATATAATCCCATAAAAAAAATGGGATATATTGACAGCCACAGCGAGAAGTTATTCTCCAGTTGTGTATTTGCATTTTTCTTTTGCATTTGTAAGAAACATTATTTTTGCATAAATGATGGAGGTACAACATTGACTTGGTTGGAGCATTTTCCCATAAATAGCTATATATTCTGATAAAATAAAAACACAAATCAAAATCTTAATTGCCTCATATTAACATATGTAAATCAAACGGCTTTGTAACTACTACTACAACAACAAGGCATATTATCCATAAATTTAACCTAAATATAGAAATTTTCAAACACATATCAATCATCTTCATTCCTTCCATTGTTTCATCTTCATCACAATGGGGCCCACATCAATGATCCCTCTCTTTTGTTCTCTCCTAATCGTCTCGGCCGGTGCCTCCGACATTCTTCAAATGCTCAAGTCTGACACCGGCGATTATACCACATTTGCCAAGCTACTAACCAACACCAAGTTGGTTGATGAGATCAACAGCCGGCAAACAATCACCGTCCTGGCATTGAACAATGCAGCTGCCGGTACCATCACATCTCTCCCTTCAAACCTCCAAAAAGAAGTTCTTTCCGTCCATGTCCTCCTCGACTACTACGACCCCCTCAAGCTTGATGCTCTCAAGCAAAAGGACGGACACAAGTTTTCGGGTCAAGCAACGGGTCAAATGGGCTACCTTAAATACACCAATCAACTGGACGAGACACAAGTTTTCGGGTCCGCTGTTCTGGGCGCACCGTTGGATTCCAACTATATTGGGGTTGTCGCGGCCCATCCAGACAACATTTTGGTCATTGAAGTCTCTAAGGCGATTATCCCGCTTGGTCTCGATGGAGCCGGTAAGGCACCTCCACCTACTCCGTCGGCATGATCCAATGCTACTAGCCCGAGCCCGGCACCAGCAATTCTTTTTTCATATCATTTATATTTTCTTTTTCATTATACCTTTCAGTTCCTTTTATTTTTTATGCTAATTTTTTTAATCTCCTTAGTCATAAATTCCTATTAATTATCTTCTAATTGTTTCTTTTGGAGCTCTTGTAGCTATGATGCTATATAGTAGATGGTGTTCACAGATTGTGATTCAAAACCACAATAGATCACACAAGAAGCACAATAGCTATGATGCTATATAGTAGATTGGTGTTCACAGATTGGCAAAAACCACAATAGATCACACAAGAAGCGCGGGAATAATTAAAGATTGCTAATTTTGTTTTAAGAAAGAAATAAAAGGAAAGAACTATTAATAATATAATTTAATTAGAGATAATTTAATAATTGATTAAGTAATGAATAAATAAGAAATGATCATTAGAGTTTTAAAGAGATAATTAAAATAAATTTAAGTGTTAAAAAATAAATAAATAATTAAAGATGTCTTTAATATATAGGGGGAATTTCATGTGTACCCCTCAAAAACTTACAAATTACGTATCCTCTCTAAACTATGAAATTACGTATTCCCCTCCTCTAAACTTCAAAAACTCACCAATTTACCAATTTTATTGTCCTTTACAGTAAAACTCATTCTAAATTTATAAAATACCCATTTTATCCTTATTAAAAGCATAAAATGCCCATCAAACTCAAATTTGAATATGAAGGGTTCCTCTACCATCTGAACTTCTTTAAGATCTGTCCGCGCTAGATCAACATGAATCGTGAAACGAACACGCACGTATATTGAAGAGACATACACAAATCTTAATGCGATGCGCACATATTGGATAGTAGAGAAACCCTTCAGATTCAAATTTGAGTCCGATGGGCGTTTTATGCTTTTAATAAAGGGTAAATGGTTGTTATTTAAATTTAGAATGAGTTTTATTATAAAAGACAATAAAATGGATAAATTTGTGAGTTTTTGAAATTTAGATGGGGAAATACATAATTTCAAATTGAATATCATTATAAATTATTTGTAAATAAGTCTATTTCTATATATCTTCTTAGAAAATGCTAGTGCTATAATTTAGAGGGGAAATACGGAATTTTGAAGTTTATAAGGGGTATACATGAAATTCCCCCGATATAAATTATTTTGTTTCATTGCTATAATTAAATTCGAGAATGCTTCATTTGACCTTGTTTGTGTTGTTATAATCATAGAAGGAAAAATCGAGATCAGAATCGGGATCGACCCAGTCTGATCCCAATCCGGATCGGAAAAATCGGTCAGAATCGGCCGAATCGAATCGGAAAATCGGACTTTTTTATCAAAAGCTTGGATAGTTTAGTCAATCCGTGACTTTGATTTGTATTATATCAATCCGTGATATAATTTATATATATAAATGAGTTGTGGTATAAATCAAAAAAGCTTGGATGGTGTGGTGGTAACTTGCAT